>JBAMNC010000518.1:0-477500 GCA_037902135.1 Cetoscarus ocellatus | reverse complement strand
AAATAATAAAAATAAACACCAGCTTCCAGTTGCAGGGCATTTTGGAATTATTTTTGGGGTGTTACCTACATGTTCAGATGTGTTGCTCCTTCCATACACCTTTTTTTATATATATATATATATATATATATATATATATATATATATATATATATATATATATATATATATATATATACATAGACACATATATATACATAGACACACACACATATATATATATATATATATATATATATATATATATATATATATATATATATATATACACATATATACACACACATATATATATATACACATATATACACACACACACATATATATATATATATATATATATATATATATATATATATATATATATATATATATATATATATACACATATATACACATATATATATACATATATATAGATATATATATAGATATACACACACACGTATACAGTATATATATGTATAGATATACATATATAGATATAGACATATACATATAAGTGAGTGTGTGTGTGTATATGTATATATATGAATTTATTCTAATTCAAGCTATTTGCATCTGTTCTTACTTTGTTCTGTATTTGCTCTCTAATGCAGTCTACACTGTACTTTAAATTTTGTGCTGCTATACTTCTTCATCTTATGTAAATATTATTGAATCTGTTCTTAGCATCTAAAGCCTGGGACAATGTCAAAATTCACCACCAGTCAGTCCATAAGCTGGGCAGACATCTGGCGAGCACCACAGGCTCGGCTCAGCTTCCTGATAAGGGCAGCATGCGATACCCTTCCCTGTCCCTGGAACCTCTCCCAGTGTCTTGGGAGCGAAGACAGATGTCCCCTGTGCAGCAAGGACAACGCAGGCCTCCAACGTATCCTCTCAGGGTGCAAGGCAGCACTGGCACAGGGGCATCTAAGATGGCGGCACAACCAGGTCCTGTAAAAGCTAGCAGAGCTTTTGAAGAGATGCAGAGTGGGAGCCAACAACTCCATAGGTCACCCACAGCAGTTCACTCCCTTTGTCCGATCAGGCGAGAAGAGGGAGAAGTCAGCTGCAGGGAGGCCATCCATCCTGCTAGCTCCTGGGAAGTCTTCCCACCAGAGATCAACCTGACAATGCTGAGACCAGATGTGGTGATGTGGTCTGAGGCTGCAAAGAGGGTCCTCATCATTGAGATCACCTTCCCCTGGGACGAGGGAATAGCAGCAGCATATGAGGTCAAGCGGCTGAAGTACTCTGACCTGGCAGCAGAATGCAGAGACCTGGGCTGGGCTGCAACCATCCACCCAGTGGAGTTTGGTTGCAGGGGCTTCGTGGGCACGGCGGCAATCCAGCAAGCCAGCTACTGGTTGTGGCTATGGAGGAGGGACAACGTTTGGGGTTCAACACCTCAGTGATGGCAGCTGCAGGGGGTTCATTCAGCCACCAGCCCCCCCACCAGGAGATGTACTGACTAGGGGCGAAACATCAATGAATGGTGGTCCCTGCTAACCACCCTGCAGCTGATCCGATGGGCACTGGAGGAGGTGCGTTAGGCAGAGATGTCAAGCAGGAAGAACACTACCTGTACAACAATCAAACTGATCAACTATTTTGTTTTAATTGCAAAATATTCACTCATTTTGGATTTTGCTACCTGCAACTTGTTTCAAAAAATCTGAGACAGGGCCAGATGGAGTCCTGAGGAGATGCTACATTCAAATTCATGCTAGTTTTCCGTGACTACCAACCCTGCCTTTAAAACAGGTGAATGTCATGATTGAGTATAAACGCAGCATCGCTGAAAGGCTCATTTGCACACAAGCAATTAAAGGTTCATCACTTTGTAAACAACTGCATAACCAAATAGTCCAACAGTTTAAGAGCAACACTTATTAAAAAAAAACAATTGCAAGGTATTTAGTAATTTCATCATCTACAGTCCATCAAAATATGGAAGTACTTTGCATATCTAACTCAAGAGACAGGTGCGTAGGACAAAAAAAAAGTCCATTTAAGGGTGCAGTGTGTAGAATTTGGCAGCATTTCGCCGAACAGAAACGGTGAATATAGGATATAATGTTTCTATTTGTATGTAAAGTCTGTCAAAATAGGAGTACAATCATCCCCACAAAACATTTGTTTCATTTTTATTTAGTTAGAAAAAGCTTCAGAAAATGTACATAATGATCTGCCATGTTGTCTATGGGTGGATTTTAGGGACAAAAAGAACGAAACGTGAATCTGTCCACCGGTTCTGAAATCTTTGAAAGTTTACAAAACCTACAATCGACAGCTAACAACTGACCTATAATCTATAAAAATAATGGTTACAAACCTTGTTCACAATCCCTTTTGGTCTTCACAGGCTTCCGTTGCTCAGCGATGTGACGTTTTGGTTACGGTTGGGCTCATTCTAGAATCTGAACGATAGATGTCGCTCAAATGCCAAATTCTACACACTGCACCTTTAAACATGAAGATCCACACTCTTTCTAACTTGCAAGAAATTCATTTATTTAGAATGTTTTGGACTCAGGGTTGCCTGATGAAGGTCTGAGACCAAAACATTGCAAATAAATGAATTTCTTGCAAGTTAGACAGGGTGAAGGAGTCTATCGTCACGTTTAAATCATCTACAGCCCATAATATCAACAAAGATTCAGAGAATTTGGAGAAAACTGCATGTAAGCAGCAAGGGCACTAACCAATATTGAATGCCTGTGACCTCCTGCATGGAATTGGTGGCCTCATGTGGAGCAGTATATAGCTCAAGCTTCTGTGCCAACTCTCTCTGTACAGATACAGAGCTGATCTCGGTCACGATGGCTGATGTTCAGGCTAATGCATAACCTCATACAGCTCCACCTCAGAAAATCCCAAACTATTCCTATATAGAGAATGGCTCAAACTTTCTCTTGTAGTTTCACATCATATCACTCTTAACAGATGTGAAGTTTTCTCTAATGTAGGACCACTTTCTTTCATGTGACATGCTGCTCTTTTTGTGAAGTATCCTGCAATTTAGAGCAGGACATTTGCCATATGAACACAGCATCATCAGCATGTATGCTGTTTCTGTGTGGGCAGAGAGGGGAGATTCACATCCTTCATTAGAATGTTAACTGAAACACGATACAGTGAGTCCAGAAAGGGTTTCCTGGTGCAGCACGTTTAGTGTGTGTGTGTGAGCTCACCCAACCCGCCACTGCAGTGCGATTCCCTTCCCTCCCTGACAAGCGGCAGCGCTCTCAAACCCACACTGCAGAACAGAGCAGGCCTGGCTCTGCATACTAATCAGAGAGGGAGAGAAAGACAGATGGAGAGCGAGACGGGAGGATGGAGAGTGAGAAACTGAGAGAGGGAGAGAGAGGGAGGGAGATGCTGTAACATACTGAGAGAGGGAGATGAAAGAGAATCTGCTGCTCCCTCCCTCTCTCTCCTCTCCTCTCTCCTCATTCTCACCTCTGCAGTCGGCTTGTCATCCTGCCTGGTCGAGCGAGTCACAGCTCTGCAGTTCATACAAAGGGATTCTCCTCTTCAGGCTTCCCCTGCTGAAGGAGGAGGGGGCGAGGATGAGGAGTGGGGGAGGAGGAGGCAGGTATAGCTGCAGACTCCTTTCAGTCAGAAGGTGCAGCAGAGGCTCTCGTCATTTTCTTAATGATGGTATTGACTGTTCTAAAAATGGAGCAGGCATTGATCGAAGCTCAGGGAGCGTGTCTGATGGATCAGCTATAGGGTCTGGGGGCTCAGGACACGAAACATTCAGGGCTGATCAGGAGTAATGAATTTATTTCATTTTAATATAGTGTTTAATCATGAGTGGTATCAGAGCCTTGAGATATGCAGGTTCAGAATCATCTGTGGAGCACTGGGAGAGCTCACACAGCTCAAAGAACACAGAGCTGTACAGGCAGATGAGGATGAATGTTGACATTTGATAGCCAGCAGTTATTCATGCTTGGAAAGCCTGGAACAACGATCAGTCCATGGTGAACTGCAGTCTGGACTCCAGCACAGACTTCTGCTTCTGCTTTTTTTTTTTTTTTCCTGTTACAAAAATGAGAGTGGGAGCATGTCAGGCGAAGCTGAAGGACTGTTTGAACCACAGCTGTCAAAATCTTTAACCTGACGGGATGAATGGTCACAATAATGGCCTCCAATCAAAATGCAGCGTTGAAGTTCATTTGAGTTTTGTTTACAAGCTCAGTTTGCTCTGACAGCACAAACATCTGCATGTGACAGCGCCTCATTCTGTATAGACTAATTAGATACATTATAGAGTGTAGTAAAGACAAAATAAACAAATCTGACTGAAGGTCTTTAGGGAGATGTAAGAAATTGCTGGAGATAAACTCGCTGTGAACTACCTGGATGCACAATGGCCACCACTACAAATCATCGCTTGTGCACATCATCAAGAATTAAAGGGATAGTTCATTACTTTTACTTGACAATAGTCAGTGAAGTGGCTGAAAGGGTTCCCACTAGCTCTGCCCTTTAACCCTCAAATGACCCAAAAATAAATGCAGCACATAAGATTCGGTGTCCGAAAGGTGAACACCTCAGAAAAAAAGGCCATTTTTTATTAATTTACACAAGATTTCAAAAAAAGTGATTCAGTTCTGTTAACTAACTCGAGTCCCGTCCCTCAAAATCAAAACTTTTAAGACTTTATATTTTTAACCCTTTTAGTGCCACTTGGAAGACCCAAAGCCCACTGTGTTTCATATGGAGAATAAAGGAAGGAAGGAAATAAAGGAATTATTACCTAAAATAAAGGAGCCAGTGGGGATGCTTTACTTCTTGATTTTACAGTCTTAGACACATCGTTGATTCCCAATAATATTATTTAAGTGCATTTTCATCTTTTGTTTAGAGGCAAATTTTAAAGAAAATGTGACACACAGACCAGCTTGTCCAAAAAGTGGACACAAATGACAAAAAGAAGTCCTGTACATCAAAATTAAAAACATTTAAAATGTATATTTTTAACCCTTTCATTACCCCTTGAAATACCAATAATCCACCAAGTTTTAGATGTAAAATAAAGTATTATTTTTATTACTTCATAAAATTGAAGAGCTAGTGGGGAGATTTCATTTTAATAATTTACAGTCTCTGTCATGCCATTGATTACCAATAATACTGATTTGAATGCATTTTTGTTTACAATTCAGGGTCAGATTTTAAATAAATTTGTCTCATGTCCAAAATGTGGAAACTTCAGAGTACAAATCCCAAATGTTCATTTTATAAAATACATTTTCAATGGGATATATTTTGAAAATCAAGTCTTCATACACTGATACTCTTAGAAGCAGTAATTAAACATTCTAAGCCTCTACAATGGTCACTAAAAAAGTGCATGTATGTGTGCTTGTGGGCTAAAAGGGAAAAATTGTGCAATGTTATAAAAAATGATATAAGGTCCAAATCTGGTGCCAAGTGAAATTATTTAATGCTCAAAATTGTACATTGAATGTTTCTCTAAAACATTGTTATAATGGGTTTCAATCTCCATAAAGTGGACACAGGGTCACAAATAGTTATTTTTTTAGTTTGACAAAGCATTATAGACTCACTCATCCCCACACACACACAACAGATGGATTCAAGACTTGAGAGGATCAGATTCTCCCTCCATTCAGGCCTTTAAGTGAGCCTTTTTTACTTCATATAGATACCTTACATATTGATGCTAAAAACCTATGAAATTCTGAGTTGGTGACTCTGTTTACTTTTTTATATTATTATTTTAATTTTATTTTATTTTTAGTTACCTATATTTTGTTATTACTATTACTACTACCCCCCCCCCCCCCCCCCCCCCTTTCCATCCTCTTGTCAATACTTCTGGCAATTCTCTGTCCGTCTGTTTTGTCTCTCGTGGTGTGAATGAGTAAGACTGAATGAGCTATCTGGGTAGGGAAGGGGAACTTGGTCTGTAACATACTTTTGTTTTAAAGGAGACATTGTTTTCTACTGTAAAAGTTTAAAACATTTGGAAGATGACCATTGTTTGGTATCTGTAACATCCTTGTTTTTTTTCTGTACCCATCCCATAAAAGGAAAAAAAATCAATAAAAATAATTAGAAAAAAAAAAGATTGAGTTTTATGTAAAAACACGCCATATGTTGAATCAAATGTACGATTGTGTGCTTTAGTTGTCCTCTGGAAGTCTCTGTGTTTGGCAGTAGTTGATGAAGAAGAATGATGAAGAAAAATTTAGTTTGAATTCAACAGAGCCGAGCACATGGCTGACTTGTCTGAGTAAAAATTGTGATGATGTCGTTTGTGTAGAGGTATGAAACCTGCCCCGTCAACTCTTTTCACTCAGTGATAGGCTGCCTGAAATTTAGATTAAGTCATCTATGGAGACCACCAAAGACATGCCTAAAAGTCCCCTGTAACCAGTAGGTGATGTCACTAAGACCTTGTCTGTTTGCATACGGCCTAAGTCTTAAACTTATCTTCATGTTAAGGTCGCATGGCCTGGCGCTAAACCATCCTAAAAGAAAGAAACTAAAAGACATGGATCAGTTTTATACCTCAGGGAAGCTCCAGGCACCTTATTCAAAAAAGGACGTCATATGATTTGCATATCAAAATTGTGATTTGATCCTTAGTACAATAAATGAGTTTTATATCCAGCAGGGTGTGGATCCTTACTGACTTCAGACTCATCTGTATTCATGCCTTGAAGCCGCTCTGCCCAGCACAGCTAGTCTTTCAGATATAACCTTGAGATCATGCACTGAGACATTTCCATGTGGAGACATTCCCCACTGAGACATTGAACCAGGCGCCGAAGCACCATGTAAGGGAGCATAAGGAAGAGATTGCTGTTATGTATGTCCAATGTTCTGACATGTTCCACAGAGGAGAGGAAAGGAAATGTTCTGCACAGGCTCCAGGTCTTGACTTCTTCTTTACTCTGAAGGTTCAGTTTGGTGACAGTAAGGGAGATCTTAAATTAAGAGACTTGTTTCACAACTCATTCTTACAACAGTTAAAAAAGGCACTCTGTTGTTTCTGTGAATGCTGTGGACCAAAATAAATGCATACTGTATTTATGAAGGCTCTTTTCTATTTTGGCAGAGTAAGGCAATTCATAAAGCAAAAAAAGTTTTTTAATTTTTCAATAAAAGTTAAATTTTTTAAGTTTTCAAAGTTTTGAATTTATGAGAGGTAAAGCTCAAATGTTTAAATGTAAACAGCTGCCAGTCTCCTTAACACATAAGTTTTGGGGGTTTTATAGTTGTGCATTTGTGTCTTTAAAGTTGCTAAAAGGGCCTTTATAGTGTCATGGGTAAAAAGGCCATTGCACACCAAGGGCGATTAAAAAAAGTGGAAGAAAATTGCAGCTTTTCAGCAACAGTTTTTTGTGGGTTTTTTTTTTTCATTAAGAGCAACAAAACATTCATTATAGATTAAGTTCATTTTAAAAAATGGCACTGCAGAAGTCAAAATGGACTGGATATCAAGTGAGGATGACTTTAAACATCACAGCATCACCACTTCACAGTTGCTGGGTCTATTCAAGAGGGCAACAAGCCTTTTCAAGCAGCTACTGGCGCTGAGAGAAGGGAGGGAGAAATCCTGATGCTGTGCACTTTGTATAATGCACAGAAGTACCCTGTCACCTGGAGGAGGCTTGAAAAATATACCAAAAGGTGCATAAAAGTTGAAAAAGCATGATATGGGCTCATTAGCATTTACATGTCACGATTCCACCCAAGCTGTTCAACCATCAAAAGCATAACTGAGCCTTTAGACAGGCACTGCTGGTGAAGGACGAGAGCAGTGAGAGGAGGTATGTGTCCTCCTACCACCACTTTCAGGGATCGAGTGAGTGGGGATTGTCGCTGACTCCAGTGAGAATATCGGCTGAATTTCCAACTGAAAAAAACAAATTCTCTGCGGTGAGAGACTCTCAGTGTTACTTTCTCTCCTCCTCACAATAATGGTGCTTTTTCATTTGTGGTATCTGCACAGCTCTGCTCAACACTGCATGGTTTGGTTACTTCCTGCTTTGTTCTCCATTCCAGTATAGACTCTATCAGTGTGAAAGGGGTTAGAACTGCCGGCCCCTTTACGGCTTTTTGTTACAGTCAGGGCATTATTTTGGTCCAAAGATGGTTGCAGAGCAGTAAACCAACATGATATTTAAACATGAGGAGAGAGGTGGCCATGTGGGGCATTTCATTTCCATGTAAATACCCCTGACTCACAGAGACACTGTGACCATTGAAGGCTCAGCAGTGTCCACGTCACATTTATCCTTTGTACACACAGAGACGAACACCTTTTGGTTTTTAAAGCATTCATGGCTACCTTAGAAACATATACCACATTCAAGAAATTTGTCCATCCACATAAAAACACTGAAAACGCTGTGGTACATATGCCAGGCCTGTAAGAATTGCTGTAAAACCAAAACCAGAGAAGAAGACAGGGAGCATGCACATACATCATGAGGTATGTAAGCAAACTGGCATATGTTGTGTGTCCTGTTGTTGCTCACAGTGGTCGTAGGGAAGTCGATTTTGCTGTTTAAGACATAATAAGCTCAGTATCTTCTGCAGCACGAACGCGACGTTGTATATTCCACCTTTGTTTCTGTTATTGTTGGGGTTTGTGCCTGTGGTTTAAGGGAGAGATGGGCCTATGACGCCATCGTTTTTGAAAAAATCAGTATTCGTTGTACACAGGGAAATGCAAGGCTAACAACACAAGATTTATCCACTCTGAGACCTGTTTTCAAAAATGTGCGTTTTCAGTATCCCAAACCCTGTATCCATGTGGACAATGCCTGAATTTGTCTCTTTGTGGACGGCCCCTTATCTTGGCTTAGCTGACTTTGAACCCTGCTGGAGGTGATACGAAAAACTGTGCCAGGGACTAGGCAAAATCCCAAATGGAAAACCAAAACAACCGAGTAAAGGTGAACTAAGCTGAGCAGGTACCGTGTAGTAGGTAATCCCCATAAGCACTGAAGCTCCCCTGCATCATCACAGCATCTGGGAGATTAGGATGATACCACCACAGTTTGGAGTCTCAATTCACTTAAGTTACATCATAAATCCATGACTCAATGAAAACATACGTTCAAAACTTTGTAGAACAAAACTGACAACTTTATAAACCCAACAATCTCAAGCTTTTTTTCTCATAAATTTTGAACTTTTTAAACTTAAAAGTTTGTACTATAAAAATTATTTTTATGTTAGTTTGTTTATTTTTTATTTGTTCGAAATGAGCAGCTAATGAACATTCTAACCTATGTTTGTTCAAGTTCATTACTGGCAAGTATGTGCTGTAGCCAAGAAGACCTTCTACACCAACAGGACAAAAGTTCAGTCAGTATGGGAACAGAAATGTGTATCCTTACTCTTGAAAGCCTCAAAATAAAGTACAGTTTGTTCTTTTTGATATATTTTGTCACCAAGTGGACCTGAGAGCGTCTCTTAAAGTTGCTGAATTGGGCAATCAAACTGTGTCCTGGGGTGGTAAAAGTAAGTGTTAGCCAGAATTAGACTGACCTCTCTTCTCAGACCTGTGGGCTGTGATTGTGACTGGAGGGGGCCGCTGAGGAAGTCTGCAGTGAAATTGATTGTCTTGTCTTGATTTTATCTTCAAACTAACAAAAGAAAGCAAAAGCCGACTTTGTTTGAAGGGGTTAAAAATTTACAGTTAACCATCAGCTGGTTTCAGCTGATTAACATCAAGGACTGTTGAGAGGTATTATGGGATAAGCTGAGTAAGTTTTGACAAAGGCTCTGCTGCTCAACGGTAAAGAGAATTAAAGGGATAGTTCAGGATTTTTGAAGTTGGGTTGTACGGGTTGAACATTAGCCACACTGACAAACAGCAGCCTCAGTACATACCTTAATGCTTGGGATGAAGGCTAATGCTTTACACTGCTGCCAGTGGTGCTTAATTTTAAGAATTCTGAGTGAAACAAGCCACAAAATAGTACAGGGTGATAATACATCATAAACAGATTGCTTACATCAACTTACTTTCACACTGCCAAACCTTTTTGTTTTGGCACTGTTTTGGTACACGCCACAGCCAGCATGTCCTCCACAAGAAGCATACTGATCAAAATACGGCCTGACAATACTATCACCATCATATATCACTACATTTCTTTTTTTTTTTTTGTTTTTTTTGTTTTACATTTCAAATAAAGATTATTTAAATGTACCAGTGTTTGAAGATGATCCTGCTGTTATTCTTGCCTATTTTACCTCCACAACATCAAGCATGTACAGTGTGTTTTCATCAGCTAAACTAATTGAAACCATGGCTTCTGTCTTTACAAAATGAATTAATGAATAATCAGTAAAAGTTGAATACTTATTTTGGAGATGAACCTCTTTTCCACTCCTGTTTTTTTCTAATACTTTGGAAAACTGTGAACCTGATCCGTTCAAGTTAAAAATGGCAAGGAGGTGACATGTGGTGACAGCTATTCATCTCAGAGGCACGTATAAGAGCCGCTGGTATCCTCTGATCCCGAAACATCCTGTAGTGATTTTTCATAGTCACTCTTTTCATCCATTTGAGCTCATGAGCTCACAATTTACACACCTGCATGACCAGGTTTCTTCAGTCACCCAGTTCCCATAGCAGTTTCTTCCATTTTTCATTCCAACCTGTTGACCCTCCATCTACTAAAGTTTTTCCTGTGTGAACTCCACTTTGTACAAGAATTTCAAAGTGTCCAAAGAAAATGGCTGTCATATTCACTAAACCCATTTGTGAAGTCGGTAGCAGTTTTTCTCTTGTGAAGCAAGATGGTGGACACCGCTGGCGGAAGGAAATGCTGGCCACATGCCGAAGTAGTGCCAAAATTAAGAGGCTTGGTAGTGGAAAGGGAGGTGTTTATAGCGTGTAATCACCTGTGCTGTTTTTGTGACCTGTCTTCACACAGAATTCCTAAAATTATGTGGATTCTGTGTCACCATTAGCAACTATGTATAGCATTAGCTTAAGTCCCAATTATTTTGGTACAGACAGAGAGCTGCTGTTTGTCAGTGTGGTTAGTGTTCAGGCCAATGCTGTGTACCTCATACAACCCCACTTCAAAAATCCTGAACGATCCCTTTAAAATCCAAAGGCTTACTCGCAGTCTATATCCATGTAAATGTAGCACAGCATACAGAATTGTATTTATCCCACTGTAGCTTGGATATTTAATCAATATCTCTGCCAGGGACAACTCATGGTGAACCAACAGGGCAGTCAAACTGTTGTGCAAACTAATATTAAACTAAATTTAATTCTAACAGGTAAATATCTTTTTAAGTAACAATATGAAATGTTTCCAACTGTGACTGACAATTTCAAATTCAGATGTAATTGTAGGAGGACATTCAATAGATAGGATGCTGTCCATCCTTCCCCTCCTAATAGTCCTGGTCACATGCATGTAGCACTATGCAAGTCTGGAAGCAAGCCCCAGTCATTACACAAGCTTCAGGAAGCCAGTGTTCAAAGATGAGATGTAGATTGCTTGTTGCCATAGTGGGCTCTTTAATGGCAGGGGCTGCAAGGTGAAAGAGGACAAGAGAATGACCAAGCAAGTGTTTTACAGCTTCTGTCACAGTATTTTAGGACGTGTCGATCCTGTGATATGTATTGGCAAGGACTATAAGATGACATATTTCTGTTTTTTGTTTTTGTTTTTGTTTTGTTTTGTATCACAGGCTTAATATACATACAGACTCTTCATGCAAACACTTTGCAAACAATGAGCAGTTTATGCAAGAAAAGTCATACTTTCACATGTAAAAACTGATAATACGGTTCCTTATCAGTTGATACAGTGAAAAGTAGTTTATTGATTTTTCACATCATCTTGACTTGGCAGCTTCACTGCCATCTTTATGTCAACAAATGCCTGTGTTTGTGAGGAGGTAACAGCCTACGTTGCATAACAGTATGGTTTTGTCCTTTCAGGCCACTAGGGAGTCACAAAACCACATTTTTATATATTTACCTTCAACATTAAAAATCAACAGTGATAAACATCAGACATTAACAATCAAAATACATTTAAAATCTTAGAGAGCAGTAAACTAATGATGCCTTATTGAATAAATCCTCACCAAATCCTTGAACACAGCATTTACAGAGCCTCTTAGTATAATTCCTCCGGCTCTGGCTCTACATTGAAGTGTCTCTTGAAATGATTAATGCACAGCCAAACTGAATCTACAGCCACAACTCACACATGTCACAGGGGATGTTCCTGCAGTACTGCTGCAGTAATCTTCAGGACCCCCTTAAGAGAATAAAAAAGAAAGAAATGGAGCACTTATGTGCAAATCAAGGACACATCTGCTGTTTTTCCTTAGTATGATAAAGAAAAAGAGACAGAGGTGTACCTAACGCGTTATCTCTTCCTTGCTTGTTGCTTCTCCCTTTGGAGATAGAAACTGGGCGTGGTGCAGCTCAGATCACCCAGGCATGGTGTATCACCACTTAAACCAATCATGTGTCTGCCCTTGAAATAAGGCGATAAATCTGCTGAGACCCCCTCACCCATACTAGATAACACTGGCACGTCAGACAGCCAAGCAGAAAATGAGACGGGATAAAAAACTCTGAGCTGCATGGTAGATAATCAGACAGAGTGTGGATCAAATGGAGGGCCCATGATTTAAACGGCCTCCGCTGAGATCATTCTGTCGTTTTAGTCATAAAAACAGTCATCGTCACTTAGCATCAGGGGGATGATCACTGTCACAGCAAGGATTCTGGGAAACTGTGACCAGAGCTCATGAAATGTAAATGTTTAGTGCTTGGACTGGTGTTTTTATAGCATTTGGAGCTGTGGCCTATTTACTCAGGAGAAAAAGATCAGTTTGTGTTTCCTATCAACTCCCACAGAATAATAATTCAGATTTAATGCTCAAGGCTTTTGCACAGGGACTACGCTTTATTTCTGGTGCCTTTCTCCAGATCCAAAATTGGATAAAGAACATTACACACACAAACCTTGCACACTGAGTCCTACACATGTATTTTTTTCTCATTGCAAACAAATCTGCAGAGCAGAACAAAATTTGTGCATCATAGGTCAGTATGTTTTAGTCTTCTTAGATTTTATTGTAGCTGCCCAAAATCTGCCTCATTATCACTGATGTTCCAGAGAAAATGGAAAAACTGTATCTTCATAATGTAGTCATATTCTGTCTTAAGTATGAATATGTTTACAATTACTAATGTTCAAAAACATGCCAGTTTTCATGCACTGAGTACCCCTGATCTACCTCTATTCTCACTTAAGCCCTATTCGCAGCACCTTTTCACAAAACCACTGCAACAAGACTGTTATATTTACAACTCAAGAAATTCACATTAGTCCCACGAAGCCATAACATCACCTGCCATAGACACACACACACAAAGGCAGATACACTCACATGCGGCGCTCCAGTCTCCTGCTGAGTCCGCATGTCTCCCTCTTTCCAAGATCACGCCTCTGGAGAAGGAGCAGAGAGGATAAACTCATTTTCCACCGTTCCTCGATGACGTTCAGAGTGGAGGGGAAATGTCACAGGGACTTATACACTCTGCATTCTAGGGTGGAGGGTTGCACTGGGCTTTCAAGACTTAGCCAACATGTTGAAACTGCCCACGAAACAATGATTGGACATAGGCATGGGCAATATATCAATTTGATCCATTAATTTGAATTCTTGTAGTGGAAGATTTCGGAAATAATAATCAAGATTTTCTTTTTCCTCGAGTAACACTGTTTATTTCGGAACAACTTAAAAGTTATTTCACTGTTTGAAAAAATAAAAATACTGTTAATTTTCAGTGTCTTGATCATTGTAGAGCCTGACACTTTTTGCTTAGGCACATATTTATCCTTGTATGATTTTTAAATGAAACTAAATGATGAATTTTATGTTAATGTTTTATGAAAATTCTGAAAATTTCAGCAGTAATGATGATAAGCCTCCCTCCATCTAAACTGCATAGTGACCTACCTACCTTCACATCACAAAATTAAGGCATGCACTTTAAATCTTGAAGGAAATTCAATTTAATTTTGTGACATATAGCATTTTGATCAATTTAAAGCAGACATGTTTTGTGCTATTTTGGTGTCATTTGTTTTTTGCCTTTCTTTCAGAGGTTAAATAATCAATCAGGCCGTATCACCCAGCCCTTGTATGTCACTGGCAGATCTGCACAAATAACATGTAAGCAAAAAATCTATTACCTGGAGACTATCAATTTTTTTTTTTTCCAAGGGAAAGGGAGTACAATTTGACAGAGAAATTCAATTTCTGTGTGGGCGACAAGAAAGAGTTTTTGTGTTTCCATATGGAGGAGTTGAGGATGAAGCGAAAAGGATCTCCAAATATGTGCCAGTTTAAAAAAGTTATTCAAAAGTTTTTCACTGTGTGTTTGTCGTTTGATTACCTTTTCTTTACTACTTTATTGTTTTGGTTTGTTTGTTTTTCATCACTAATTATCTTCTGTAAAGGAAGAGAGAATGTTCTCATCTGCAGGTGTGTAATAACAAGGAAGCAAAAGTGTATTGATTGGTTCTGATTAAGGGAGAAGGGGTTGGATTAAATAAGTTTTTCTTCCTCCAAATCCTTTTTGAATATGTAAATTAAATAAGTGAAAGTAGTTTTGTTTAATTTATTATTTTTTATGTATATATAGTATTTATCTATTTATGTCTTGGGCACATATACAATTTATATATATGTATATATATTTATTTATTTCATTTACACATTCAAAATAAAGTTCAATCAATAAATCACTTTTGTTTGTGCACAGAAGTCCTCAATAAAGTTGTCTGGTCAGGTATGGGAGCATGTGCCAGTTTGGCACTTCGCCTTGTCAACCAGGTCCCTATAATTCTCCAGCCTCCTGATAGCCCTCATCCAGGCCTGTGCCAGGTCCATGTTCCAACACTCCAGGTATCCTTTGAACTGAACCCTCAACGGTCCACGTGGTTTCCCCCCGTGGTCTGGTCCAACTCACTGGGTCCTGGGCACCCAGTAAGATGTGAGCAAGATCAGGTCCAGAAAAGTGCACCAGCTGCCACTCCTGTATCCAGCAGCTGATTTTACTATTCCCACCCTCCTGAGCACGTCAGTATTGGACACATGGTCCTTCCAACAAAACCCCAAAATGCATCGAAGGGAAATAGTCATGAAGGAGTCCAGACAGCGCCTCTGGCCACTGATCAAGTGGTGAAGACATGCTAATCTCAAATGAATAATCTGGGTTCTCTGAAAAGGTCAAAAACAAGGAACATTGACGTACAGAACCTTCTCCAAAAGTCAAGTCAAAATGATCCACTTTTCTGTACTCAGAACCTTGATAGGCATTCAGACAGAAGTGGCAGAATCAGTCAAATCAAACATGCCCTTAATTATGTATTTGTCTTGATGCAAATATGCAGAGGCTCCTCCACGTCCCATCAGGGCAGGCAGCAAATCAGCACAAAGAAGAAAACAAAATCAAGCGCTCCTTAGCGCTGATTGCACGTCAGCCCCTGTCAAGTAAAGCAATCAGCCAAGTCTGTTTTATTTTGCTGAGGAGCTTGTGTGCATGTGTGGGTGCAGGAAGGAAAAGAACAATAGCGAGAACATAGACAGGGCATTGCAGTCATCCATTTTTATATAATATGGTAACAGCTGCCACTACTTAGAGCAGGGGAAGCTGTTTGTTTTAAGTCAAAATAATGATGATGCCCTAAGGTCTTTGACTTCCATCTTGGCTGTTATGTAACTCCAACTTTGACTGGAACAGGAGATGTTTGATTCACACAGCCCTGGATTACATAATTGGAGAGCAGAATGGAGACTTTCATGTATATTTCAGAGACTATCTATTATTTACTAAAGAAAGTTGGCTTTTCTCATCCCCTCTGCCTCTCTCAGCATGCTTTTTAAAGATAATGAGGGGAGCTTCTTCTCTGAAAAAGTGAGCAAAATCTCCCCATGGCAGGAGAAACACTCATGGAACAGCCCAGTGTACATGTAGACAATTAGCATCCGTCGGATCGCACTTTCATCCAACAGAAAATCAACAGTGCAAACACCCTGATGAAAAATACATCATGAAAAAACAGGAAGGTCGTGAATTCATAGCAGCATCATTCACAGAAGCCTATTCGAGAACTTCATCTTTCACTTCTTCTTCCTCTTTTGTGGTTTCACGCTTGAGTTGGAACACACTAAAGGAGCGTCCGACTCCCGAGGGGCCGACACCAATGAATTACATTAAGAGACGCAGGAGACTGAAAAGGACAAGAGACTGAGAAATTGCCTTTAGGGAAGGAAGTAGCTTCACACTTATGTAGCTAAAGTCACAGATTACAGTGAGGCAGCAGTCTATGATGAGTAACAACAATGAATCTTTATCAGGGTACTAAAGCTCACACATGAACATCTTTTGGTGCAAATATCTAAAAAAAAAAATCCCCCACTTTGAAACAGGACAGACTGTAATAGCCCTCTTCACAGGTAAATGTGCCAAAGCAGTGCAATGAAGCTCTGCTGTCAATATGTTGCCAGGCTTTCACATCAGTAGACTTGGTAAAATGGACTTGAGCCTGTGTAGGGCTTTTCTGATGAAGTTTCTTTGTACAGTAAGGATGCTTTCATATATAAAGATCAACAGACTGTCTTTAGCTCAGAAGTAAAGTGGTGACATAGATAGATATAGATCTACTTTATTGATCCCAAGCTGGGAAATTGTGGACATTGCTGTGGACATTGCTGCTCTGTTTATTTGGTTTGGTTTTCCTTCACTCTGCTCTTTGCCAAGCAACCAAAGCCTGCCAAATGATGTGCAATGTAGCCCCCAGCCACTAGTTGGGGCTGTAGGTGGAGTCTTTGTTTCTGTCATTCATACAGACTGTAAAGGAATCGGACAAAGCCATATGACATCTGCCATCTTAAACCACAGGAGCCTTTAGAACGCTGTTGATGCCCTCAAATGCCGTACTGCCCATGCCATCTCAACTGAGTTTTAGCTCAAGCTACTCGCAGACAGAGAGGCCATGTTGAGGTGGGGCTTAAGGCTGTCTGACCAATAGCGATGCTGCATTTCCTAATCTGGAAATCATCACAAAATCCTCAATTAAAGATAAAAAGACATGATGGAAAAAAAATGAACTCCCTCACAGTGACATTGTATAGATTTATTATATATTTAGATTGAAGCTGTTTTTTTTTTACCAGGTTATAAATATTTGTATCAAGGCTGAAAAAACATATTTTTCCCTCATACAATCATTAAAGTGTCAGGTTTTTATAGCCAGCCTCAAGTGGACACTCAGGGTACTGCAACTTTTGGCACCTCTGCATGAGCCTCCATTTTCAGATTGCCACCTGGTCATCCAGACTTTTGTTGCACGATGACCCAGGAATCAGGCTTTAGGTAATAACACTGGTCATTTTTGGCCTTTTATTTAGAAGTATGCCAGACCCAGCCAAGCTGATTCTTCTGCTTCATCACTTTATTTTCTGGCAAGTGGCAATGATCATATGAGTTGCATTACTGCCACCTACTGGGCTAAAATTCGGATCAGAGCAACTATTGCTACAATAAAAAAACAACATTAAACACACAAAATCAAATTTCTTTCAATGAGACAAACAGAGCTGGGTGCTCCAATCCAATAATTTAGCCAATTTCTGTTTCTGATGGCAGCTGCCAATAAGTTACTGTTAAATGTATAGCAACCTTTTTACAGAGTAGTTCATATGCTGAGTTTCTTTGATCCACCATCATCTCAGGCCATCTAAGACACTCTGTTTGAGCTCCTGCTACTTTAGGGCCCCTTTCGCACTCATGCCCAGTCTACTGTGCTACTTGGAGTCATGTTGTCAATGGCTACGTTTACATGCAGTCATTAAACCTTTCATAACCGGAATATTAGCAATAACCAGGTTGCGTGCAGCCATGTAAACACCAAAAAACCTTTTGAAAAACCAGAAAATGCTTGTATTCCGGTTTTTAAAATCCCGACTATTGCCCCGAGGTTACTCCCTTTCTAACCAGAATATTTAGCCATGTATACCCCGATCGGGATATCCTCATCGAAAGGAACATTAAGTTGTGTTCTGCGCATGTTCTTTTCGCAAGGAATCTTGGTCTTTTGAGTACAGGAAGTACTTGTTGTAACATGGCACAGCTCCAGTTCGATTTCCTAATTCTTCACGTTCTAGCCTTCCATTAATGAAGAAACTGACAAAGAATAGTGTCAAGTACTGGTGGTGGGTCAGTAACAGCACCAAAGCGCAAACAAAGCTGACTGTTAGCTGCTCCGGGCCGTTCATTATCCACCGTGCTGCTGCTGTTGTTGTCGTTGCTATTGGATAAAGGAAGAAGAAGCGGAAATGACATGCATTGCGTCATGACGTTCTCCATGCATCATGACGTTCTCCGTGCGTAGCTGTTTTGTTCCATGCTGCCGATGACTACCATGCATAGAGGAGTAACCCTGTTTGCTCACGCATGTAAACTGTGTTATTCCGAATGTTTCAGAAACCGGAATATTGGTCTTAACCCGTATATTGACTGCATATAGAAGTAGCCACTGGCTCTGCATTCTCTCCACAGTCTCTGCTCTGCTCTGGGCTTGCCACCCTGAGCCGGTGGGGTCTGCAGTCCAAAGAATAGTAAGACGTCACATTTTCTCGGGGGGATGGGGGAAGTAGCTGCTTCAGGCAGCTACTGGCACTGTGAACAGAGGGAGATGGAGAGGCCTACATGCAACAGACCTTTTATCTTATGCAGGGGAGACATGTGAAGCACACTAGTGGGCATATAAAACTCAAAGAAGCATGATATAAGATAACTTTGCAAAACTTAAATGTTTCTTTTATTTGTCTTTGAGTCTGTAGTTTGGGAATGTTCCAGCTTCTGTGTTACACATGAATAGAAAAAGCTAGCTCTCAAGGTTTCTCTTCTTTCACACATCCTCAGCCTCCCATCAGCCCCTCCATCTCCATCTGCTGTCCTATTTAAGTTTTCTTACCTCAATCACCTCACCACGATTCCTCTCTCTCTCTGTCTCTTACGCAGCTCTTTCCCTCTCTGTCTCTGCTGTCTGTCTATACTCTACCCCTCTATACCTTCAAAGGATCCATAGAAGTCTATATATATATTCACAGCATCATTATCAGCAGCAGTGAGGAGCACTAACACCACCCCCTGCAGCAGCAGCACACAGTGTGCTGCCTGTGATGATGGCATAAAAAGGAGGGCTTGTTAGCCCATTAGTGAAAATCTGTGTTAGCAATGCTACCTCATGGTCGCTGTGTGGGGATAAAACTCAGCTGAGACGAGTTCTCACCTTGTGTAAGAAAGAGTTCTGTCATTGCCGTCCTTTGTAAAGGTTTGAGAAGGTTAGTGTTTGATAAGGTCTGCTAAAATTAGCATTAAAGCCCCACTCACATCAAGGAGGCTTCTGTAATCTGACAATTTCTTTGTAATCCTGGAGGCAGGGGCAGCAACTGAGCTAGAGAGGAGGGTGCATGGATCCTTTCAGTGACAATAAGCACTTAAAGATGGTGAGCCCATTTTAACAACATGAACAATCCTGGCTTTAGATTTGATTAAACTGATGAATCCTTTAGAAATTCTTGAACTGCAGAGAAAGTGAGCATTAAGCGTTAATAAGAATTTACAGTGATAGGAAATAGAAAAAGTGGAGGCTACAGCTTCTGTACAACAGCAAAGTATCCAGTTTACGTGCAATGGGAGTGCATTTGTTGGTCAAGAAGCGAGGGTGGGAGATTTTATGATAGAGTAAGGTTACAGTGACCTTTAACCTCTAGAACAGGGGTGTCAAACTGATCCAGTAAAGGGCCACTGTGGCTGCAGGTTTTCATTCCAACCAAGCAAGAACACACCTGATCCAACAAATCAACTGTGTAAAGACAATCCAGTTGATTGAATAATTTGCATCAGGTGTGTTCTTGCTTGGTTGGAATGAAAACCTGCAGCCACAGTGGCCCTTTACTGGATCAGTTTGACACCTGTGCCCTAGAATCTTATCAGCTCATGCTTAAATCAGAGTGTAAAACATATTTACAATGATGGGCAGTTACGTCATAGCATCATTAGTAGTTTTATTTCATTTTCCAGTTTCTCTGTGGTAGCATTGTGGTTTTCAGTAGCTTTAAACCTCATTCACACTCGCAGAAAAACCCTGAAAATGCCTGGACTTTATGTATGTGAGCTGTATGTGTGAACGCAATCAGCCAAGTTTTTACCCGGACTTTACCCAGGTAATTTCCTCGCACCCCTGATTGTAATTGTCTGATTTTATTGCATCAGGCTGATCCACTTGCACTGCAAGGTTACTGTTTTCCTCCCACAGACCATAAACATGCTCATCAGGTTAATTGGTGATTAGAAATTGCACTTGGATGCGAGTGTTTGATTAAATGGATGTCTGTCTCTATATCAGCCCTGTCATTGGCTGACTACCTGTCCAGGGTGCACAGTTCCTCATCCCTGGGCCAGTGTCATCTGGGATGCACTCCAGTCCCCCCTTGAGTCTGAATGGGATTAAGAAAAGAAATAAATAGATTGATGATCTGCACTGGATCAGTTGAGGTTCCTCTAGTTGATTTTCAGGTGCTCTACTGACAGAGGTAGCAGAATTAAGAGCTGAGGAACTGATGTTTAAGTTCATGTTCAAGAACTTATTAGTTTTGAGAGGTCAACTTAAACAGTCCACAGTGAGTTTGAAAAGTCTGCTGCGGGTGCTAAACTGAGCTGAAAGTACCAAATGTGTACAAACCAAAAGCTGTCAATGTCAGCAGAATTATGGGCTTTGAAAGCTGATGTGAGGTTTAGAGGTTTGACTTTGTAAAAAATAAACAAAATAATTCACTGAGTTAAAACTCTTCCTCTGAGACAGCTGAGGTTCAGCTGTGAAGTCTGAAACCAGTGGATCAGGAAGACAACTCAGTCATTATGTATAACAACTCAAACACATTAGATACATGATGGCTAATGCCTGTGTCAGACACTGCATGTAACTTCAGCTTTCAGGCATGTGTGCTGCATTTTGGCTGCATCTCCCTGCTGCAACAGTCCTGTCTCCCCTTATCAATTTCACCTCAATAAAGAGTCCCCCCTATAAAATATGGGGAAATCACAATGACTCTCCCCACAGGTGGCTTGATTAAATGTTTAGCTAAAACATTATAACTTTAGAATAAAAGCATTCTGTACAAACCAGGATGTTTCTCCACAGAAAAGGCAAACTGAGCTTTTATTTTGAAAGGCACAAACACAAAGTGTAATCAAACTGTGTTTATCTCTACTATAACATATTTTACTGATGTTGACTTACATTTTTGTCTCTGGTGATACAAATATGTCTCTACATTTTTCATTTCCTTGTATATGTTAGCAGTGATATGCTAACAGCTCAGTGTAGAAATAAGTGAGCCTTACATCCTTTCCATTTTTAAGAGACCTGCAGAGATTTTCTGCTCACGAAAGATTTAAGCAGTGAACCTCTGTGTTCTGGGGTTTTCAAATGGTGGGTCAGAACCCAAAGGTGGGCTGTTCTCTTTGTGGTTTTGTCATAATATTAGGATAATGCCTGAGGATCTAGGGAAAATAGCCATAATTTGTGTCATTTTTTAGATAAATTGATTAAAAAAGATGAAACAGGTCTTTGTTTGCATGAAACTATTTCATGCCTGGGTGACCTAAATCTTGAGGACTGACCGATGACTGCACAATTTGATTACCTGCACAAAAACATCATTATTTAATCCAGATGTGGACACTGAAAATGCTGAATGTCAAAATAAAAGGACTTTTTTCTTTAGTCTTATGCTTCTTTATAAAAGATTCACTTAAAATGCAATAACATTATGACTATTCCTCCTTGTCCACATATTTTCATGGTTTTACTTCTTTTCTAAGTACATAAATTGGATTCAGGGACTCATAAAGTACAGACTGTAGCTCCTATGGTGCACATAATGTTTGTAAATTGCATCTCAACATTATACTGTTACTATTGGGGTTTAAATGCATAGATGCCTGTGTGGTAAGAAGATAAATTTCTCATTAGGTAAAGTTAAAGGCCTGGTTTTACCACCGTCATAGATGGCTAATTAAGGCATAAATCAAAAAGCTGCAAGCTCGAGGACCTTCAGCAGGGCGGTAATAAGGAAAGCAGAGAGGAAGTGCTGCAGTGTGTCAGTCCTGATTCCCTGAAAGTCTGTGGCCATGCCAGACTTCTACACAGAGTAGCATCTGTCCCCTTCTGAACTCTCATCCTCCTGCTTCTCTCTCTCTTCTGTCTTCCTCCCTCATCTCTCAAGGTTCCAATGAAGTTGGGACGTTATGCAAAACATTTATTAAAACAGAATGCAGTGATTTGCAACCTACAAACGCCACAAAGATATTTAATGTTCAAACTGTCAAGCTTTATAATTTTTTTTTTGCAAATATTCACTTATTTTGAATTTGATGCCTGCAACATGTTCCAAAAAAGCTGGGACAGGGGCGTGTTTTACTGTGTTACATCTACTTTCTCCTTTACAACACTCAATATGTCTGTAGGAACTAAGGACT
The DNA here is from genome assembly GCA_037902135.1 of Cetoscarus ocellatus. Lineage (NCBI taxonomy): Eukaryota > Metazoa > Chordata > Actinopteri > Labriformes > Labridae > Cetoscarus > Cetoscarus ocellatus. The sequence continues at coordinate 454,906 of JBAMNC010000518.1, read as the reverse complement.
TGCAATCTGTAAGTTGCGTTTTTTGGCATGGGTACATCAGGCTATGAGCATAGGCCTGCGTTGATTAGGAGATGGTTGACCTGGAACATTGGTTATGGTGTAGCTTTGCAGCAGAAGCACAAATCAGCCCTGTGGAGGTGCCTTTACTATGCTGAATTATTGGAGAATAGAACGAGAGCAACATCAAATCTTAGTGTGAAAGCTCTTACTTAGAAATGGCTGTGTTTTTTGGTTGGTTCTGACATAATGTGCCAAATCTAAGGTGAGAAATGAGAAGTGGTGAAGTTTTAAAGGCCAAAATACTTAATTAAAACAAGGCTCATTGGTTTTTGCATTAAAGATTGTCCCAAGTTCCCTTTAAAATCACACAAGCCTGAAGGGTTTACTGTTCTTTTATTCACACCAAATTTCTCATTAACACTTTTTTTTCTTGGATTTTGGAGCTTGTAATAAATAAAAATTCATCACAGGGGAGTTTTTCTTCACACATTTTTGTTAGAGCTGGGACATAAACCGAATTTCATTGCAGGTACACTCATGTGAGACATGAATATTCATGCACAAAGTGGAGCTTCAGGGCAAACACATCAGACCTTTTTCAGTACCAGAGCAGCAAACGCTCGTCCACCTACACTACGCTGAGTCCACAGCGCCTCGTCCATGTCTGACACTAATCTGATGACAAAGTGTGGGATGGAGGAGCACAAAAGCCTTAAAATGCTGTTGGTTCAGGCATTTGCTGTAATACTCTCACATGAATGATTCCTGTAACTCTCTCTGTCTCACAAATGCACTCACGCTCATTTAAGAGCCAGTGCTCTCATGGCTGCTGCTGCTTTTCTGTTTTCTGACATGTCACTGCAGCAATAATTCAACGGTAGACCTCAGGCCATCGATTGGGACACAAAAGGAAAAGTTGCCACCATCAATAACTCTGCAATCCTCTGCAGAAAGCCACGCCGTGCTGTGAGAGGCTGTATTTGCAGAGCAGAGCGTGAAGCTGGAGAAAAAGGAGAAAACTGTACATATAGATCTCACAGCGAGCAGCTTCACCGCGATCAGTGCAGCAAAGATCTGCAGGCAACGGCCTTGACATCGATTCAGAGAGCTGCAAAAAAAACAGGCGAAAAGACAGAGACAGAGAGGAGTGGACGAGGGTTATGACCAAGTTAATTTGATCAAAACGCTCAGAAAGATCCAACAAGTGCTCCCAAGTCTGGAGAGCCTGGCAGATCTGAGTCAGGCTGTTTACTGTTGGCTGTCATGTGTGCTTGTGTGTTCATGTGTGTGTGACCGCACAGCACGCTCACAAAACACAAGCCAATGAGGGTGACAGCACTGTGGGGCACACGAGTGCTGCTTTAAGAGCAGGAGAATTTAGTTTGTCAGTCCTGATGTTTACATGCAGTTTAAAATGGTTGAATTTCTGTGTTAGTCTGATAAAACTGGACTTTAAAAATGCCCGATAACACTTAAGTCAGGGGTGCCCAAACTTTTACATCGAGAGCAACATAAAGAGGAATACATGGATGACTGAGCCACTTGCTGCACCTTACTTTTAGTGTATTTAAGTTACAGTTTTAGGGTTTAGGGGTGGGTTATCACCTGTCAAGGGGCCCTTGTAACCCTGGGCTATCACTGGATTCACACCTAGCCAGGGCGAGAATGACCTGAGCAGCAGAGATGGGAGACACTGACGGCTTATCTTCACTGTCAGACACAAAACAAGAGTAAACTGCAAGAATCTTGGTGCTTGAAGATGAATATTGCAATATTTGTAAATGAGACTTGGTGACAAAGTAAATATGGCAGAAAAAAATGCATGATTGAAAGTATTTGCTGCTGTAATCAAAATGTCTTTATTCATTCAACTGTTTCAGGGGCCAATGCAAAATGGGTAGCGGGCCGCATTTGGACAGCCCTGGCTTAAGTCCATCTGTCCATTATCTATACTGCTTATCCTTTTCGGGGTTGCTGGGGGAGCTGGAGCCTATCCCAGATGACATTGGGCAAGATGCGGGGCACACCCTGAACCGGTTCCCAGCCAATCGTAGGGCCACACAGAGAGACAGACAGCCGTTCACTCTCACACTCAAACTTAAGGGCAATTTGGAGTCACCAACCAACCTAATGAGCATGTTTTTGGTCTATGGGAGGAAGCCTGAGTGCCCAGAGAAAACCCACGCATGCACACAGAAAGGCCCTGAGCAACACAGGGATCAAACTGGTGACTATCTTGTTTGAGGCACATGCTACTACCTGCTGCACTAATGTGCTGCTAACGCTTAAGTCTGACTGAAATTGCCTTACATCAAATTTGCTGAGGTCAGCCGCAGACCTCAATAATGTTCAGAACGGCTGGTTTTGAGGGTCACTTTAATATGCTAATAAGCCAGAGCAGAGCCACGTACATAAGGGGACTTAACGATAGTCCTGCAGCGTATCTCGAGTGAAGCAGAGTGCACTGTTGCTCCAGAGCCAGTTACCAGATAACAGCGAAGCTCGTTTCCCCCAAACATCACAGGCTAATGCACAACATGCTAACCTTGGCCTAGTCACCGCATTGGGAAATCCACAACTTAGCCCACCTTCCGGGCTAACGTTGGCAGAAACTGAGGGGTAATGGGGGGGTGGGTAAAGGACTGATTATATTCAGCCAACTGTTAAATTTCTCTTGACTAATGTAAGAATGCTCATACATTGACATTTACCCTTCAGACTTTCAACAAGTAACGTGAACATTAACGAATATGTTGTGCAGTTACCTCTGGTTCACTTCCCCCTGCTGTTAGCATTAGCTCGTAGCAGTGAGCAAAATAAATACTACACAGCATTAAAAAACTCACATTTCCATAATCAGGTTTGGTGACGGATTGTTGGTACTGAACCCGGATTCAGGAAAAGTCCAGTGTCCAGTCCTGTGTTGAACTGACTGAAGTTGAAGAAGCAGTCGGGCGTGAAGTGACTGGCACACACATACAGGGTTTAGCTGACTGTATCTGGCACATTCCCTTCAAAAATAAAATTAATCCACTGGGCTCTTTGATGGTCTGAGGCTGGTAGCCTATATGTGAAGATATATGTGGCTGTTTACAGCAACTGAGCAGTGATAGGTTTTGGGTCTAGACATGATGTATGCTGATCTCTGGCTGAGAATGTAAACAATATGGCGGCACTTTGCACAGAAATTTCTCAAGGGTTGGGGATACTCAGGTAGACATAGGCTTATGCAAATAACATGCTTGTTTGATAACAGAATATCCACAGACTCAACAGCCCGCCAAATGCCATGAGTTTACATTTATGCAACCTGCTAAATACAGGTTTTGTTGTCTACTATCACATGTTGTGGGTTGTGAGGAAGGCCAAATACCCAAAAATGTGTTTTAAAGCCTCCAAAAAGTGATTTTTGCATAACATGTCCCCTTTAAATCTGTCCCTTCCCCCAACCTACAGTTCAGGCACACACACATACACACTCAAACACTCACTAAAACACATCGAGACCCTGGTCTGTCTTCTACAGGCACAACCAGAGGCCTGACATTTGAAAGCTCCACAGTGCAGGGAGGTTGAGAAAAAGACAAAAATGACAATTCAATGCACCTGATCCACCAAGCAGCGAAAGCCTTGTCATCAAACCACGACGGTGACATTTAGAATCAGTGCATACTCACATCTGTTCTGGCAGCATTTAGATTCTGACCCACAAAAATGGAAATGTTGACATATCACTCTGCAGTTTTCCTGCCTGTGTTTGAAATCAAGGTATTTTAGAGGATCTGAAAACAGATAACATGGCTATTTTTTACCAGAATAAACCAGATAACTGGCTAAGATCCATAAAAGGGGTGTCCCCGCTTATAGATTTACAAATTTGAACTTGATTAGTCAGATTATGGGATTTGTGATTAAACTTTTTGTTTTCTAGATTGGGGTTTTCATTTTTTTATCTTTATTACATATAAATCAATAAGGGCTGTCACTTAATTATCCTGGTGAGCCAAAGGTCTCATAGTGTTTGACTATGTTGTATGCTGTTGAGAGGTACAGTGGTGCAGGTGTGGGTGAAATATTGCAGGCTGATGTGGAAATTAGCATAAAGCTAGCTCTCTTGTCAACAAGCCTGTGAGTTATTTTTCAATACATTTGGACTGTTATTGTTAAATGTGTCATCAAGATGAGATTTACGCTCACTGGGCCATTTAATATGTAACACCTGTTTAATGGCTCTCTCTAGAAAATATCCAATCAGCCAATCACATGACAGCAATTCAATGCATTTAGGCATGAAGACATGGTCAAGATGACCTGCTGAGCTTCAAACCAAGGATCAGAATGAGGAATCAAGGTGATTTAACTGGGTGTTGATACCAGACCTGCTTCTCATTTTATTTAGAATCTGCTGATCCACTGGGATTGTCATGTACAACCATCTCTTGGGTTTACAGAGAAAGGTCCCAAAGAGAGTAAACATCCAGTGAGTGGCAATTTTCTGGGGGGAAAGCCTCATTGGTGACAGAGGTCAGGGGAAAATGGCCAGAGTGGTTCAAGATGATAGTAAGACAACAGTAACTCCATTTGTTACAACCAAGTTAAGCAGAGGACCATTTCTGAACACACAACATGTGGAATCTTAAAGCAGATGGGCTAAAGCAGAGACCACACCAGATGCCATACCTGTCAGCTAGGCAAAGGAAACTGAGGCTACTGTTTGCTTAGGGGCCACATGCAGCCTATGCCAGCTGACATTGGGCAAGAGGTGGGGTACACCCTGAACGTGTCCTGAGCAGATTACAGCACCATATAGAGAAACAGACAACTATTCACACTCACAGTCATACTGAAAGGCAATTTAGAGTCACCAGTCAGCCTATAATGAGCATGTTTTTGGTCTGTGGGAGGAGACCAGAGTGAGAGAACCCACACATGCACAGGGAGAACAGGCAAACTCCACACAGAAAAGCCCTGAATGACACAGGCAGCTCATCGAACTGGTGACTTTCTTGCTGTGAGGCTTGGCACTACCTGCTGGAGTACTAAAAATCTCTGAGGAATGTTTCAAGCACCATGTTGAATCTATGCCACAAAGCATTTAGGCTGAAGGCAAAGGGGGTACAAGCCTTTACTTGCAAGGTGTACTTAATGGATGATGGATGATGCTGCCATCTTCCTCCTGAACAGAGCCCTGTCTCACCTGGAGAAGCCTGAGAGCACTGTGAGGATCATGTTCTTTGATTTTGCCAGTGCTCCCAACACCATCCAGCCTTTTCTTCTGAGGGACAAGCTGGAGCACACGGGAGTGGACCACCGCCTATCGAGCTGGATCCAGGACTACCTCACTAACTGACCACAGTATGTGAGGGCACGGGACTGTGAGTCTGACATAGTGGTCTGTAGTACAGGGGCCCTGCAGGAAATGGTCCTGGCTCCGTTCCTCTTCACCCTGTACACTGTGGACTTCATGTCCAGGTCAGCCAGCTGCCACCTGCAGAAGTTCTTTGATGACTCTGCGATCGCCGGCCTCATCACAGATGAGGATGACCAGGAGTAGAGAGGACTGACCCAGGACTTTGTGGACTGGTGCCAACAAAACCACCTCCAGATCAACGCGGGGGAGACCAAGCAGTTGGTGGTGGTGGATTTCCGTCGATGCAGACTCTCCCCCCCCCAGCACCAGTGAGCATCCAGGGTTTGGACATTGAGATACTTACAAATACCTGGGTGTTCACCTGAACAATAAACTGAACTGGTCTGACCACACAAGTGCTCTTTACAGGATGGGCCAGAGCAGACTGTACCTGCTGAGAAGACTGAGGTCTTTGGGAGCACAGGGGGCTCTCCTGAGGACCTTTTTTGACTCTGTGGTGGCATCAGCCATCTTCTATGGAGTGGTCTGCTGGGGGACCAGCATCTCGGCTACAGACAGGAACAGACTGGACAGACTGATCAGGAAGGCCAGCTCAGTCTTGGGGGTGCCCCCTGGACTCAGTGCAGGTGGTGGGAGGATGCCGGTGAAGCTGGCATCCATCCCCTGCAGGACACTGACGGCCCTGTGCAGCTCCTTCAGTGACAGGCTGCGTGACCCGAAGTGTGTGAAGGAGAGTTACCGCAGGTCCTTCCTGCCTGCTGCTGTTATACTGTTCAATCAGCCCTGCTCCCAGTCACCAACAAAGTGCAATATTCCCATGTGCAATTACTTTACTGTGAATGTAAAAATATTAAATTAAATGAGTTTTTTTTTTTTAGCATATTTATGGTCTTTTATATATTTATAATGATGTACATACTGTTTTTATACTTAGTCTGTTTTTATGTATCATTGCTGTCCCCTTTGCTGCTGTAACACTGCAAATTTCCCCGTGTGGGACAAATAAAGGTTTATTCTATTCTTTTTTACTCTATTCTATTCTAATAAAGTGACCATTGAGCGGGTTTGAAGAGAGCAGGTAAATCTATGTAAAACTAAACATCTAACTCTATACAGCAGCAGCAGTTTAATCATCTTTAGTCCATCCTGGATTCATAGGCATGTACTCAACCATGACATTGTTTCTCTAATGAGGCTCTTTTGAACAAATTGTTGAATATTCAACTATCTGGCATCATCCCTTCTCCATATATCACATTTAAATTGTGTACTCTTTCTCTGTAAGTGTATTGTTGAACGGTCTGAGTAAACAAGCCCAGGCAGCCGTTAGCAACAGTGCCTCGGCATCGTGCCAAGTATGGACATGGGGAGATGAAAGAGTGGAAAGTGTTGTTTAGCTCTGCCGAACACCAAGGGCGAGGGGAGAGGAGCGCGGTAACATGGCATTTGTTTTTGTATTTTCTTTCCACCTTCGGGGCCTGAATGTTAATATCAGGGTATTCATTATTCCATGCTCTCAGTGTGCATCTGCAGCCCACTCCTGGAAACAACATTGCCTTATGTCACCATATTAAGCTCATTTTCAGCCCGTGGCCTGGGAGGACATTAGTGCAGACAATAAACAAGGTTCAGTCGTCCTTGCTCAGGGCCTTGACTGGACCACACAGGCCACCAACAGGCCTCTTACAGTCCAACTCCATTTCCAGCCAATAACACAGCCAGTGTGTGGATTATTTTTATATTTTGCAGCAGTGTACCTCAAACTGCCTCACCATCTTTACAGTGTCATTCAGGGATTATGGGATACCATGTCATCTGGGTCATGCTTGAATAAAAGAGACATTAAACATTTAACATACTGTATTTTGCATTAACAGCGTGTCTTCTTGTGGCTTATATGAGGGATGTGTTTTACCCGACAGCTAATATGATATGGTATTAAGCACATGTAACCCTATAAGACAGTGGGTGACTGCTTGCAAACCCCACCCACAGGTGCAGTGCTGTGCTCATAAATCATCCAGCATGCAGTTCAACATGTGAAACAGGTAGGAGGTGGATGAGAAGACTTTTATTTATTCGATGAAATATCAGAAAAAGGTTTGAAGGATGAAGAATGTGTAGATTATACTTCTGGACAGAGGATTTTTGCTTTGAGCACAACCCGCTTCAGTAAAAAGATAATGTTTATTGTCTTAAATTCAGCCTATAGCTGTGCAGCTGAGTGACGTGTGGTGAGATACTGCCACCTAGTGGACAAGAAGGTTGTGTGACATTTTAATGAGGGTTATTATCTGTATGGAGAAAGTACGTTTTGGTAGTACTGTACACATTGTTTAAGACATGATTTCTCTGTTGTGTCCCTCATCAAGACAAATATCTTTATATGCCCCCACCAGCAAAGTTCATTAAACGGCAAAGTTAAGATTTTTCTAAATACATTCAAACATGTAAACATTAACTTCTTCATTGAATATCGCTGCGCTAACACAGGAATCTTATTTACTTGCCCTTGTCATATCCACATATAAAATATAATTATTTTTATTATAACCCCATTCTAGGGAATATTGCCTAAAAATAAAATCCAAGATTTTCCTCACAAAACTGAATTTCAGCTGATGTGTTTCCCTCTCAAAGAAAAAAATCTGCAAATGACACAGAAATGACAAACCAAGTTTTGCCTTAACTTCATTAAAATATCCCACAAAACTGAACAATGCTCTTAGAATCAGACTTTATCTCTCTCTCTCTCTCTCTCTCTCTCTCTCCCTCCCCTTCCTCTTTGTATATTTATATAAATGTATGCATATCATGTTTTTTCTGTTTTATATGTACTGATTAAAAGAATTGATTAAATAAATATATTGGCCTGCCCCACCCCATTCAGTCTGGAAAAGATACAGGTTACTGGGTAGAGACTTATATATCCATTTTCAAGACTCAAATAAAATCCAATCCAATTCAACCACTTTAATTATATTGCACATTTTAAAAACAATCAAGTTTTCCAAAGTGCTGCACAGTGACTACTGAGCAGAGATCAAACTGAATAAAATTAAATTGAGTAAAATAAGTAAAGCAAAAATAAAACCAAATAATAAAATCATAAAAATGTGGAGGAAAAAACAGAAAAGAAAAAAAATGATTCAAAATACGTTTTAGAAAAGTGAAAAGTCCAGTCAAAAATTCAAGTTTTAGAAAAAAATCCACATTTAAAGAAACATCAACTAAATAAAGCCAACCAAAAATGTGACATGACATGGCAAAAAGCCAGTCACAGTGTAGAATTTTTGAGTGGCACCTGGGGTTGTTAATCTGAAATCAAGGGGGCTCATAGCCAAAGTTTGGCTGTGCCCCTGTCCAAGTTTCACCACCCCTGGGTGTTTCCTCATCCCCCTTGGTTGCACCCTACAGTTTGAGAAACACTGTTAAAGTTTAAAAATATTTATGAAAGATCTCCTCAAGGACTTCTTTCCCCAGAATTATGACAATATGCAAGAATTCATATCAATATTTTTGTTGAGTATTTTTGATTGTAGTTTTGTTTTGAATCTATGAGGAGTTTACCAAATGTGCTCTTTGTTACAAATGATATGATATTCTTTTATGTGACTGTCATTAAACCGAGCTCTCAGATAATCTGATTTTGGGCCTCTCTCTGTTCCACATTCTTAACTGCAAAATTAAAGGTGATTGTGCTTTTTCTGTTTTAGCTCCTACCTTCCAGAATAAACTCCCACAACCAAGATCTACATATTCTTTTGGCTGTTTTACAAAATATTTCAAAAAATCACCTGTATAGGTCAGCCTTGGTGTAACTCAGTGTTTTTTAAACTTGGGGTCGGGACCCCACGTGGGGTCACCTGGAATTCAAATGGGGTCGCCTGAAATGTCTAGTAATTGATAAAAAAAATAAATAAACTAGGCTACTGATAGAATTTTTTTTTTTTTTTTTACTAATTATTATTCTTTTTAAAATGAAAACACCACACACAATCTTCAACAACTGTATTCTATACTTTCACTTTCTCAGATATAAATGCAATTCAAATAAAATGCAGCATTTAAAAAAATATCTGAGCTGGCGCAACTTGATTAAAGGCTGCGATCACGTGACTTTACAGTTACTGGTGCTTCAGTTCCCTCGCTTCAACTTAACACACAAACTTGCAGTCAGTAGGAAAAAACAGCATAACAAACCTTCATGGTTTGTACAATACAGCAAATACGATGAAAAACTAATTCTAGAAAAAAAATGCCTCTGGGGTCCCCAGAAATTTGTGATGCCAAAATGGGGTCACCGACCAAAAAGGGTTGGGAACCACTAGTGTAACTTGTAATGCAGTGTTTGTGCTTGTTTGATTTGTTTCGTGTTTTTTTTATTGCTTGATTCCTGTGAAACACTTTGTTACTTTGTTTTAAAGGTGTTATATAAATACATTTTTACTTATTTGTAAATCTCTTTAATGACATATGGATAAAACTGAACTCTAGTTACTGCAGCACTATGTAAAGACGAGATCTTCATCCTCATCGTATCCAAAGTGATGCAGCCACCATCTGCTCTGTGAACTACAGGGCTGATATTCTTTATTTAAATTTGGCTGTTACCGCTGTTGTCTGTCGGGTATGCCTTTTTGTAAGTTGGCCCATGTGCAGGTGAATGTTTCATCTAATGTTTTCTCAGGGCTTGTGTTATTATTCAATATTTATAACATTTTTTGTCCTGTCCATAGCCTCAAAAATATGTTTTCTTCCACCTGAGGTTCAAACTGCAACATTTTTTTTTTTTATTGAACAAATTAAAGTGGTTGATCTTTTTAAGATTTGGGTCATGATGACTGTTAAAATGGTGAGTGGTTCTCAGGATAGAAATGTAAGAGCCATCACTTCAGTGTATGTTTTATCTAAAATGAGCCAAATATCAATGTTTTCTTCCACTTTACAAATAAACTAATGTTAAAACCTTTTATACTTTTCCAGCAAGAGGACAGAGTCACCCCCAGAATCTGCCTTGTTTGACAAATCTGTCATCATACTGGATGACGGAGGCCACATCAGGTCCTCCACAGCTTCCTAACCGGCCCCCATTAGTTGAAGTTTAGGAAGTAACTACAGCTGTAAATGCAATCCCTGAAACTACTGGGATTTGATTACAGAAATCCACCTGTCAACCAATATTAGCTAACATTCATCCAGGAAAATGATCATCTTTAAGTAAAACCCAGAGACGGACAACATGACAGACCAGAGAGAAGCAGCCAAGATATCACATTTGTCCCTGTCACCCATAATGCCGTCTGATGGCAGTGTGGCGGAGAAGGACTGACTTCACTTTTGTAAGCTAAGAAATAAGTACAATGGCAAAAAATATTAAGTATTTGACTACATATGTATAAATTGGACCAAAAATGTTATACTTTTTTTTTTTTTTGGGGGGGGGGGGTTAATACGGCCCCTAAGGCCTTTGTTAGGAGTACAGAAATTGTAACCCTTGCCCTTGTAACAAATTTAGATGACAACCCCTGTGAAACTGTAAAGAGAGAGTGTACAATATTCTGAGTGTAATACACTTCCGTTGTGTGGATGAGTTCAGTCAAACTGGTTTTCTATATCAATAAAAATATATAAAAATTATAAAATAATATTGTATTGTTTAAATGGCATTTATTGGGTGAGAAATGTCGATGACATAATCTGACACTAAATTTTACAGCTGGAGACTTTGAACTTGACTTTCCTGCTTTTTTTTTTTAAACATATATTTATTGCATATTTTGCTAGTTTACAAACAGTGAACAACATAGAACAAGAAGGCACTTATTTATAAAATGAATAAATAAATATAAATAAATAATAATAATAATAAAAAATCAGCAATAATTACAATAATAATGATGACATGATAACAATAATAACAATAAAGATAATAATAATAATAAAAAACAATAATAAAATATAAATAAATTTAAAAAAAATACTCATTAAAAACAAATAAGTAAAGGAAAAAGAAAAAGAAAGATGTATACACATGTAACCTACCTACCCATGCACAAACACAAAAGCAACCATTTGTGCTTATAATACTTATATAAGTTATCTAACCTGTGCGTCCATATACACTTATACCCACAAAAACAAATTGTTACTGTCTGTGAACTACAACAAGTAATTGTAGTACAAAGAAAAACAAAACAAAAAATAATAATAATAATAATAACAATAAAAATAATAATAATAATAATAATGACATGAATAAATAAATAAATAAATAATAAATTAAAAAATAAATAAATAAATATATCGATATCTACACAGTACATAAGTGTCAAAAGATATATATACTAAATGAAGATCAATAAAAACATAAATGAATCTTCAGTTCAGTTCATCATTCCAGCCATCTACCTTAATATCATTTTTTCCAAGGAAAGTACAGAAAACTTTCCAGATTTTCCAAAACTTGTCAAGCTTATTTTGTGAGGTGTTACTTATCTTTTCTAAAGCCAAGTAAAAAGAAATCCCTGTCAACCATTGTGAAGTGGTACAAGGTTTATCCTTTTTCCTTGAACAGGCTATACATCTTTTAGCTTCCAGAAAACAAACATTAAGTAAGGATTTTTCACTTTCGGAGGTCATAAAGTCATCCGGATAAATATTCAGTAAGCATAGCTTTGGTTTGAGAGGCACCTCTCTATCAATGATTTGACTGGCCAGGTTCAACACTTTTTTCCAAAAAGAGAGCACCAGGGGACATTCCCACATGCAATGGAATAAAGGTCCTTTCTGTTGCTTACATTTAATGCAAGTGTCTGGGATATTTGGGTTAAAAAGGTGCAGTTTACTTGAGGTTATATATTGTCTGCTTATCCATTTGTATAGCAGCAACTTAGAGTTTGTATTCACAGTTTGAGTTTGAGCTATAAAACAAGCTCTGGACCATTCTTCGACTTTCCTGCTTTTACTTGAAGACTTGACTCGACTTTCCAATCTCCAGACTCGACTTGACTCGGGACTTGAGACCAAAGACTTAGGACTTACTTAAGACATGCAGAACGGTGATTTGGTCCCACCTCTGGCATATTGTGTAAATAATTGTGGCAGGCCGCCATGGCCAAAAATGCCAGGGTCATACTTTTGCTCCCAGTTCAGCCCTGACAATAAACATCCAGCAGGTGTCACTTTTGGACTGTTTTTACTATTCAACAGCCTGTCCCGCTGTTTAGACAGTTTATGTGGCAGGCTGATGTTTACCCTGAGGGAAAAGTGTTGATTACTTTACTTTTGGGTCTGGCAGCAGGTGGGTCAGAGATCAGTAATTCAGAGGATATTTTCCAGTTCAGTGTCTTTGCAGTTCAAACATAATAACTAGAAATGAAACGTTCAAGTGTTTAAACATCATAAGTCCCAGTTATTTGTCCCCTTGAATGTGTGTCTCATGATTCATTCATGCTTTCCTTCAGGTGGTCTGTTTTTCTGTGTTTTTTGCTCTGTAATGTTTCACAGTGGCAAAATAGTGACAGTCTCATTGTTCACTTTCTCTGACCCATTTCCAGCATCAGAAAAGTGTCAGAGTTATATAACTCATTGAATAATTATCACACGTACTGTGATAACTGGAAACAGTAATAAACGAACACACTGGGTGTTTCACTGTGTGTGGGTGTCACAGTAAAGGAAATGTAACTCCATGACAACCAGCAGTTATGGACGTGGGTGTACTCTGACCCCCATCATCTAGCCTAACCGGCCCTTATGGTCCTGTGGAGGTGTGTTTACCCTGGACATACCTCAGGCTACGCTGCTGGCAACCAAGAGCTCCAAACGTTTTACTGCAGAGTGCATCGTGGCAGCTTGGTGTGGCAGCACCTGCAGGAGTAACATCCAGCAGCTCCATGTGGCCTTGTGCTGGGAAGAGTCGTGCTGATTATAAAGCCTTGACCTTTTAAAGGGTCAGTTTCCATGTTTATGTTGTGAGACCAAATGAAAGATAAAACATATATGCACCTGATTAACACCTCCACAATCCTGCAAAAGCATCTGTACATTCAGCCATACACTTGACATTTTATACATGAGTGTCTCTAAACTTTAGCTTTTTTTTTTAACTTTGATTTGATTTATTACAGACTGGGTCAGTGACATAAGCTCATCTCTGGATGTATTTAAGCACATATTTGTCTCTCTAATTTCATAGTTTATGCACTGTGGATTTATTCTAATTTTGCTTTACCATTTGATACCCTGCTGATGCAACAGAATAAACTCCTAGGGTTGATTAAAAAAGTACATTCATCCATTGTTTTCTTTTGTTTGAATATTGAATAGTATGTTAATTCCCAATTGTCTAAAAAGAAACTCTCAACAGAAGACACAAGCTCCTACATGCACATATTAACATGCTTTCAATTAATTTGAATGTCCAAAATTCACACAAGGACCACAGCTCTTGAAGGACTAGGTTTTAAAATATACATTTTCAATCACGATATGACATAAAACATTGCTGTTTTTGCTGACTTAGTTTGTCAGTAATGCAAGACGCAAGGCCTAATACTCATAAGGAGATTCAGTGCAGTCAGAGCAATTAGCAGTAACTTGATTACCGACTTAAAGATAATGTAACAGAAAAGTTAAGACTAAATGAGGAATTATCGCAATGTTTTTGTGTAATTATTTGACTGAAGTGGGCTCAGTTTTGTCTTTAATTGACAGAGAAGTGTCCAGAACACACACACATACATACACTGTTTAATATATGTAGACTAACTTGTTAAGTAAGAAAGAAAACATGATTCTTCAAATAGAAAAAGTAGCTAAAAAATCCTTACATTGCAGAGACAGACTGAGTTGTATTTTCAACAACTCAAACTACTGTTTTTTCTTTGTATTTGTGTCTGTGAAAATGAAAAGAAGTGTGCTTTCTACTGTAAATTTTGTTTTTAAAAGAAATGCAGCTGAGTTTTTTTCAAGTGGTAAAACTAACAAGTATATAAAATGTGTAACTCAAAACTCATTCATTTTCCATACCGCTTATCCCTTTCGGGGTCGCGAGGGGGTTGGAGCCTATCCCAGCTGTCATTGGGCGAGGGGCGGGGTACACCCTGAACCAGTTGATCACAGGGTCACATAGAGAGACGGACAACCATACACACTCACACTCATACCTAAGGGTAATTTAGAGTCACCAATTAACCTAATGAGCATGTTTTTGGTCTGTGAGAGGAAGCTGGAGTGCCCCCAGAGAACCCACACATGCACAGGAAGAACATGAACGTCACACAGCCTGACTGCGGGATCGAACCGGCGACCTTCTTGCTGTGAGGCACGTGCACTACCTGCTGCGTCATCGTGCTGCCCCTAACTCAAAACTAAAACAGTCAAAGTTTTCCATTATCTACCCTCACACCATACCAAAGTTTTGCCTTTGCTTGAGTTTAGTATCACAGCACTTCATACTAAAACTAAACATGAAACTGAAATGATGTTTGATACTTACCCTAAAATGAATCAGTGAGGACCCAAGAGTTGGTCATGTTGAGAAGTAACAGCTCATTTAAAACTTTAAGTGTAAAGAAAAAAAAACAACTTATAAACATTTGTATTGATTTAATATCTGTGGTGCCAAATTGTTATTGTATAATCATAACTGACATTCACGACACTACGGGGCTGCAGTCTTTCTCAGCTGACATTGGGTACACCCTGGACCAGTTTTCAGCCAATTGCGGGGCTACATAGAGAGACAAACAACCATTTGGGCTCACACTTCTATCTAAGGACAATTTAGAGTAACCTGTTGACCTAATGAGCATGTTTTTGGTCTGTGGGAGGAAGCAGGAGTGCCCGGAGAGAACCCATGCATGTATGGGAAGAACATGTAAACTTCACACAGAAAGGCCCTGACCAATACAGGGATCGAACCAGGAACCTTCTTGCCAACATACGGCCCTCTTCCATTCTTTTTTTTCATGAAATCACAATTGATAATACCCTGTAATTCTAATTCACACACATTATAATCGAAGGGTGTTTTATTTAATAAAAAGGTACTCAGCTTAAGCTACATATTTTGAATATTTTTTTAAATGACTCCTCAGTAGTTGGACTTTTTATTTCACGTTTGTGGAGTCTGTTAAAAAAGACTGGACTTACAGAAGCATTGTGTGACAGCCTAGTGATCAATGGCTGATTGAAAATTATTACTTAAAACCTTGTGTCCCTATAATGCATTTTTTTGTTTCTATTATAAAGCATCTTATTGAGTGTAAAAGGGAATGTTTTCCTCTCTTGCTTTGCCACTTGCAGGTCATTTTGGTTTCTCACTGAAGTTTTTTTTTTTTTTTGGTTGGCATACAGTGATATCTTGTCCTATCTCAGGTTCAAAGCAACTTTTTATTAAATGAATTTGAGAAGTTGAGAATTTTCCTCGATTAGAAATTAAGGGGTGAGGGTGGGTCCCAAAGCCAGACCAGTTGAGAACCTCTGCTCTAAAAGAAGAAAAATGTAATAATATTTAAATCATGGTACAATTAGAGCTCAAGAAGAATGCGGCAAACAAACAAAAACCCCTTCACAGCATGTTTCTTTCTGTCATAAACTTGATTTCCATCATAGATTAGTAGGTGCAGCCTGGCTCAGAGGGGGAATCAGCAGGCAGGACAATGGCAGATCTAATTGGCTTATTCCGCACTGTCCCTAATATTGACCAATCACGTGAGGGAGTGGGCGGGGCCTCACACTGTATCTTTTTCTTGGCGTCTCTCGCGCAGCAGAGGGAGGGGTCTGCGCGAGCGTGTTGTTGTCTGTAGCTGCCGGGGACAAGCGGAGCTGCCAAGGTCGGTGAAAGTACTGCTACAACCAAGATTTCTGCGCACACTTCCCGAAAAAGCCCCCCCTCCAGCCGCAGACCGGTGAGTTTTGACGATAAACCAACTTTTGTCCGTGTTTGGCGGGCGTCCCGCTGCGTTTACTGTACATGGTGTCGTGCCAAAATGAGTATCCCGTTAAATCAGGGACTGTCAAACCAGTTCACATGGGATGAGATGCCGGGGGAGGAAACGCTAAGTTGCTAGCTCACATTAGCCGCTTTTTTTTTTTTTTTTATCCCTGTAAGAGATTTATGTGAGTTCAGTAAGAGAGATAAGAGTCTTATTTCTGTGCTGATTTAGTGTCCCGGGCTAATTCACGGAGGAAGTGCCCACTCTGAGTGGGCTGACAGTGATGCAGCTAACAGGCAGACTGGTTAGCCTGAAAACTTAGCCTGCAAGTATCAATTTAACGTTTGAGTTTATCACTGCCTGTGTGGTTTATGAAGTGGATATTGTTTTATGTCTTAACTGAAGCATCACAATGAACACTTGCTTTGGGGTTAAACAAATATAAAGCTCAGACCTTCAGAAATCACTTCTTTGCAACATTAGAGTCCATCTCTGATTTATTAAAATAAAGGTGGAGGGGAAAAGATGGCTGCTTTGCTTTCTAGTGTTTTAATGTTTATAATTTTGGAGGGCTGTACCTAAAATTTCAAATTCATTCCGTTATCAAATTTGAGGTAAATGTTTTCTTGTCTCTGGCTGTCATTGTAAATGCCACACTGCAAAAACTCAGATCTTAACAAGTTTATTTGTCTAATTTCAAGTAATAAAATATCCACAGTACTTGCTAAAATTTCACATTTATTTGATTAGTCCAGATGGATATCTTAATATAAGAAATAAAAACAAAAATAGAGCACCAAATAAACTGTAATTATCAAAAATGACTGCAAATGAAGCAAGCAAAATCTTACTCCTTAAGGGAATCAGGTATAGAAACTACTACTAGAAACTAATTCAGGGTTCGTTTTTTTGTATTCAAATACTGAATTAAGATGTGTAGCCGGAAATGTCAGGCAATTTTGGCCTACAATAAGTCTTTGAGATTTTTAGAATTGAAGTTGCAGGAGTAAACTTCCCTAGGTTTGAGTTTTTGCAGTGCAGCTTTACTGCTTGGCTCTCCTCTCAGAATCAGAATTGGTGTTTATTGCCAAGTACCTTTGCACATACAAGGAATTTGACTTGGTAAGTTGGTGCAAAGGCAATCAACATATACTTCGAATAAAATAAAAATGAGTCAGGAGGAATAAAATAAAGTATAAAAATAGGATGAAATTGTACAAAATTATCTAAGGTGTTTATCAAAAGGTGTGGCGAAGGAGCTGTACAGATGAGCACTGACCTTTTTAACAGAATAAATATAGATATAAATATAGATACAGTGTGCATGTGTATAAAATAAAATTTTGCTGAATTACAGTCTGTTTTATGGGGGATGGGTACTGCTCATAATAAGCTGCTCACAAGTTACTATATTCTGCCTTGTGGTGTGATATGGCATGTAGGGTTGGGCAATTTGATAGGTTTTTGAGATTTGGATATATGTACAACAAGGGGTAGAGTAACCCCTGTTCAACACTGTTCATGTTGACATAGTTTATATTTAAGTTTAGGTCTGAGACCATTTGGGAGCAGGTGTAGGGACACACATAATTGTGGACAATATTGATTTGATTTAATTTGTTTTGATTGACTGTTAAATCTGGTCCATGTGAGAGGTGTTGTGTCTATTTTTGTCTTGTTTTTGAAACTGGATCTACCCCTGTATAGCACAATATGACCCTTTTGACAATGGATTGAATATTGAAGTATGAGCATGCATTGTTGTAAATATGTTAAAAAAAGAGAAAGTTTATATTGTTTAGATTTTGTTACTATTCAAGGCCAAATTCATTCATCCACCCTTTAGAGTCAAGGGGGCTGTCACTGGGCGAGAGGCAGGGTACGCCCTGAGCCAACTGTCAGCCAATCACTGTGCCACATGGAGAGACAGACAACCTTTCACGCTCACACTCATTCATACCTAAGGGTGATTCAGCGGTTGTCCACACGGAGATGACTTCAGGCATATCTATAAAAGTTTTTGTTACTGTAGGCATTTTGTCCACTCAGATACGCCGTTATTGTTTTTCTTAAAATATCTGTTTTTGTGTGTATGATGAATTTACAGATTTCGGAATTTCAGATTTACCCACTCTGTTTTCATAAATGTGTTTTTTTGAGCACCCAAAATGCCATATCTGTGTGGACAAGTGGACACGGAGAACAGCGTACACCAGTGTTTGTTTACATTTCTCATGATGAATGTGCATGCTTCATGTCTTCTTCTCTGGTTTTAGTGTATGTTTACTGCAGCATTACAGCGCCACTTATAGCCTGGCATATGTATCACAGCGTTTTCATGTAGACGGACACATTTCTTGAAACGATGAAGTCTTTACAGAGAAAGTTTATGAAACAAAAATGTTTTTGTCTACTTGTGGACTGGACCTTGTAGTTGCCAATTAATAGGAATGGGAATTTATAAGATTTTATTGATACCAGTGCCATTAACAATTCTGCTTATCAATGAGATTCTTAAATGATTATCATATTGATTACTGTAAAGCAAAAAATTGGCCTGTATAGGTTTTGAGTGTCAACAATGTCAAACAAATGTCACTCCTGATATTCAGTGCTATGCTGTATCGAAAATTGCTTCTACATTTGGTGGTGTTTTTTAATGTTCTGCTGTTAGCGTCTTTTTGTAGAAAGTTAAGCCACAATTTGACCACTTCTGTAATCTGTTGCCATGGTTACATTTTTTGGCTTCTATGTTATTATTTCTGCAGACTGCCAATGATGAGAGCAGGACGACCTTAATTTGAAAGGCATGCAGAACAAAGTGGAAAGAGTTGATATGGAAGTTGATAGGCAAAAAGACTAATGATATTGATTCCATGACAGAGTTGTAATATATTCTTAACTTGAATTGGTTTTCTATTCCCATCCCCACCAGTTAAGCAAACAATCATGTTTTTGGTCTGTGGGGGGAACCCAGAGTGCCCAGAAATTCCTCTTGTGGAAACGGGGAGTCGAACCAGCAACTCTGTTTGCTGTGCCCTGCACCCATCCATTATTTACTCCAGGGGTAGGCAACTTTGGCTCCCAAAAGGGCCACAATGACACTATCCTGATGCCAGAAGGGAAGAGTTTTAACAATTTAAAGGGGACAAAAATACCTACAGCTGTCATCAGAAATTACTATTGTAACATCAATATAAAGTCAAAGACAATAGGTAAACATAATCTTTTGAGTTAAAGACAGAATTCAAGTCAGTTTCAGCAAATTTTTGGTTTAAGAAAAACAGCATTTACTGTTCATCAAAATATATTTTAATATATTTTACCTAAAGTTTTCTTTCTTTTTGAACAATGCACAAGAGGGAGTTTCCCAAGTTAATTACAGCCAGTTTTAGCTCTATTTTCATGGATATATTGCTATTTTTAATGCCGTCATGGCAGATTTTGTCAGTATTCTTCATGAGTGTACATTACTTTATTTTAATCTGAATGACATGTCGCATCATGGGAGACGAAGGGCCACATGTGAATTTGCTAATTTAAAAAGGGAAAAGGGATCCAAAATTGGGTGTCTAGGATTTCTGCTTTTGTTACTGTGATATCTTACAGATATCAAAATTTTATAAATTTTGCACTGGACTCATATCAAAGTTTAACATTCTGCTTTTGGGACAACCATTGGCTTTTGCATCCCAGACATACTGTAGATATTAAGTTGTAGTTCCTGTGCTGTAGCTCAGCTTAAAAACAATGATATGATTTTTGGCTGTCTTTGCCAGAGTCCATACTCAATAAGATGCAGCTAATTCAATTCATTATGGATTTATTCAGTTCCACGAGTCACTACAGTGCTTTGTGTAGGCAGAGGAACTTTGAAATTTTAAGTATGTGGTTAACATGGTAGTGCATCGAGTTTGTTTTGATTATGTGATAAATGAATCATGACTAGGAGTCAGTGCTGAGCAAGTGTGTCAAAAAGTGCTGAAGATTTTTTTGTTGATACATAAATACTGCAACAAGAGTAACACACATTAACACATAACACACACTTTACAAACAGGAGCAGCCACTTCAATTGGTTATAAACAATACAATTGTATTATCATATTGCATTCTTAGAGCATGTGTACTTTTAGACAAGTTCTCCACGATATCCTTATATGTTATAGTACTTTTCAAATCATGACAGTGACTGTGTTCACATGGACTCTGGTATCCTTGTTATGATCAGAGTCGTGTGTTTGTGCATTTAAACCCAGTATCCCAATTTCAGGAGCCAGACTACTGTAATAATCCGGTGTTACTGCCTGGAGAACTTTGATAGAAACCTGGAGACTGTGTCATGTATATGGTTTCTAGAACACTCTACAAACCTCACAGGCATCTGCACAGAGATGCTGTGATCAGGAGCCAGGATACTAGTATTTATCATACATACAGGGAAACTATTGTTACCCTAAGGGTACCAGATAGCAAGCTTGAGTTTGATTTAAATGTATGTGGTGTGAAAGCATGTAAACTATGCATATGCTTAGTGAGGAAGCATAGTTTGACTCTATGAAGATTTATTGTGTTAGATTCAGATGTGTGCAGTTTATTTATTTCAAAGCTCCTGTTGCAAAACAATAATGCTATGATTTATTGAGCAGCCCTTAAAGTTTTAATGTACTGAGTACTAATTGGCTCCCTCTGCTATATTAACTAAAGCAGGGTTGTGCATATCAGTCAATAATCCTATGTAAGGGGTCTTAATAGAGTCAGGATTTATTCTTTACGTTGTTTCACCGTTTGAAAACAGCTAAAGGTATCAGTTTTTAAATGTTCTGTAAGGAATGTGCTTCTGTGGGTTTCCATGCGCTGAAATGGCGCTCTTTTGTGAAGAGAAGACGTACAGCAGCAGCTGCACGTCTCGACCACAGTGTGTGTGTTTGTGTGTGTGCGTCTGCGCGTGCATGCTCCTGTGTGCCTATGTGTTTTGTTTCACTCGGTATGCCGGGCTGTAATTGCAGCATTAATGGAATGCATGTTGAATTGTGTGACTGAAACATGTGAGACAATGGCAGTTGTGGCTGAACCTGATCTCTCCTGAAGAAGTTGAAATGCTTTGCATGTTCTTTGCATCGCCTCAGGTAGCTGTGCTGCTCTTGTAGTTACTTTTACTTGCTGTGGACAAGAATGGGCATGCAAGGGCTTTATATAGCCAAAGAAGGAAGATGCCAAGCCATTTCAATGATATAAAAAGAATCACTCTTGATGTAGCAATCGTGGTTGACCCAAGTCATGTTGTGTCTGACTTTGGAGAAGTGTCCAACTTCTGCTTTCAAACATCTGACCAGTTCAAGGCTCAGCAAGCAGAGTCAAGCCTGAGAGAAACTCAGACCATATTAAAGTAACAAGATGTCTGCTTAACCTGAACTTAAACAGGTCAAAGGACACACATTTTGCTCTGAATAAGGGTCATATCTTATTTTTATGACTGCTAGAGTATGTTCATAATTACTAATGTTAAGAAAAACTTATAGTGTTTATATATAGAGGACACCCCTAAGTTTGCTGTTTTATTTCTCTCTTTCTGAGGCCCAGTTTACACGAAAACGTTGTCACCAGAAACAGAAAGGTTTTTCATTTGCGTTTTCAAAAGCTCACACAGATACGATGTGAAAACGATGTGCCTTCACACAGATCCGCGAGAATGACTGAAAACGCTGCAGCATGCATGCCAGGCCAGTAGTTGGGGATGTGAGGTTTGTATTGAAACAGCGGTGTGACAATGTGTGCTTTTTCCAGTGAAGACAAACTTTTCGCAAACAATGGCAAGCGGACACACGAAGACGCAGGAGTTTCTTGTCTGGACAGCAAATCTGTCTGGATATTTTTGTCTGGATAACAAACCGAGCACAATAAGCAGCACACATGTTGTTTGGTAGTCGGACTAAGTTGTTGTTGTTGTTCTTCTTCTTCTTTTTAGTTGCGCGCAACCTTTATATGAAAAAGAGCTTAGCGTGCCGTGCGTCAACGTTTTCCCTGAAAACTTTGATTCCTGTTTACACAAAGACGGATACCAAAACATTTTCAAGACTTTTCGCTCTGGACCCTGGTTTCAAAAGTTTGCTGATTCAGGCACTCTGGGCACCGTTCTCGTGTAAATGGAAGGCACAAACACAACGGAAACTCTCTGTTTTCAGCCGTTTTCATTGTGGTGTAAAAGGGGCCTGAGACACCCTGTTGGGGCTCCTGCCTCATGTTGGCCCAGTCCACTGTGATTGGTTGACCGGTCAGTTCTGTGGTAATTGGTCAGTTCAGAAATGCTCTTATCCATATCGTCAACAACTCTGCAGTCATTCTTATGTCTCTGCTCAGCATGGGGCTGGCTACCACCAGACAGTTGGCCTAAGTGATGACAAAACAATGGTAGGACGTCACACTGGTAGGTCTAATAGTGGTCCATTGTCTTGCACTCTTGCTAATGTGATCTTACTTCACATGTCTGTGAACCATGTTTAGCTTTAGAGAAGGGCAGACCCTGTCCCCACAGTGACACCTGACAGGTAGAGACAGAGCTCCACTTCCTCAAATATCAGGCTGTGAGAGAGGACTGCTGCCCCAAATAACACACCTGAACACATGGAACCTGAACACACACCAATACATGTAAAACCACAAACACAAATACAGATGCATACTAAAACACTTGGGCTCATATACACCAACATGTGTAATATCATCTGGTTTTTAAAATCTATATATTAAATTATTTTTTAAAAAATCTTTTAATTACCTTTACTTTCAAAGTACTACCAATTTAAATAATTATTTTTAAACATTGCCTTTTACTTTGAATAAAACTATTTCTTTTCATTCATTTATTTGTATTTTTAATTAAATGTTTTGGCAATAATGCCCTACAACATTCATGCCACTGAAGCTCTTTGAATTGAATTGGATTTGATTGCTCAGCTGATTCATCATGGTGTACCAGACAAAAGAGAACTGAAAAGATTCAGTCATATCAAAAGTCATTAAAGTAATTTAAGACAGCTTGAATGCAGCACATGTTGTTAAAACCTGTTTGACCATCTCTTTGGTGAAGCAGTAGCTTGTATTCAAAATGCTGCACTTTTTGTTTTCTCATCACTCCGTGTTTTTGTCTGTTACAGAAAAACAGGAAATGGCATCACACACCCTCTCAAACTGTGGCATTTTCTGACATTGTGGTTTTTGACCTGTTGTTGAGTATAAGGTCGACTGAGGTACAGAGCCATGTCATTTTGTTCTGTGGTTTAGCCTATTTGTTACTTATTTAGTTACTTATTTAGAATTGCTACAAAAATACATGAAGCAGAGATTGCATAAATACTTTCACCCTTTGAGAAGTGTGTTGTGCTATCATCAAGTTCTTCAGCTGAGGTCTCCAACATCATCTTAACAGACTCAAAAGGGCAGATAACAGTTTTAAAAGTCAGGTTTTTGAATATTTATTAAGAGTCTAATTTATCTACAAGCAGTTTTATGACCTAAAGCGCAACATTTGATTTACAACTTTATCCTGAAGAAACACGATTTATTAAATTATAACAGCTCTTCACTTGAGTTGTCTTAAACATATTTCAGGCACAGTTTAAATGATAAATAAACATAACTAAAACAAATCACAGAATAAAGCATTTTGCTGTTAAAAAGCTTTCAGGAGGTTAGCTGGAAGTCCTAGACCTTGTTGTCTTGTGCATAGAAGTACTTTTACCACACAAAAGAGACATGTAAAACTCAATAATGGGTATGTGAAACTCAAGCATAAAATTAACTTGTTGCTGCTATTCTTATGGTATTAATAGTAAATATAAGTCATAATTAATTAATAAATTATCACATTGTGTAATTCAGTTTTATCAACTGTTGGATACTTGATTTAATGCCTTTTGTAATGCTCTGTGAACAGTCACCAAGATTAAGAATGAATTTGTGGTCCTTTCTTCAGGTTATACTGCCCCCTGTTGGAGGTCACAGTGCACTAAACAGCTAAGCAGACTGATCAACTGCTAAAACTCAAGACATCATTAGTATTGTATCTCAGTTACAGATGATTGTATTGATTGGCAGCATAAAAATCATGATTGGGCCATCCCTAGAAAGATATCCTTGCAGTGCAGTTGGATCCGCCTGATTCAATGTTTGTTAATCAGGCAGATCCATCTTGCCAAGCTCCAATCTACAACAGTTATGCTCGGTCTGGAGCGGCCCACCTCAATCAGCGCAGGAAGAGGCAAGGGCTAAGAGCGAGGTGACAGCAGAGTTTAGCAGAGATGCTAACAGCTTCAATCGCAGTTTTGTCAGATCTGGACACATTTCACAATGAAATGAAAATAAAATAACACTGAAATTTCTTGATGAAAGGATGTATTCGCTCCACTCATGACATGTTTTGGCGAGAGTTTGATCTATGAATTGGCTCTAGTTTCTTATTCTACACTGTGACAGTAACACTCGCCTACTTCAGTATCTGATTGGCCCGTAATGAATGTGATTGACAGATTGATCGTCCAATCACCTGTTTGATATGCTTTTGAAAGGTCCGGCCCATTCCCAAACACTTTCTATGCGCTGTTGCTCAGATGGACTGGTGAAATATAATGAACAGTTGCGTTTAATAAGACTTCAGATCTGCAAGATGAACAGCTGTTAACTTTTATTTTATATTTATGCACTAAAAGGGGGAATTACTTGAACTTGCCTTCTCAGAAAGCAGTCTGTTTAAAACTGTTAAATGTCCATTATATAAGCTTTACATTTCAGGCTGGCTGTTGTGTTTCACAGGTCATAAAGAGCAATGTGATTTTTACAGATAACCTGTCCAAATCTCCAAATTATTGCAGCAGCCATTTGTTGTTTATGAGAGCTGCTTTGAGTCTAAAGTTGCTTTACACATTAAATCACATTCAATAAAATATCACAAAGGATTTCCTTCCAGCCCTGAACTTTGCACAAATGCCAAGTCTGATATTTAATCTAAGGTTTTAGCTGAACAAGCAGTGGAAGTGTTCTTATATCACTGTTTCTCTGTTGGTGCCCACCGAGGTTAGCCTGCAGCGCTGTGAGACTGTTTCTGGCACATGTGGTCTCATTATTTTTTATGTGTCAAATTTTGGCTGAAGTTAGTACCTCCTCTGTTCAACTGCAGACCAAAAATGTCATAACACAGAGAATACACAGAGGTACAACCGTTGGCTGAAACGATGACATCTGTTTACAGGTATGACCAGGACAAAATTCTTCTCTTCTTACCTCAGATGACTCCGACAGATCTCAAGCCGGATTTATCCTGTAGATTATTTTAACTCCTCATTAATGGCTGTGACTTTTGCACATCCTTACATCCGTGTTGATTTTGACAGCACTTTTTAATTTAGTTTTAGTTATAGTCTTTTAGTTTTAGTCATCTGAATAGTTTTAGTTTTAGTCTAGTTTTAGTTGATGAAATTTTACATTTTAGTTGATGAAATCTACTGTAAATTTATTCGCCTAAAATATGAAGTATAAAGTGTAAGGCATTTTTTATGTTTCCTTGAATTTCTGAAGTTGTGTTTTACACTTGGATAAAATGAAACATCTAATAACCCTTTAATGAATGCTAGTAAAGTTTGAATGTATAAATTAACAGAAAAAAATTTAACTTTTGTGTGAAATGCTGTCACCTTTATTTAGGCTACCTGGCAGAGCATCTCAGTTACAATACCAGAACTGACAACAAACAGTGAACCTGCTATACATGAATATATCAATTCATAAAGTGAGTAGCTCTGATTGGATCACTCCCCAACTCATCCTGCCACCATGAAGCTAAAGCAGCTGTGACTGGATGTCCCTCTTAACTCATCCAACCTTTCCACACAACCAAAGTAGCTGTGATTGGATATATTCCTAACTTGTCCCTACTTCCTACATGACCAAATTAGGTCTGACTGGATTAAGGGTGAATCCCAGTTGTTCCCCTTCGTCTTACCCCTTTGTTTACCCCTTCCCCTTGGTCCTCTGTTTTGAGGACCAAGGGGAAGGGGTGAAGACACGCTCCTAAGAACGAGACGCCACTTGATTCCTGCTATGTCATCACCCAGAGCCGCTCACTGGCTGTGTCATTGACTGATGCGACAATAGCTGTAGCTACAGCTGCAAAAGCTAGCTTGGTGTAATGAGAAATTTTAAAATACGACCAACAATTCAAAACATGATTAATATTTATTTGATGATTTATTTATTACTTATAATTATGCGCTTCCTTCAGTTTCCACTCTGCCTTCTTGTCAGTGGGCACGGTGTATTATGGGAAATTCTCATACCCCTTCCTTTAAAGTGAGGTCCCGGTCTGTCTTCATTTAAAGGGCTGTGTAGCCCTTCGTCTTAGCCCTATGGAGAATTGGGACACACCTTCGCTAGACGTGAACATGCAAAACCAAGGGCTAAGGTGTACAATTGGGATTCACCCTAAGTCTCTGTCAGACATTTTTGTCTTGTTTATATCTGTTGAGGAAAATGTCAGTTAATTTAGTTTTAGTTTTTGTCCATGTGCACTTGTGTTTTTTCAATCATAGTCTAGTTTTCGTCAGGGGAAAAAATGGTTGTTGAGAAAAACTATGGCGAAAATATTTAGTCAGCAAAATGAAAACTGCCTTACAGAAGAAGTTAAACCCCTTTTTTAACCATAACAGTCATTATTTTATCATAGAGGAAGCAGAAAAGTGTTCCTAAGCTCCAGGCTGTAGATGCTCTTGTCCCGTTGTCAAGCACCAATCATCCAGTATATCATGGACCACCGGTCACCGCTGACTCAGCCAATGCTGCCATCTGGGCTGGAACAGAAAACCCAACAGACTTCTCACTGGCTCCAGTCTCAGATGCTCAGCTAACAGATTGTGTTGGTGTGTGTGTAAGTGTGTGATGGTTAAAAACAGACACATAAAGTTTATTTGGAAATTTTAAGCATCAGGATCCAAGATTCTTGAAAATTTTGAAAAATAAGAATCACATATGCATATTAGTGCTGAACAATATCTGGGAAACAATATTTTTCCTTCTGCAAAAGATTTTTCTTTTTTAGAATTATGTTGAGAATAAGGACAAAGAAAGAAAAACTCAGCTGAAAGTCTCGAACATTGTCACTCCCCACTCTCCTGTATCTTTGTATTTTTGTTTTATTGTTATCAGATGGACTTCAGCACATGTCCATGGGATATATTCCCAGTCCATTTAGGCAACATCCCCAGAAATTGATTGGGAAAGACACAACATTTCAAGTAAACCTGGAGGCTGAGTGGACCAACATGTTGTCTGTCACACTTATCACAGGACAGTCAAAGGCTTGCCGTCTTCTTGCTAACTGTAAATTAAACTTAAGTCAGCCACTTCATCTTTGCCCTTCAAAGAATGGTGAGTAGCTTGGCCCTTTCTTACTGTAAACAATCATTTTAGCTGGAAGCTTAGCAAGATGGATCTGCCTGATGACAGACTCAGAATCTGATGAATCTGGGTGCTTTGCCATGTTTATTTTATTGCACTTAACAACAGTATAGGGGGCAGATTGTAAATGTGTTACTAGTCCTCTATTGAACCTGACCAGCAGTGCTGTCATTACACTGCTGACGAACACAGTATGCAGTATACAGCATATTGTATTTAGTAGAAGTGTTGTATGTAGAGAGACTGCCAAACAGCTGTTATTTTATCAATGTTACACCCAGCTGAGCTCATGCTTCTTCTTCATCTGTTGTTTTCTTGGCAGGCAGAAACTTATAGCATAAAGTGCATTATTTCCTCTTACTGGGCTAAAGTTTGGGTCATAGCAATTCTCTCTACATTACAAAAGCTATTATTGATCACATATAAACAATCAGGGTTTTTTGCACACACGTTATGTGCTTTCCCTCGCCAATCCAGTAATTTAGCTAATTTCTGTTTTAGTGTCTATTTTCTCTCTCATTAAATTAGTTTTATTGCTGCAAATTAAATGAGAACTATCAAATTATAATGATGGTCATACTAAGGCTGTCAAACATAGCATCTCTATTTATTTCATGTTCAATAAACGGTGCAATATACATTTATTTGAATAATTTTTGATAGTATGTGATGTACCAAAGTTGCTCCGTCCCTCTTGAAAGTCTGACTTTGTTTTCAGAAAGTTGGGATGTGAATTATTTTTTATTAGGTGACTCTGGATCCCTCGGCTAGACCAGTGGAAAACCGCTGTGCTGGATTATAATAGTGGATCAGATAAAATATCGTATTTTAGATCAACTGTGAGTTGATTTTTAGGAAAATCTTACAGTGCTTTTTACCTTCCAATAGGCTTACCATTAATATCAGCTTTTGTCAAACCAAAAGAGTCATGTTTTGAATTTTCAGGTTTGACCTCGATAACAAAAGCTTTGGGAGGAAATAATTTTTTAAACAACTCTTCATAACTGTTTAGCTTCTTTAGATAATGAGTCTTCATTTTTTACACCCAAATCCTCTGTCATGCGATGGTTTACAGTGACTATGAATACACTGGAGCCAGATTGTATATTAACATTTATGCTTTCTCTCAGAGTCAAAGTGTGTGCTGTGAATTAGACTCATAAATCAGGGTAATAGAATTAGCCACGATTGTGCACCTCCTTACACAATAAGCTTTTTTCAGTCCTAACAAATTAGCAAATCAGGATTAATAAATCTCCTCTGTTAGAACAGCTTATCTCTTTAAAGCTTAATGTTTTTTAACAATTTAGCCTCCAGGATTCAATGGTCACTAGGAAAAATGTCCTGCAGTCAGATTTCTGAAATATTTTGATTCATTGTTGGCCGTCCTCGGTCCCCTCCTGTTTTCATTCCTCACAGGAAATTAGGTTTTTTTTGTGCACAGTCAACTGTGGCTGTGTCCCAGTAAAACATCATGTGAATCAAACCGTGCTCTCCAAGTTCCTGTTTTACCCCAAACTACCCGTCTGTCCGTCTGTCTCTGTGTCTGTCTGTCTGTCTGAGAGACGGAGAGTGTGTGGAACCGTGCTGCTTTATGACCCTGCACACTTCCCGCTCACGTTTCACTTTTTCTACTCACATCCTGTTCGAGGGACAACAGCTCTCTGTGAGTCTGTTTGCTTCTCACTGTTACTGTGCTCTCGCTGGTCAGCATTGTTCAGAGGCTGTGTCCATAACATTTCAGTCCGTTACATTTTGACCTTTTATTGATTTAGTCTCACTTTTTAATGTTCATTTTTACACATACACATAATTATTTCCTCAGTTTTCCGTCCCTAGCTACAAGAGTGACACTTGGTGTGGTCTCCTGCTGCTGTAGCCCACCTGCATCAAGACTGGATGTGTTGTGCATTCAGAAATGGTCTGCTCCATACCTTGTTTGTAACAGGTGGTTATTTGAGTTACTGATGCCTCAAACCTCTGGCCATTGTCCTCTGACCTCTGACATCAACAAGACATTTTTGAAGACAGAATTGTCTCTCGCTGGAAATTTTGTCTTTAGTTTTTACCATTTTCTAGAAGCCCTGGAGACGGTTGTGTGTAAAAAAATCCCTGTAGATCAGCAGTTTCTGAAATACTCAGACCAGCCTGTCCAGCACCAACAACCATGCCACATTAAAAGTCACTTAAATTGCTTTTCTTCTCCATTCTGATGCTCATGTGTAACTTCAGCTGGCTATCTTGACCATGTCTACATGCCTAAATGCATTGAGTTTCTCCCATGTTAATTGCTGATCAGGTATAATTATTGATGGGCAGTTGAATGGGTGCAGCCAGAGCAGTGGAAAGAGAGAGTGGCGTCATTCAGGGGTCAGAACGCAGAGGGTCACGTGGTTCATGGAGCAGCTGAATAGTTCCAAACAAAGCTTGGCTGGTCATTTAAATGAACTGCTTAGCTGCGGTTTCTGGTAATTACTGACCAATATTTTCCATTTTTTGCATTCATACATTGGCTTAGGCAAATTCCAGCATGGTACATATTCTATGCGCTTGTGTAGGTGCATCATTATTGCGATAATGCTTTTAAAATTACTGAAATTTCCTCTTAAAAGGAAGAATGTGGACAGTATACTAGCTTTACTTCATGTTCTTGACTAGCACACATTGCTTGACACTGTGAAGTCTTTAAATTTCCTTGTTTATAAAATCAGCGTTGGTGATTTGGAAAATTACTGTCTACTTTTGTTGTAACTTTTCAGATGAAGACAGAAGAAGCCTGTGTGATCCTCCTGAGCAGGAGAACATGTTCAGATGTTTCAAGGACAATGTCTGTGCTGTAACTTAGTTTTATTATCTTAAAGCATGTAGGAAACTGTCTTGTGAAGTATAAAATATCTAATTTATCGTAGCTTATCTGTCTACTGTATGTATATACGTATAGGGAGGACAGGAGGAAAACCAACCCACGGTGTGTAATTTTTTACTGGTTCACTACTTATCCATACTTTCTTATATTCAACGAAAATTAAGCAATAAAACAATGGCGTACACGATTTCTTAAAAACATTTTATTCAACCCTGTTGTTTTCAGATTAACCACAAAGGCCTAATGAAAAAGAGTAGTCATCAAGGATGTAAGATACAACAAGAAGTAGACCAGTGACCACATTTAACTTAATATTTTGTTTAAAATTGATGAGCTATCGTGCTTTAAATTACATTGTTAATTTGATTCAAATGTGCTTGTAAAATTACCATTATTAAAATGTCAAATGTAGCTTCCTACCTGCCGACTGACCATCAATAAATGTGAGAAACATACCTTCCCCATAGGAATCCTTTTGCCTTGGTTGCATTGTTTAGAATGATCCACCATTGCTGTCAGATAATTGGCCCATTGGTGTCTACGGAGATGACGTAACTCTCTCTTTCCACAGCTCTGGGTGTAGCTAATAAAGTGGCCTTGAGTATGTAAAGCCACATGCCTTCAGTTAAATAACCTTGCTTTTAAAGTCTGAGTGGTGTTAAAACAGAGTCATCTGAAATGCTCGCCATCTGTCTCATCAGTTTTGTCCAAATTAATTTCATCTCTGGGCTTCTTTGCCTTGGCAGATTATTTATGCACAAATGCCCAGAGCATCTCATTTTCTAGGCCACCGGAAAATTGGAAAGCCTTGGAAAACCTGTTGCTGGTTTGAAAGTTATTAAAGAACAAGATGAACAGTAATTCACACAAAATATCTCTCCTCATCTTGTTGGCTCCTTGTTTTTTTCACTAAAGCTGCTCTCACACCATAATCAACAGTTTGCTAATACTTAATCACTTCAGTCTTAATTGTTCTCTCTTGTCTCTAAATACTGTTTGGAGTATTTGGAGCAAAATATTCTTTGAGGCAAACAATCTGCAGTTCACTTTCCGTTTGCTGGCATGATGCTCCTACCTGTTTTATGAGCCATAAGGTCATAAAGTTGATCTTTAACTCATTTGTGATTTTAAAAAAGGCATCTGATTGCACAGGTCAGTGCAAGCTGAAATGTAAGGTGGAGTGAAATATTTAACCGTGACAGAGATTAGTTGAAAGCCGTGTTATTTCTCACCACCTGTTTTCCTGCACTTCCTCAGCTGGTTGGAGGATGGCTTCAGC
Organism: Cetoscarus ocellatus; assembly: GCA_037902135.1. Taxonomy (NCBI): domain Eukaryota; kingdom Metazoa; phylum Chordata; class Actinopteri; order Labriformes; family Labridae; genus Cetoscarus; species Cetoscarus ocellatus. The sequence goes on along the minus strand of JBAMNC010000518.1, from coordinate 422,999 downwards.
CCGACAGCTCTTTAGCTGTTCAGTTGCGTTTTCACTGATCTCAGCAGGTGCAGGAATTCCAGATTTCCCAGCTGTTTGTTGTTGGTCTGATTGATCTGAAAGAGCAGAAACATTAGGATGTGATATCTGTTACACTTCAGTGAGGGTTTTAAGTGAACTCAGGACACCAGAGGAGTCACTAAAACAACAGCTCTTTGGAAACTTTCTGTTGTGTGTGTGTGTGTGTGTGTGTGTGTGTGGGCTGGCTGCAAAGTCATGGCTTAAACTCTGACCCTGATTACACTGTCTTAGGATTGTGATGGTTCATACTGATTGTAAGTCTTAATATAGTTTTTCATTTTGTGGTCCAGAGGCTGGTGCAAACAAATATATAATGCTTTGTTATGCTAAGATGCTAAGCATGCTACATACACACCAATACTAAAATCTACTTCTATGTATTAGCAGCTGAGCATGCAGCCTGTGTCATGAGCTCATTTCTGTAAGTAGTCAGCAAAACTTTTGCAATACCAGGCTTTTTAATTTTGTTGTAGAATAAGTAAATAAAAAACAATATCAACTAGAAAAGCACTCAGAGAGCGCAGACCAAGCAGCTTTGGTCCACTTTGGCGAAAATGGTCCTTTCTGGCAATGTTAAAGAATCTTTTAGAAAATTCCTGGATCCAGACAGTGATCCGGATCACCCCCAAAATTTAATCAGTTCTTCCATATCCCATTTCCGACAATTCCTGAAAATTTCATCCAAATCCGTTCAGAACTTTTCAAGTTATTTTGAACACAAACAGACAAACAGACAAACAGACAGACAGACAGATAAACGCCTGCAAAAACATAACCTCCTTGGCGGAGGTAATTAGAGGTGTCAAAAATAATCTTTTAATCGATGCGTCAAGGTGCAGATGATGGTGAAGATACATCAATGCAGAGGCGGTTAATAATAGTTTAATCTCGCTGAGGCTGCTGTTGCTGGACTAGTAGAGTTTTTGTTTCTTATGAAGAAAAAACAAGTCAAGAAAAATAAGACCTGTGCTAATGTGCTTATTTTGGTTTACGATGATAATACGTTTTTGCTGCAGTTGATCTTGAACGGTGTTTCTAATTAATAAAACGATTTCATTCTTATCTGACTGCTTTTTTTTATCTGCCTAATGTAATAGTAGTAGTTGAATCGACTTCTGAAGCAGGTGAAGATGCACAGCTCTACTATCAAATAGGGATTAACGGTATCAGTACTGGCGGCTGTAAGGTCAAATTGTTGTCCCCATTGTGAACTTTGACCTACATATCCAACCATTGTTATCTACTGTAATATTGTTCACTGCTGTACTGTAATAGACTATCCTAACAAGGCTTTAAATATCAGTTTAATATATCTGTGAGTCATTTTATGAAGTTCAAACTATCATTTGCAATGGAAGCATGCAGTGGGCTAATGCTAATGCTAACCATAGTCAAGTAAACTTATCATTTAAAACATGGCTGTGTCTCTATCCAATGAACAATCAGTGTGAGACGAATACTTACTTTGAAGATAAAGTTTCGTTTTGCCCTTTTGGTTTGTTTTTTCGTGTTTGAAAAACTTTGTTTGGGTCAATACAAGTATAAATGTTCATTTCAGCAAAGATGATCTACATGGGGATTGACACAGACTGCAGATTTTCACACATCAGCTGCTTCTGTCCTCAGATCCTAAAACACTCTGAAACATCCTGAAGTGTTTTTACAAAGTCACACTGGTTTTTCACCAAATGTGACAGCATAAGCTGAAAATTTGCACACCTACATCCACAGGAGACCTTGATGTTCTCATGTCCTCCAGTTCCCATTGAGGTTTCTGCCATTCATGATTCAGACCCACTAAGTCCCCATCAACAGACATTTTAGCTGTGTGTGTTTTGTCCTCATAGAAGTCTCCTCATGTATCCAAAATAAACAGCGGTTATTATCCACGGAAAGATCGCCACATTATCTTGCTGGTCAGTGGTTGTTTTTCCTCTCTTGAGGCTCCCTGTAAACAGCCGATCCACACACTGTCTGGCCGCTGTGCAGCGTCTATTTTAGTCTAGTTTACTTTCGTTTTTCTGTTTTTGAAGATTCCTAAGATGACCAGACTTATTTGACAGCTTCAGAGACATTTTTGTTCCATATTAATGATACTTCGGTTACTTTAGTGGCTGAAAAATGCATCTCTGTGGTAATTATCAGTCAAACTCCATTAGAGTTACACTCTATTGACAACAGCGGTGCTTCTGCTGCCCACATGACTGAGTGACGTCATGTTAGTCTAGTGTCTGCAAATGATCAATACTTATGGGATATGAGTCCAGAGATGGCTCTTTCACTCTTCGATGCAGGAACTTCAGAAACTCTGTTCACATAGCAGTAAATGGTAAGAGTACAGTGATGGTATTAAACTTTTTTGTTGACTGAGTTTAGGTATACAAAATTCACAATTTATTTATGGATATTCATAGTCATTTCAATTTTAATTTTCAGAGATGGAAGCAGTCTTTCAGATTTTATGTATGCGAGAAACAGCTAACATAATTATTAGCATCAGAGTTAACAACAAAATATATATACTTTTAATGTGTCATTACTTTATTAGCATTTATGTAAATATATGTGTGAAAATCTAGGTTAAGGGTGGAAAAAATATCAGTCAAGGTTGACAGCTCACCATTGAGATTGGAAACTGAAAAACAATAATGATAGGTTGATTTTAATTTTCTGTATCTTTTAAAAATATATTTCACTCCAAAACTTGTGATAAGCAGGACATAAATCAGAAGAAGGGTAAAACAAACTCAAAATGTTTCCCAGCCCTTCCTTTTACTGAGTCTTGTATCCATGACTGTCTGTGTTGTGTTCAAGGCTTCACTCTCAAGGCACCAGGTAGGGACACAAGCTCCATGGCATGCAGGCTCAGTGCAGCAAAATGAAGGCAGTGTAAGGAAAAAATTGGCCTAGATATGTTGCATGACTAACTAAGCGAGTGCACTTGATCTTGTCCTCAGTCAGGCCTGGAGACTTGTCTGAGGACACAGACCAAAGGCTCAGTCTGAAAAGGTCAAGTATCATCTGCTAGTAAGACCATTCTTCAGTGATTAGCTCTGATCCTCCAGTGCAGAACCGGTGTACACGGAGAGCCATAAATAGGTTTGTTTTCATTAGGAACACCCCTGTGCCTCACTGTGTTGGTATAGTCTGTTTTTTTGTAGGAATTACCCATGGGCCATTTCTCTCTCTGCAGTGAACAATGTTGAGAAGAAGATTGCTTGTTTGGCACAGTGGTGTGGTTACTTACATTTATACCAAATGGGAATAAATTTTGCAGTTAGTGAAGTAGTTTTGTATCCTTAGACACTGTCTTTTGCACTGTTCAATTACATATGAAAAAGTTCTTATTTTTTTGTTAAATGCTGAAATATTCTGCAGTAATCCTTTGTGCTTTCCAACCCTGAGCAGTAAATGTTGTGTAATCCAGTGTAATTTCAACCATATAGTATTAACTGTTATCTCTAACTTCAGAAAAAACAACTTCAAATTACTTAAGAACAGAGTTCATACCAGAAACTGAAAGAACACGTCTCTGTGAAGCATGCAAGGTCTCCCATATTGTCAATAATCTGGTGATACAATGGACTCACAAGGCAATGTCACAGCACAATGTTCCACAATATGTTGTGATACTATATGCAGGGGGATATTTTGTGATTTTTTTTTTACCCTTAAATATTGTATATTTTAAAGCTAGGGTTGGTAATTTGATTTAGATACACTTTTTGTTATACTGGTTAAAATGATCGTTATGTCCCGATGGCAATAAATGCATGATGCGTTCTTAAAAGAAAGCGAAAAATAGCCGCTGTCTACAGCAGGAGTAAAACCGGGAAAACACCAACCAATCACAGCAATTTGGACTGAATTTATTAAACGAATCAAATCTCGTACTGCCGTTCTGCCCACCTTCTGCGCGTACATTTTGCCGGCGTGCACTGACCCTAAATCAATGCGCGTAGCAAAGCTGAGCTCAGAGGGATCCAAGTACGCTGGAGAATGCTTACCTGTCAAGTTTTGGCTTTGAAAATAAGGGAAGCAGCAAGCCCAACCAAGCTCCAGTATCCCTTACATTTTAAAATAGGTGTACAAGAAATCTAAAATAAACACTTTGTTTTTCTTGGTTTGTTGCCGCTGTGGGCTCTAATCTCGCGACAACTGCGAGGTGGGGGGACCTAGGCAGAGTGCTGAGGAGATGCTACATTCAAATTCATGCTAGTTTTCCAAAATTACTGACCCTAGCTTTAAGTGTAATGGTACAAAAACACAGTATCACAATATTTCATGTAGAAACACTGTTCCCAGTCAGTGTCATTTATGTAAAGAACATCCAAAAGAAACATCAAGGTAGAAGTGGCTCATAGAGCACAACCCCTCGCCAAGGCACTTCTAACATTTTTTTAGCCAATTTATCAGCAAAAAAGTGGAAAACTTGGATCTTCTGGCTGTGCTCATTGATTCCTCTGATCTGATGTTTTAGGTGGAAGAACCCATTGCTATTTGCTGCATCATAAAATAGTTCCAAACACAGAGACTTCCTGGAGGAAAAATCTGAAATTTTTTGCTCAGTTGTTCATTTGACCCAACGTGGTGTAATCATGTGTTTTTACGTAAAAAAAAAAAAAAAAAAAGACAACACAAAAGAGCTGTACCTGCCAACAGCAGAACACCTTATTGGTAGTCTGAGCTGTGCATTTGTTTCTGCTGCACGTGCGCTCTCTTTCACACTTCGGTCTCACACGGACACCTTAAACTTTCCCAAAACAATAGTCCAGTTTTTATTTTCCCCGACAGTTTAAACACAGATGCAACACAGGTGCAGCACTGATGGGAGCTTTTTCAGCCACTTCACTGACTCTTGTCAAGTACCTTGTACAGCCCAGCTTCAAATATACTGAAATATTCCCTTAAGATGTTTATCTGTTTTTTAATATAAATTGAATGCTGACCTCTATCATACCTTCACGCTGGTTTATTGGGCAATAAAACTGACCTTTTTGATGAACTGGTCTGTTTTCATTACCACACACGAGAGTATTGGCATTGAGGGGGAATTACACCAAAAGTGGTCAAAGGAAAACATTGATAATGTTAGTAAATTGTTATAGGCTGATTTATTATTTTTAACATTGGTATTGGCATTAATCCTGCTTTTAACAATCAGTGCGTCACTACAAAATACTCAAGATTAATCAGAAAACTGATGTAATTTTTTACTTTTATTGTGCCATCAGAACACCTTATAATCCAATCCCTTGTCCATCGAACACTCACGAGATCACAGATTTATCTGAATAAATACATTATACTGACTTACTGTCCAAAGTCTTTATTACCTTCACCAAAGAGGTTATGTTTTTGCCGGCATGTCTGTTTGTTTGCTAGTTAGCAAGATTATGCAAAAAGTACTGGACGGATTTTGCTGAAATTTTCAGGAGATGTTGGTAGTGGCCCCACTTAAAAAAGATTAGAGTTTGGTGGGGATCCAGATAACCGCCATTAGCGAACAATCATTTTTTCGCAATAACTGTCTAACTAATAATGAAATCAACATGATTCTGAGTGCTAGGTGTGGGTTTTCAGATGTAACAGCAGTATGTGAGCTACCTTGGCAGAGCTTTGTGCTCTCCGAGTGCTTTCTAGTTGCAGAACTGGTATCTCAAACGTAGGTAGGACTTGCAGATGTTAAAGTTTTAGGCAGCGATGGTGTGTTGCTCATCACTTTAGGTTAAGGGTGTCCAAACCATGGCCCGGGGGCCAAATGCGGCCAGCTGCCCATTTTGAATTGGCCCCTGAAACAGTTAAATGAATAAAGACATTTTGATTACAGCAGCAAATACCATCAATCATGCACATTTTCTGCCATATTTATTTTGTCACATGCTCTCATTTATAAAGTATACTGCAATATTCATCTTCAAGTATCAACATTCTTGCAGTTTACTCTTGTTTTGTGTCTGACAGTGAAGATAAGCCGTCAGTGTCTCCATCTCTGCTGCTCAGAAGGTCATTCTCGCCCTGACTAGGTGTGAATCCAGCGGTAGCCCGGGGTTACAAGGGCCCTTGACAGGTGATAACCCACCCCTAAACCCTAAAACTTTAATTTAAATACACTAAAAGTTTGGTGCAGCAAGTGGCTCAGTCGTCCATGTATTCTTCTTTATGTGGCCCTTGATGTAAAAAGTTTGGACACCCCTGCTTTAGGGGACTCAGTGACGATTGTGTCGTCGCCACTATCAACACTGCCTCTGTCAGCCTGGCTTGGATGTCTCCTCCCAGCAGAGTTTGTAGCTTAACAGATGGCTTAATGCTCTCACATTCACACTCACTAACATTAGTTTCACATAAGAGTCAGTCACACACAGACATGGTTTCCTTTGTATCTACAGAGCTGCTGCCATGAAGGGGCTGACAGAACAGAAGTGGCATTGAGCGGGGATGTAGGAGGAATTTCTACGCCTAGCGTCCCACTCTGTGCCGCAGTCGAAGCTAGTAGCAGCCAGCCACTCTGCCTCCTCCTCTCCAAATACCAAACGCCCTCCTTTACTCTCCTACTCGCTTTTTCCTTGATTTCTTTTCCTCCTTCCATTGTTCTCTTCATGTGCCTTGGCAGTCCCTCGCTCTCTCTTTTTCTCAGAAGCTCTCAGTTGTTTACTATGTCCACAGACCCCCTCCCTCTCCCCTCAGCCCTGTGAACACACCACGAAAAATGACCACTGTGAGCACTTGTCCCTGTGGCAGCCATCAGAGTCCCTCTCACTCTCTCCATCAGGGGCCAGATGTGGAGGAGGGATAGTGGTATGTTTGTAATGAACAAGTGTAAAATTAGGCAGCAGGCCCAGCTGAGGGAACCACAGGGCGCAGAGGGTCAGCAGCTGAGCAGAGCGCAGCGCTGCTGCAGTGAACTTCACTCTGGATCGTACTGCAGAGTTTGTGTGTCCCTGTATGTAGCTTTCGGAGTCGGAGTAACACAAGCAGTAAGAAATGATCAGTGCTTAATGTCAAGTCTTGATTCCTTAAGAGTTCTTCAGTCTTCATGAAGCATTAAGAGCACGGTAGGTGGACCAGAACAGCCGAGTCCTGAGCTGGTGTGGAGTAGCCTGGAAGAGGAAGAATAAAGAGTGATAACGATACAGTGCGGCACAGCAAGTCTGCCATTGTGGCAGTGCTGGGCAGGTTTCCCCTTCTTCACCCAGCCCACCCTTTCCCCTGGCTCCCAGCAGCACCCCGCTCCCCCCAGCCCGTGTCCATATTAGGGCAAAACTCAGCCAACCTCCCCTCAAGCTGAGCTCAACCCGCCCCCCCTTCAACAACGCCCTGCTGTCACATTTGCTCCAGCTAAGGGAGCCTGAGGGAGACGCAGCTCCCCTAACCCAATTTGAAGGCCTGTTTTCTCGGCCAGTCAAAACAGCACAAGCATTTTAAATATGGATGCAGAGCGCCAAGGCCAAGCTTGTTGGTTTTATGAAGTACCAGGCTGGTGTGTTAGTTACATTTGGAGTTGGTTCATATGCATTTGCTTCATTTTTCTTAAATTAATTGGCTTTGCCCAACCAGAGCTTCACCATGTGCCACTTTTTACCACTTTTCACCCGCTAACATGGAAGTTTCTCCGTGTGTGCGTGCATCAGGGCTGAACAGTACTGTTAACAGCCACAGTGTATATCAGAATTATATATCCCAATAAAAGCTTTGTTAAAGCTTTTATTGGGATATATATTTTCCTTGTGAAATAGATGTTCCACATTTTTTGTTAGAAGGAAATAAATTAGATAAATTGTAATTTTGATTTTTAGGCACATTCATTAAATTTCAGCTTGATGATTACTTTATTTTCTAAAGTGGGTCCCAATTTACTCAGTATTTTAATTCTAAAGGCCTTTGCTCTTGAAATGCAATTTTTCATCGCATGTAATTATTTTTTCTGATCTATTGGCTGGCGATTCAAGCTTACATACCAGTGGAGTAATGTTGCCTTGCAAAATAGCAGCTTTTATTTTTTTCAGACAGCGGTCAGTTTTTCTTAAGTCTCAGATCCAGTAAACTCTCATCTGACTAATGAGAGCACTAATTGGCACGTGTGTCACAGTCATTAAATATCATTAACACAGTGGCCCGCTTGATCATGTGTTTTTATCACCAGCTGTTTCAGTTCTGCTCCTTAATTAAAACACACCAATTTCTCCAACAGAATCAGATAGACAATTTAGTTACTGTACAGTTAAAATTGCACTAGCACCAGGTCATAGCCCCAGGCTGTTGAGTCTGTTTTGACTTCCATGTCGCAATTTTTTCTTTTGGAGTATACACAACACATATGCATATTCTGGTAGCTTTTAATTTGAATGGAAGGCTGAATCAAAAGTTGCCTCCAAACTACTTGTAATTGTGTAATTCTTGCCCTTCCTGTGTCAATTTCATTTATATGTTGAGCCATAGGATGTAATATAGGGCTTCAGCCATGGTTGTTTTTCTCAGAAGCCCTGATAATAGTAAAAATAAAACTTCGTGACATCCATAGACGGTCTTATTTTGACTGAACAAATCAGCATCAGTTATATTAAAAAAGAAAATTATTTCTGTTGCCAAGTATGAAGACAGAAAAAATCACTGATCTTCAGCATAAACGTGCAGTATTGTGGCCTCAAAATAATGTTTGTATGTAAGGATTTCTTTCTGGTATCATTTGATGCCCTTTTTTTGACACTCAAATCTGTATTTGTAGTAATAGTGAAAGAACTAAGTGCATGCAACCGTCTCATTGAACTCATATTAATAGTGCAGCATGCATCAGGACTCTCCATGTTTTAGGCTAAAGCTCCAATTTCCTCCTTTTTGCTCCAACGCTGGCCTTCATCCTTACCTAAGCACCTAGACAGTTGTGTATACACAAGGCCAGAGCAGGAGAAAAGGAGGAAAGGCATGGTCTTTATCGGTTAATTTTGACAAATGATCCTGTTGCTTGTAAGTGTGTCAGTTAATATCATTAATCGTTTCTAATGCTGAAAAAATTACAGTAATCAACATAAAACGAAACTTGTGATTTGAGATGCACAATATAATTGGATATAGGGACCAGCAGATAATAGCTTAAAACATGGATATTGAAATTTATTTAACTATTTATTATGGATGGATGGATATTGGAATTTTGTCTGTCTGATTTGGCGATATTTCCAAACCCATTATTACGGATACTGAGCTTTTCTGGACAAGAGTATTAAGTCTCTGCTTCTTTAAAACTGACCTGTTTCTCTCATGGTGACATTTATTTTGTCTTGGGAGCATGATGTGAAACATGTCATGATATGGGATAGATATGACTGATATGTACAGCCAATATATAGACTACAGATGTCAGCTGATATTTATTAAGGATCCACTTTTTAAGCTTATATCTGCCAATGCTAATATTCTGTTGATAATACGATGCATCCTTAATGTTTACAGCTGACATATTGACCCTAAATATATATAATATCCTATATTAACAAAAATATTGGCAGAATGAATGAATGGTGCATCACCTTGTCACTGCATGTCTGTATTTAAAAAAACACTGTACTTTTTATTTGAGAATGAAATGACAGTTTCTTTGTTTCATGTTTCCAACACAATATTGGTTTTGTTTGGGCTATAATGAGTTTGGAGATATCTGCATATAACATTGGCAAAATTCCAATATTGTGTATTCTTACCTGCAGTGTGCCATAGCTCACAGTATTAAGCAGCCACACCAACCAGGGCACACCTACTGCTGGTAAATTAACTATCTCAGTGGCATAACCATGCTGGACTTTAGTCAGAGCACTGACTGGCACTCACTGAGGACCCACTGGGTTTAGTGTTTGAGTGTTTGCATTTAATGTTGGTGTGTCTGTGACCGGGGCAGTGTTGTTTTTCAATGCCCTAACAGGACACACAGACTCTGCATGCACAGTGATCTGGTCTTTGACTTTTAAGGCTGATATCAGACAGATTTTCATTGATTATTAGTCTTAAAAAGAGCAAACTGGTTCTTAAGGCCTCCATTAACCAACAAAGTGGTGGCCTGACATGCTGTAAAACATGTGACCAACATTGCATGTCCTGAAATATAACCGTTTTGAATGAGCACATTGCAATGGTGGTGGAAAAAAAACATTGTTTAACCCTAGCATGCATCCTTACTTTCAACTGCCTGATGATTGTAAAACTTGAAATCCTGGCCGTGTTTTGCTACACTGCTTGGTCTGCAATCATTAATGTCAATATTTTATGACAGTCATGCCACTGAATAACCCATTTTATTCTCAATAGCTTGCTTTTATAGTCCCTGAATGCTTTTTTCACAACTCCTGCAGGAGTCATAACTTTCTAGAGCAGAACAGGAACAACATTCAGCAGGCACAGAGGTCGGCACATACACTGATTAGATCAGGCCATTTCGGTTTAAGGTTTTTGGGGCATGCATTCTCACTAATAGGAACAAGAATCTCCTGAAAAACAGCTGCAGTTTGTATGAGAAGTATGCCAGCTATGGCACTGTGAAGGCACAGTGTGTAATGCTGGTAGACACGTTAGCTAAACAATTGGTTTTTGCCTGCCTGTCATTTTCCTAGAGATTTCCAAACAGAAGTTATTTTGGGTCTTTGGTGTTGACTTTGGTTTCCTTTGGTTTACACAGAGTCTCCATCAGAGGAAATAGGTCGACTTAACAGACATATGAACCACCGGGTTATTACACAGACTTTTGTAATACTATCACTTGTGTGTTAGTAAAATATCATCACCTAAGAATGTCCCAATTTATTGCCAGTTGTTATTTATAGATTGTAATCAATTCTTCTTGCCAAAAAGCATCTAAACTTCTAAAGGCTGATCGATCAAGGCAAAAATAATGATCCCAACTATTTTGACAGACGTTTAGATGATGATCATAAAACCCAATTACTCGTTGATTTTACAGTAAATCAATCCAAACAATAAAGAAAGACCAGGGCGTGAAAATATATATGAAAAAATAAGAATACTTTTGAGCAGCTCTAGATGGTGTCATGTGGAACAGTAATCTTCTATCTCAGTTATTTATTTTTCATAATTATGGGATGCAGTAGTTGTAATTTGGATCAATTGCCCAGCACTACAACCAATAACCTGTCATTAGTACTCTGCTGCTGGAGCTGAGTGAGGCTCTGTTTGAGCAGTGTAGTGTTATCCTGTAGATAAACTGGATCGCCAGTCCAAAAGTATAAAGCACATCAGCAGCACAGCGTGAAAACAACACATTTAAGTAGTCCACTGCTGCTGTGGGTCAGTCCTCTTTCTCCTCTACTCATAGCAGACATGGTAATGTCCCCAGACTTTGTTGCAAGTTGTGTTGGTTAAAAATAGTAATCCTGGGTTTAATCAGTTTGAAACTGGCCATATAAAAGCTGGTTATGGAATGAAACCAGGCAAATTAATGTCATCTTTCAATGTGTTTAAGGTTGAGCCTGCAAAATGACTATTAGGTTGAGATAACTAAAACATTTTATGCCATACTTTATCAAGATATAATTTAAAGTAACTTAGGTTATTTCTTTTATTTTTTTTAACTGAAAATGCAGTTGTTTTGGGTAGGGATGGGATTTTCTGTTCATATCAGTATTTGAGTACTCGCATTGCCTTGTGACCGAGTACTTCCATAACTTGTGCTAACAGGACTATCAGTGATGTGGTTCAAGGCTGATAGTCGTCCGTCTTTGCTGGTTTTACCTTGTGCGTTAAAATCATTATCAAGCACTGACCTGGCATTTCTCTGAAATAAATGCTGTTATCCTACTTCTGTTCTAGCCCCCTCAGGTCTCACTCTTGGTGCTCCAAGGTGAAGTCCCACACTTATACTTGTCAAGTAATTTGTCCTTAAGAGTTGCCGTAGCTGCTGCAAACAAGTTGGTGTGTTCACAGGATTCTGGCTCACATTGCAAATAATTCCAAAGCTGTGTTCAGAGAAGTGGTTTCTCTAAGTTCTACTTATCGTCCTTCCTCCTCCTTTATTTATTTTTTATTTCACTAGTACTTTATTTTTTTTGTATGTTTTTTACAGTTATGGTTGCGTGCAGTCTCTCCACCACCCAAGGTACCATTTTAGGAGTGTTTTGCCAAAGCAGTGACAAAAAAATAGGCTGTGGATAAATTTGACACTTAGATTTTTTTTCATAATCTTGTTTCAATATCACTGTAATACCATTATCATGATATCTTCGACCACGATGATCATGAGGTGAAAATCCAATATTGAAGCAGCATTCTTACCCATCCCTAGTTTGGGGAGTATTTATTACATTAATGGCAGGTAAAGAGTTATTATTTTCTATTGTGTAAGCCAGCAACTGTTTTTCCAGTTTGTTTAATTTTCTTTTTTTTGGTCATGATTTGTTGTTCATGTTTATTTTAATGCACATTAAATGTTTGAAACTTATGTCCCCTCAGAGAGAACTGCTGAATGAATGTGCACCAGTGTTATGATGATACAGTGTTAAGTCCTAAGCCTTACAAAACCTTTGTAACAGTATGAATTCACTCAAAAGTCACTGATAATCAGGTTTCTTCTTAAAGGCATTTGTTTAGTATTATATTACTCTTAACTTGAGGTACAACACGGATCCAAAATTTGAGCACATTCTGACATTTAAAAAATTGCTTAGTCAGGGATTTACTCTGTTTGAACAGCATGGCGAGCCTTTTTGAAAAGGTTTATGTGTTATTGGCAGCTTTTTGTTCCTACAACACAGGAACTCAGACCCTGGAAATATTCACTGCTAAAGCTGAAGAATGCTGCTTTTCTTCAGGCTTTTTTGACGTTGCCTTTTGGATTCAGTGAGCTGTAAGCGTGGTGATTTGAAATATGAACCAAGTTAATGTGGAAGGAAGTGTTCGTCTTTGTTGTGTTTGATCTTCTAAAGGCTTTTCTGTGGCACTGGTCCAAAGATTCATAAGTCATTACCTATAGAAGAGGAAGTAAGCAGGAGGCAAATCCCTTTAACTGTAAATTGGGTCAAGCTGACTTCATTTTTCTCACTTCAAATGCATCAGCACTTCCTGTTACCTTAAAAAACAAAATTATGGAACCTAACATCATTAACAGAGATCTAGGAATGTGCATCTTCACTAGTTTGACAGTGCAATTCAGCTTCAATTATTCAGTCAGTGATTCAGTTTGATTTGATATCATCATGCAGCAGTACGGGTAGCACCCTTGATATTGACATTTCACCTGGCTACTTTTTTATTACTATAAGCAGTCAGATGGATATGAATACCTTTTTCTTATTTACTTTTGCCAAAGAGGTATATGCATGCATTTGTTAGCAGTGTTAATTTTGTTGTCTAATTATTTTCGTCATAGTTTTCATCAACAGCCTTTTGTCCCCTGACAAAAACTAGACAGTAACTAATAAAAACAAGTGCACATGGACAAAAACTTAAACTAAATTAACTGTCATTTTCATCAAAAAATAAAAACTAGACGAAAATGTTTGACAAAGACTTAATCCAATCAGACCTAATTTGGTCATGTAGAAAGTAGAGACAAGTAAGGAATATTTCCAATCACAGCTACTTTGGTTGTGTGGAAAGGTTGGATGAGTTAAGAGGGACATCCAATCACAGCTGCCTTAGCTTCATGGTGGTGGGATAAGTTGGGGAGCGATCCAATCAGAGCTACTCACTTTATGAACTGATATATTCATGTAGAGCAGGTTCACTGTTGTCAGTTCTGGTATTGTAACTGAGATGCTCTGCCAGGTAGCCTAAGTAAAGGTGACTGCATTTCACACAAAAGTTCAATTTGTTTCTGTTCGTTTATACATTCAAACTTTACTAGCATTCACTAAAGGGTTATTAGATTTTTCATTTTATCCAAGTGTAAAACATGACTTCAGAAATTCAAGGAAAAATAAAAATGCCGTACACTTTACACTTCATATTTTTGTCGACTAAGGTACAGTAGATTTCGTCGACTAAAATGTTGTGAAATTTCATCAACTAAAATTTAAACAATTTAGATGACTAAATTATGTCTTGAAATAAAAGACATTCTAGGCAAAAGACTATAACTAAAAGTAAATGAAAAAGTGAAAATTAACACTCTCCATTAGTTTGTTCATTTGTTTGTGAGTGGGATAACTCAAAATGTCCTCCACCGATTTTTAATTCATTTTTCTGGGAATGTTGCTCATGGCACAAGAGAGAAGTGATTAGTTTCTGGTGGCATTTGTTCTTTTGTTTGTCTGTCTGACGGTCTGTGGGCAAGATAAATCAAAAAGTTTACAACAGATTTTTGGCAACAAAAAATGTCTTTTGTCATCATATCCTCACGGTCGTCATAAACAAAATAAAGAACTTCACTGGTCAGCCAACCTATGCTTGATTTTTTTCCTCCTCAAAAACAAAACTAATACTGCAGTCTAGCATCAGCCTCTAGAAATGAAGAATGACCCCTCCTAAATGTGAGAACATCATAAACATGGCTCTGTAACCACATTACACAACAAGGGCGTTACTAGCATCAAACTATAAAGTAGTTTATTTAATGCAGTGTGCTATTTGATTAACGTTAATTTGTTAATATTGGGCTTAAACAACGTCATATGCATTCATAGATTATTATCTGTCTCTGCATTGTTGCAGACAGTCACACAGTGCATCAATATAAGCATTAGTTTGAACACCCCTTAAGGTGACAATAGGTTTTGACCATAAAATAATAGGAGTGACATTAAATAAAGAATGAAAATGCTCCTAAGAATAATGAAATGATATTGTTTTATACACTTTAAAGTTGTTCCTGCTTGACAAGAAGTAACCTGACACATTTTCCCACACTGTACAGTGCTGGTTCAGCATTTAGTTTTTAGCTTTTTTTTTAACTTGTGCGTGGAAACAGAGGCAGACAAACCTATTTCCTGTTCAGCAGTGCATCAGTTGATGATGGTGAATTGAAAGTGGCTCTCACAGAAGTGTAACTTTCTTCTTCTCATTCACTTGTTCTTGTTGTGGTTTCCAATCAGTTTCAGTGTAGGGAAGACTTGTGAAAGTGCCAACGCTTATCTCATCTGATGAGATCTGACTTGCACTGCAGTGTGGAAAATCATTGCTCAGTCTTCAACGGTAATATATTTGAACTTAGCAGGTTTTCTTGACCATGTCTTCATGCCAAACACATTTCGTTGCCACCATGTGATTGGCTGGTTAGCTGTTTATGTTATTCAGTAGTTGTGAAATATAATAACATTTATGAAAAGAACAGATTGATTATGCAGCTGTACAATATATCATATTAACATTGCAATTGCAGTGTATACACATGCAGTAGTCATATCACAAGAGATGCAAGACCAGTCATGTGACTCAGACTCCCAACTGTATATTTTGTGTCAGAAACCAAAACTGGATCTTTTCTCCTTTCATCGGCTATGTACAGTAAAGTCTGAAATCACCGTCAGCAGGCTTACTCAGAGACCAATGTGCATGCTGAGTCATCATGTTACCAGAACTTTAAAGGTATTAGCATAAGTTACAAACAATGTGAGTTAGATAGGTTACAAAGAGGCGGAAAATTTCCTGTTAATTTCCAGAAACTTTCCAGAAACTTTTGGAAGTTTAGTGGGGGAATTTTGAAAATATTCTCAACTGGCATCTTTTCAAATCATAACTTAAATATAAACATTTTGTTTTGTCATAGGCAGACATCCATGCAAAATAATACAGTTAAAAAATATGACATTTTAACAGATTTATTTTTAAGTAGAACTTTATCAAATTTTAGATATTTTGTGAAACAACCAGTTTCAACGTAACTTTATGTCCACAGCCTCACATGTAGCCTCCATAGTCCAGGGTTCTAGAAACATCTGTGCACGTGATGGAGGGATATTCAGTGCATGTGGGGGCGTGGCCTCAGTACACCTGCACTAATCAGTTTGCTATGTGCATGTGACTGAGGAATAACAGAGATATTCTCAAGTATACTTGCATGAAATCTGGTTGTTTATTTAAGATTATGCTAAAATATAATTCCCCCAACTACATTTAAAATCTCTGTTAAGGACCAACCTTCCATTTAGTAAATTCTAGGTTTATTCCCATTTATTCATGTATATTCCTGTGATTTCCCATTAATTTCCATGGAAAGTTTCCAACTTTGAAAATTCCCAGAATTTTGCAATCTTAACAAAAGATACAGCCAAGGTACAATTAAAAATGCCTATGTGAAATAGAGACCTTAAACTTTTTTTTCTTTCTTCAGCCTTTTTTAACCATATTTTTTAATATGCTATAGATATTTCTCTTCAGGGAAAATCTAACCAAAGGAACTTTTGCATGGACGCCATGATACATTAAAGACATATCATTTATGTAGAAAATGCTCTTAAAAACTGCAATATGTATCACAGGAGGAAAAAGCACTGCAAAATCATTTTAACCCAGTTTCATTCATACTGATCCAAATTTTAGTGCTACTACTCCACTTTGGTCTAGACTGTTGTACCAACCGAAGAATCTGTGCCGTATTACAGTTATGACATGAGTTTGATTATCTTTCTGCTACACATGGAGAGCTACTATAATGATGCTATCTGAGCATCTGTATTTGTTTTCCATGTAGAAGATGCTGCTGATGGCCTCGTCTGACACAGACCCATCGGCGTCAGTTAAAGACACTGAAAATTCCTTGAAAGATAAAAATTCTCTTGCTGATGATTTTGATTATGTCAGTCAAACTGAAGAATCAGAAGTCATTCCAGTCTGCTTTGCAACAAATAAGGAACAAGGAACATCAGTGACCTACGTACAATGAACACAAAGTGCGACTATGTCATAAATCACTGTCAGGTGAACAAAACCAGTAGTGAGACATGTCCCTGTTTTCCCTTCATCCTCCATAAATCCCTCAACCCTGAGCGCCCTGGTCTCATCCCAATATATCATCTATTCATCAGCTGTTGCTATGCAGAATAGAAGAAAGATGCTCCAGAGTTGTCACTAACATGCACACACATTCATTACTCATGGGAGGGTTGTTGTCTTCCAGACCATTGAACCGCCATTGATGTTTAACCCTTATTTGAACCCCTCAGAGAGGGGGCGTCTGCATTGGGCACTGCGTCCTGAGCCAGATGTGTTATCCCACCCCCAGCCCCCCGTCTGTAGTCTATTCTTTACTGATGCTTTGGACAAGCCACAAAAGACCTCTGTGGTCACAACACAGGAATGGTTTGTTCCCACCCACAATTATCTATCGGCTCAAAAATGAAAGCCTAAGGTGGTCCCTGGTCCTAATAAGGGATTTCTTCTTGCTGTTTATTTCCTCACAAATCTGCAGACAGACTCGCCTTGCGTGACCCAGACTGTTGGAAATATGCATTTTCCAGTTGTGGAGATAATGCTTATCCAAGTAAATAATTGATTTTCAGGTTGAATCCTGGATGTCTATGAACACAACAGCTGTCACGCTACCCAGGGTTTGTGCTGAGCTCTCCTGTCTGCCGCTTATGGGGTATGTAACGGATCAGAATTAGACAGACTGCATCTGATTGGGGCTAAATGATTATCTGATAACGTTCATAGAAGAGAAGTGATCTTGAGTTCATAGTTTGTTTTAGTCACCAGTATGAACACCCATGGTTAAAACTTTTACATACCAACTGTAGCCCTTTTCACATTGTGTTATGCTGAAGGGCCACAACTAGGGATGGGATTTGTTACGATTTTACCGATAAAAAATAGAGTTTTCAGGAAAAATCAATTCATGTCAGAATCTTGATTCTTACTCCTTCTGATTCTGATTCTATCTAAGATAACTCAAAATATTTTATTTAAAGAGAAGTTGATCATCCTATTTCAAGCTCCCACAAAAGCACTGCCTGTATTGTCAGTCTGCACTGGCTTCTGTATACATTTTGGGCTTACTAGCTTCTGAAGTTAGTCCATTAGCTCGCTGAGTCTGTAATGTTTCTGTGTGAACAGCACAGAAAAATCCAACCTGTCCCAAGTTTATGAAAAGCAAGAGTATGAGTGCATTTTGTATTCTAAAAAGAAAGAAAAGCATAAACACCCCAAGAAAAGATTAAATACTAGGTACTGTAATCCAAAAATAGTAGTAAAAAGAGACAAAAGTTGAGCCGTATCATGTCTGATTAAGGGCTCGGACCTGGAACGTTACAGCTGTGGTGATAAACCTCATTAAACTGACTTTAGAGCAGCATGTTGTGTGCAGAACTATTGTCTCTCTTTGCATTTTGTATTCTACAATGTCCTTGGTTAGACAGAGCTTGACTTGGCGTAGTCATGATGCAAACACTGCAAAATGAAATTCAAGCACTCAAGGCTTTAGATTTAGGAAACAGTTTATGAAGCCAATTTTTAACCATAAAAACAGTATTAAAGTCAACTATTATTTAACTTGATAATTATTTTACTTTTTTGAAGTCACAGGACCATTTTTATAAACTGTTGATTTCAAATACACAACAGATTGTAGTAAATTTTAATTTAAGCAACGTTTGAAACAAGAGCTTTGATTGGGAATCCTGAATCCATCTGAGTCAGAAATCGATTCTAACTGAGTTATCACCTTTAAGACTGTAATTGAATCAACTCATGACATAAGGGAAGATTCACATCTCTAATACCAGGGCCATTATTGATTCAATTCTTTATTGATTCACTAATTTGTTCCTGTGTGGAAAACTGGAAGCTGCCCAGTTTGCCCACAATGACAGCACATGTTATCTATAATATGTAATGTGTGCTCCATATGCCTCTGCAAGTATTTGATGTTTCTAGTTTTGTGTGAAGTCACACAAACACAGACACTGGATGTTGAGCAGTATTTTTTTATTTTTATTTAACCTTTATTTAACCAGATTGGTCCCATTGAGATTAAAAACCTCTTTTTCAAGGGAGACCTGGCCAAGACAGGCAGCAGCAAAAAACACAAGGTTACAGACAGGATACAAAAGAGACAAAAACAATTTACAAGCACATCATCATGGAAAAACAGAGACATCAATGAGTCATATCTTTGGATCATTTGTTCAACAGCTGAGCTAAAAACATCGGCATCTTATAGAATCTGCTTCCATGTCTTTCATTTTCAATTTAAAAAGATTTAAGGACACCAGCTCCTTGAGCTTGAAGTCACGCAAGGAATACTGTCCGGTACTTCTTTGCATGATAAAAACACATAAATAGAGGGGAAGCAGACCAAGAATTACCTTATAAATAAAAGTGTACCAGTGTATGACCCTACGGGTCGCCAAAGCGGGCTATCCAACACGAGCGTACAACTCACAGTGGTGAGTCAGAGGTTTACAGTTAGTAATGAACCTCAAGGATACATGGTAGGCAGTATCAACCATATGAAGACACTGTGCAGAGGCATGCATGTACAAAAGATCACCATAATCTAAAACAGGTAAAAGTTGCAGCGACAAGTCGCTTTTTTACATTAAAAGAAAAACACAACTTGTTTCTAAAATAATAACCCAGTTTTAGCCTCAACTTTTTGACAAAACACAGTACATGTGATTTAAAATTAGGGGAGTCATCAATCAGTATACCCAAGTATTTACATCAGTGTACAACTTCAGTCTGCTTTCCATCAACAGTAGAAAGCGCAGGAACATTTTGTGACCTGGTCTTTGATCTGGTTAAAAGCATTAGCTTGGTCTTATCAGCGTTTAACACAAGTTTCAGTTCATGCAGTGCATTTTGAGGGACCACAAAGGCATTTTGCAACGCTTAACAGGGATGCTGCACAGCAGTATACAATGGTGTCATCAGCATAAAAATGTAATGTCGCATCTGACACATTCTGACCAAGATCATTCACATAAATGGTAAATAAAAGTGAACCTAGTACAGAGCCCTGCGGCACACCCTCGAGACAGCTTTGATTTGCCAGGAATCCAAAACTTAGTGATAGGAATTGGAAAGGGAATTGTGAAGCATAAAGATACTGAGTCTTTCAGCCTGCTGCTATAGATTCTTCATTGGACCTGGTTCCCCAGTACTCATCCCCAACCACAACGAAGCTTAGTTGTAAAATTAAAGAACTGAAAGCACTTTAGCAAGTACGCAGTCCTTCAACCGTTTCACCACATAGAGCCAGCTGCTGCAATAATGTATGCAGATCAAGCAACTGCATTTCCTCTCTGCTTTTAAAATGCACGTAATGTTCATAACTGGTATGAGAAAATGCTTGATTTTGTTTTTTTGGAGGCTAAATGTAATATTAAGAACACAACGCCTCTCTCTTTAAACTGGGTCATGGCCTGTTCTTCCCCTCAGGACAAGAAACTGTTTTTGCTGACTGCAAATGAAAGGCAGCTCTACAGCAGACTCTAGATGTCCTCTCACACTGGAAAAGTCAAGAGGCATTGATTTTTGGTTAAGTAGTCTTTTTAAGCCACTTTTGTGTTACCACTCTGCTGTGACGGCCTTGAATCTGTTTCTGCTTGTTTGTAGTGTTCTGAGTAGAGTTATTTGGGAAAAAAGGCTTTCTGACTGACTTTGTGTCTTGGGTCTCATCTTTCTGACATTAGCTCTTGTCAAAATTCAGAGAAGGTTTTTTTCTTAGTCTAAGAGGAGAGCCATCTCTGGTTTAATGGAAGTTTGTGCTAAATGGCTGCTGATGACGTGCAGTCAGCATATCTGTAAGAGACAGGGTCTTAACAGTACCCAAAAAGTTTGTTTCGATTTGGTTTTTGGTTTTGTATTAACACTTATTGGCATTCCCATGCATTTTTGGTACACACACATTTCTCTTTCTCGTGCACATTATTTCTCCTCCACACATACACATGGAAATACGTTCTCTCTGTCACTCAAACATGTTCAAGGGCTTTCCACAAGCACCACCTGCCAGTTCAGCAGCTGACTACTCACACGGTTACAGCTGGATCCTTTTACCTTTTGTTGACTTTTAACCCCAAAGTCAGCAAAAATGTATGAATATTTTCATAAAATAAATTAGTTGTTGTTTTCAAGAGCAATCTCAAATCCTGTAATTTATTTGCAATTTACAGTCTGTATTTTCCTGGATACACTACCGGTTTAAGGTAAAAATTATCTTGTTTTCATCCATCCTCTGATGGTCACCAGCCAGTTTCTTCTGATTTAATAATTGGCATCTATTTTATTTATTCCAATACAAGCTTAGAATGAAATTAAAGAAGTTATTAAAAATGCTCTAAACCCAGGAAACTTGTGAAAATGAAATAAAGAAACATAACTTATCAGTGATAAAAATATATATAGTTTCCTGTTTTTTATATACTTATATTGACCCTATAGCAGTGTTTTCAAACTTTTTTTGCCCAAGGTCTTCTGAAGGTAAAGCCAAAATGTTAATGCACACCACATTCATAACCTAGCAAAATAGACTCTCTTATTTGAGCACAGTGTCTGATTATTCTGCTTTTACCTCCGCCTAGGAGGTTATGTTTTTGGGAGGGTTTGTTTGTCTGTTAGTTAGTTAGTTAGCAACATTACACAAAAAGTTATGGATGGATATTGATGAAATTTTCAGGGAATGCCCGGATTGGGATAAAGAACAAATGATAAGATTTTGGAAGTGATCCAGATCTCCGTCTGGATCCAGGAATTTTTTAAAGGATTCTTTAACATTGGGAGATAGGGCCATTTTCAACAATTCTGCATATAACTCCACAAATAATGGTCAGGGCACTTGGGAAAAAAATACAGGACAAGTTTCGAACATGCTCTACAGTATATTAAAGACTGATCCGGATAAAGGAATATTTCCGGATACTATGATCCAGAATATGAAGAAATAGGGGACATTTGGAATTTTCATTTTGGAAGAGAACAAATGGAGCTATAAACACGCAACAAACACCATTAAATAGCCAAGGCATTGTGGAATCTGCAATATGCCAATGGATTTGCTGTATCTTCAAAAGCAAGGGAGCTAGATCCAGAAGAAAACCGCCATTATGGAAAATGCGATTTTCGTGAATAACTGCTGAACTAATGTTGATATCATCATGAATTCAGTTGCCAATGGTATGTTTTCATGGTCAAGGAATCTAAAAATGTAGTCAAAATAAATGTGGGGCTAATATTTATGGTGCAAATGACAAATAGGGGGAACTGTGGCGCTTGGCGGAGGTCTGCACTCTCCGAGAGCTTTCTAGTTTACTAAAGTGATAAAAAATAGACACACAACTGTAAAACTCCTGAAATATCTAATTATCACACATCAAGGTTTCTCCCAGGACTCAACGTGAACAGAACTTTTTTTCGAGCAGACGGTCAAAAAGTATGTCTGTTTGTTTGTCTGTTTGTTTGTTAGCAAGATTACGCAAAAACTACAAGATGGATTTTGCTGAAATTTCCAGGAAGTGTTGGTAATGGCCCAATTTAGAAATGATTGGATTTTGGGGTTGATCCAGATAACCGCCATTAGCGAACCATTGTTTTTGCTTAATAACTGTCTAACTAATAATGATATGAACACAATTCTGAGTGCTAGGTGTGGGTTTTCAGGGTCAGGGAATTAAAGTATGATGGCAACTTTATCGTGGAACTATTGCTTATTGATGTAACAGCAGTATGTGAGCTACCTTGGCAGAGGTCTGTGTAGATTCTCATTCATCCAGGTCATGGTCGTCTACCTTGTCAGAGGTTTGCTTTCTCCGAGTGCTTTCTAGTTTTGCCTGTTTTTACATTGATGATAAATGCAGAAGCAAGCTATTGTCATAATATCCAAGGAGGCAGATTTGTTTGTGCTCCAGTGACCATTACCTGACCCTGCTGCAGCACTCTGACGTGACATGACACAGCTGATGAGAGGACAGCAGCGTGTCGTGGCAGAATGATGCATACCTCGCATGTTGCATCAAAACGTAGGCCTAAACACAGGGGCTTTCTCTAGTTCAGCCAATGTTGGTCGACTGCTATATCGCCTAGCTTCTGCACCCAGATATCTTCTCTCAGGGACAAAGGCTGCAGGTCGCTCTCTTGGCAGTCATGTTTAAAGTACCATGGGGCTCGAGCAACCCTTCTCCAAAAAACATAACTATACATTTGATAACCAGTGCTCCATACTCTAGGATAGTAGAATACCATGTTTTCCAAACTGTGATCTTTAATAAACCTTGTAGATATTTTCAACCATTTAATTGATAGTAGCAGAAAGATAAAAACATCTGGATCATGCTGTTCTCTTTTAATTCTGCTTAACTCTGCTCTACTTTCATCTTCCCTCAATTTTACGTCATGGAGGCAAAATAGGCTTTCTTCAAATTGAAGACTTTGTTTTAATGTACTAATCTTTCGCTCATGGTTATATTATTTTTGTGGATTTCCCCAGGATTATTTGTGTCATCTGCATCACACCCCCTGTACTGTCTCTTTTTTAGACCCTTTAGTTTGCCATCCTCTTTGCCAGGCGTGCAACCAGAAGTGACAGCAGCTTTCATCACACACCTTCCCCTTTTTTTAAACAGTAAACCATGAAAGAACAAATGCGTGTATGTGTGTCTTCCCTCTAGGGTTTAACTCTACCATGTTCATATGCTTCCCCTGTTTAAATGAATGTCACTGCTGTCACCATGGAAACAGATAACTTTCAGACACAGCCTTGAAGGCAGGGTGTGTGAATATGAATGAAAACAGTGTAAATGTTTTCATGCAAGACTGTTCAACATCTTTATGGGGGTGGATGTGTCAGAGCTAATGAAAGATAATGCCCGGGAGCAGATAAGGACATCAACTGACTCCAGTTTGCAAATTTATTTAATTAAGTCAGAAGTTAAAGGATAAAAGAGAAGTGCAGTCTGATTCTTCATTACCAGTCTTTGTTTGCAGTGTCTTTAAGGAAAAACGAACTTTACTTTCTATCTGACAACTGCAGTCAAGTTTTTCAAAAGCAAAACATCAGTTATACTGAATGAAAGTGTATAATTTGCATACGTTTTTATACTGTCTTATAAGGTTTCATATACTGTTCTACATGATTCCCCATATTGGTGTATGTATGTAAGAATAGCTAAAGCTTAAGTTCAATTTCACATATAAAGTTTGGCGGTTCAGTTCAAGTGTGAAGTTGCAACATCATTGCAGTTTTTATTTGGTCTATTTTTATGTCACACTACACTCTGTCAGGTAAACCAAAGCCTGACGGATGTTGTTTAATAAAGCTATTATTAGTCGGGGCTGTAGCTGCAGTCAGTTGTTCCTGCCATCTCGTCAGTAGTCGCACCTTGACCTGGAAAACAAACAGGCGTTAAGGAGTAACAGTATTTAGCTCAATGCAGTGGAGCAATGAATTAAATATAAAGTAGTATTAAGGTCATTTTTTCTCCTTCTTTCTTTCTTTGTTCCCCATTAACAGCAGCTAAAGCATCAACTATTAATCAGAGGAATGTGTAATCATATTCCACACAGGCTTATAGACCTTAATCTGTTAAGACAGCCAAAGGCAGGCGGTGATTCCAGTGCAAACATCAGCCACTCTCTGCTGGATATTGAACTTAAATGTAACCTCACCTTGCTTACAGTAGTGATGTTTGACCAAATTCATCCCACAATGCCCTGCTTTTTGGTTTGCTTCTCCTGTTTGGTTCTTGTTTGGTTGACCCCCTATTTTCATTTGGACCAGAGTTAGGTTCTTTGGTCCACACCGGAGTTTGCTGGGGCTTTCACACCACCCTGAATCAACCAAACTTTCCTAAAATGCAAACCAGAGTCTGTTTGGTCCACACCCAACGTGTAAGGTGAGAAATCAACCTTAAATCAATGCAGCGTTTGGACACAGCCTACCATGTGGGTCTGTTTTTGAGCACAGCCTGTTATGAAACTACAGACCAACAGAGAAAAATAAGGGAACAAAGTCACTTAATGTTCTGATATTCAGGCAATAATTTCTAAAGAAGAGAGCATATGTTTACTACATTGCTGCGCAATAACTCTTATTGACTGTCAACACACACAGTGCTACAAGAGGTGGCCGAGATGTTATTTGGTCTTTGTATGCAAGTGTGTTTTCTTTTTTTTTGTTTTGTTTTTGCCTCACGTGCTAAGGAGGATGTTTAACTGGGTCACCCTGTTTTGCTACTTTCATTTATCTACCATTGTGTCTGGTATTTTAGTACATGTAAACCAAAGCATTTACCAACAGTGTTTCATGAAAGAGTGTCTATTTTTCAATGCAAAACATTTTTCCTCAACTGTGGAATCAAACATGGTTAATTTCTCAATCAAATAGACCAGTGATCATCAACTATTACAGTAAAGTAGCAGGTAATTTTAGTAGAGGAGGCTTGATGTTCATTATCATTTAAAACTATAAGTGCTTCAAGAGCAAAACTTCCGCCATGGCATTTTTGACATTGTTACCTGAGTTTTTGGCAAACATGTTGAAAACTGCCCCGTCTAGGGCCTTATAAGATCTGTTATCTTTTCCCAGATTCTGTTTTTTTTTTGGTTTTAATTTTTTGAGGATTCAGTTTTTAGTATTTTACGCAAATTTAACCTCAAGACACTTTTAAGTGATGAAACATAATCACTCACTCTTCAGGTGATCGTCACACTTATCTTTATGGGTCCTGCCAACAGTATGTTGACAAAATATGCAGAACATTTGATCACCTGACACATAACAATCAATGGGAAACTGCTCTGTTCTGTACTTTGGAGTTAGCCGGGAGTTTCACAGCTTCTTTGCCAACTTAGCCGGTGTCTCAGGCGGCGGCTTTGACATGTTTGCATTGTTAATGAGGGGAGGAGGAGGGGAAGTGAAGTGAAGCATGCACAGTCCCCAGCCTTAGTGACCCCCTCGGAGCATTTTCCTGAGAGATAAGTTCCTTTTTATTCCGGAAAAAAAACTTTTACGTAAAATTTCAGCCATTTCCGTGATATTGCGTGTTTATATTGAATTCTGCTTATGATGTCCAATCCCGTGATTACATCCGCGATTCCATGATCACAGATATTATAGAGCTTAATGACGCCTTTGACAAATTCCTGCGTCCAGTTTTTGATCAGCATCCAAATCTCACGTCTCACTTGTACCACTCACTGAAAATTTTATAAAAATCCATGAGAACTTTTTTAGTTATCCTGCTCACAAACAGACGAATGGATGGATGGACAGACAGACAAGCACCGGCAAAAACACAACCTCCTTGGTGGAGGTAAAAATGTATGTTTAAAATCAATATGTTGGCTGAAACCTCAAGTAATGTATCCGTAAATAAGATGCATTGAATACCAGTAAATCAGGGTCCAATCAGCCTGTCAGAATAATATTGTCATGACTCTCAACGGGACATAAATGGGACTTTTTATGCGTGTTGTCCTCGCAGGGTCCCTGGAAAATTCCACTCCAGCTCCTCATTGATGTTTCCTGAAAAACACATTTGTTTTTCAGGCGTCTGCTGCTGCACACTTCTCCCCGATTGCTTTCTGGCTCCACCACCTGCTGGGATGATTGACAGATTTACTGACTGGCTGCTGAAGGGACTGACTCATCTGCTCGCTGTTGGGCTACATGTGTTGCTAGTTTACTGAAAGACTGGGTCAGTGGGACGATTGACCAAAAAGCTTGCTCATGGCTTTTAACTTCTAGCGCAAGGCAGACTGGTTCTGAAACTGCCTTCCTGGATTATTTATTTAATTAAATTCAGTGTGATTATGTTAATGAGTGAACTGCCTGGTGACACCTGTCCTGCTGGCAGAAGGTTGGAGAAAATCCAGCAGTCATTAAAAGAGGAAGTGGAGAATTAAATTAAAGAACTGAAGCAAGACAAGAAGGGGAAGGAAAGTGTGTGTATGTGGATGACAAAATTGATGTGCATGGAGAAGAAAGTTGGATGTGTAGTGAGTGAAGTGGGTGTCATGGTGAAGTGTCTGCGCTCAGTCTGTGCTGTCCACATGGTGTTTTGGCACGTGTGTGTCTAAAAGGTCCAGAAGGAGCACATGAAGTCTGCTGTGTGTGTAGTGTTGAGGTGAGATGTGCTCCTGTGTCCACACACTCGCATGTCCTTAAAAGGAGAGCGTCTGCTGTCCCACAGGGCCTCCATCCATCCATCCATCCATCCATCCATTCATGCATCCCTCCATCCACAGCACCACCTCTTCTTCCACCCCTCTGTTGCCATGCAGGTTCTCCAGAGGAGCGATGGGGGTCAGCACAGACAGATGAGGAATATTTACAGTGACAGATGGGACTGCTGTACTGCTCTAGCTCTCACGTAAAAGTGTGTTGTCTTCATGTACGTTTGCTGTTCAGAGCAGATGTTTACAACCAAGGCAAAATATTACAGAACTAGAGTTTCTGTGAATTTTGTTCAGTGACCACAGCTGCATGATAGACTTAGTTATTGTTGGCTACCTTTTTTCAGTGGATTTCCTGTCTGTGGCTAGAACTCTATCATTTGTTTACTTTTATTACCTCCACCAAGGAGGTTATGTTTTTGCCAGGGTTTGTTTGTTAGTTTGTCTGTTTGCAAGATTACACAAAAACTGCTGGATGGATTTACATGAAAATTTTACCAGAGGTGTAGTTTGGTTCAAGGAAGAATCCATTACATTTTGGTAGTGATACCCATATTTGTCTGGATGCAAAAAATTCCCAAAACTTTATGAAAATCCCATAACTTAACTTTGGCCGTATTTTAATAAATCATATTTTTGACATCACTTGATGGATTCGCTTCAAAATTTACAGGAAAATATATATGATATAACTCTATCATCAAGGTGAATTTCATCTGGATCTGATCCAGATTGAAGTCATAAAAAAACATTGAAGTTTATAATGGCAAATCACATTCATTTCTCCTCGTCTACTGTGACGGTTTTGCCCCCTTTACTTCATTATGGGAATTGTAGTTTATTTGAAAACTGAAGTCATTCCCTCACATTGCACATAACCCTCTGCTGTCAGATTAAGTTTAAGATAGCTTTGAGGTAGCCGCTGACTACTCCATTAAATAAAAGCAACAGTTACTTAAGATACATTTAAAGGGATTTTAAGTAATTTATGAGCTTAATAAAATGTCTACATTCATAAATATGTCCTCATTTGCAAATAATTAATCAAATATTTTCGTTTATTTGCGTGTATGTTCAAAAACCGTTCAAGTTTGATTTTGAGGAAAGTGACAGCCTTAATGGAGACACCTTACAAATGCTTTTATGATGTGTTTTCAACGGATTTTAGGCACAACCCCAGAGGGGTGGGAGGGCCTCCAGTGGCTGGAAATTGGCTGGAAGTTGCCAGGCAGCTGTGTGGAAGTGGAAAATTGAAGCAGATGGATGTATTTATGTGTTCGGTGCATATTTCAGTTGTTATCTTCACTGCAACATTGAACAGATTATCTTGGATCATATTTTTTTGTCACTACTTGCATACTGAATCCACTTAAAGCTATATAATCATTTTGAAAGTTTCTTTAGTAGCGAGGTGAAATATATTACATTTTGTCATCTGACTTTAACACAACTTGCTCCAGAGCAAAGTGGGTGTTCAGGATAAGTTACTTTGTCTGTTTACCCTTCTCTGAAGTGAAACACTGATGTATCCAAGAAAACAGAGGGTTAATCCTTAAGTTACCCTGTTAGCCCCAAATCCTGCTTCAGAGCACAGACTCCGTGAGAGACAAAATAAGCTGTAGCAGATGGAGCAGAACAAAAACAATTGGATGTACGACACATGTAACCATCTGAAACTAGAAGGGTAGGATCTGGCGGATAATCTCTTTTAAATGATTGTTGGTGGCATGATTTAACTCGATAATGATTATTGTTTCAAACTTGGGATTTCAATTTTTTTTAAAAGGCATTTTTTCTATAGTTTGACACAGACACTGAAGCATCACTGGAAGTTAGTCCAGATTGTTGCTCAAAGAGTGTAACAAGGAATGAAGATTGGCACTGTTAAGCAGAAGTCCTGCCTTTTCAGTTACATAAAATCCTGTCTCTACAGCTCTTGAGTCTCATTGATCTTGTCACACATTGTCATTTTAGCATTCTGGCTGTGCACAGACATTCATCAGTTCTTGTAAAGGGGAGAGGAAGTTTAGAGCACATCAGCATTGGTAAACCAAAATACTATTCTGTACCTTTTATCCGTCAGCCTAAGAAAAAACCCTGACATCTCTACTGTTGCAGCAGGTTTACTGCTCACAAAGTTGCTACGGGACTGTTTTCACCTTGTTATCTGCTCAAATTGGTCAAGAAAATTGCATCCAAACTTTTTTCTGTCCCCTTGGCTGAGACTATCAATTCACTGTTGAAAAACATTCATTCATCAATAGGATAACAGTCAATTAGCTTACCCAATGGCTGGTTATGTTCTGATGTTTTCAGGGGGCTTACACGGAGGTGCCGCAGGCTGTGCTTTTGCCTCATAGCAAGATTGCTGCTGGATCAACTCCCTGATCTGTTGGGGCCTTTCTGTGAGAAGTTTACTTGTTCTCCCATGCATACATGAATTTTCTCTGAGTACTTTGATTTTCTGCCTGCAGATAAGAGATGAGTATGATTGGTGGTGTATATGTCAGCCCTGTGACTGGCTGGCAACCAGTCCAGGGTGTGTCCTGATGCTCACCCAGCATCAACTGGGATGGGCTTCACCCTCCAGAAAAGGGGGCATAGTGGTAAAGTAGTGGATGAATGCATGTGCTCAAGGTCTGCTTGAAAAAAGGGTTATCAGGTAAACACCAAAACTGCCATATGATAATTTTCAGACCGCAAGTGCTCTAAAAATTAGGGATGGGACAAAAAATAGACATGGTGATTATCGTTTTCCTCCCTCTCATGATATTATTATCTATATACTGGCACCAAATATTGATATTTTTATTAATAAATTATGGTGCTCTAAACATGCTGTATGTCCCTGTTGGTTTATTTCCTGGAGACGCTACTCGATGACTCTTCAAGAGGGCACTCCACACCTGAATGAATGAAACCTGGAAGGAAGTTACCAGCTGAAGAAGAGAAAGTTTACAGAGTGGAAATGTTGGACAACAGCGTGAAGAAAAGTACACTGAATGATACCCCAGCCATTTATACATCCAAAGTATGGATACACTTCAGCTCCTACAATATTGAAGGGACACACAGAATTGATTATTTTGACATGTTGTGACATTATTTTTTTTGCAATATATTGATTATTGTAGAATCCCTGCATTGTGATTATATCGTTATCGTGGACCATGTATTGTGTGTTGTATGGTGTGGTATCGTAAGGTACCCTGTGATTCTCTTCCCCAACATTCATTGCATAGTATGATAAATAACATATTGTGTGCTTTCATTTTGTGGTTGTGTTGTTGTGGTGGGTCACCACTCCAGCATTGATTGCAAGAAAAACACAATTGGTTGTCAAATTAAACCAAAATGCCACACCTTTGACTGTCGGCTTGAAAAACAAAATAAAATTTAGCTGCCGCTGCATGTAGACTACAGATTTGTCTTATTGTTTTAAGCATAAATCTTAAATATTAAACTTGTTTGACTTTTAGTATTCCAGGTAATTCCAGGTGATACTGCCTCCAATGGAATATCTAAATAGCAGATGAGGGCAGGCAGACCAGGAAAGTGCAGTGAAAGTAAATAAAACTTTACAACAACAACCTGAGTGATATTGAGGATTTCACTCTTATTCTTTGTTTTTTCATTTCAGCCAACAGCTGTTGTTTTTCCCTAAAAGACAAGTTTGATCACATGAGTTTCTGTGAGACCTCATGTCTGTGCTAACTTTTCGTTGAAGCCGTATTCCAAGTTTTTCATAGGGGAGATCAATCTTGCAAAGCTTGATGTGAGTGCTCGTGTTCCCATTTCCAGGAAAAGATCAGACCAATTTGAGTCCTTTGAGGAGGAAGGCAGCAACTGTGGGTGTAATTTGGTTGTGATAAAGAGAAAAGTGACTGCAAGTCTATAATCACATAATTATCTCCATGTTTTGAAAATATTCTGCCCTCCCAGTCACCATCTATGGTATGTTGGCCTGATGGATGTGAATTGAACTTAAGGGCCACTTTATTAGTTACACTTGCTAGTACCAGGTTGGACCCCACTTTGGTCTCAGAACTGCCTTCAAGTCTTTAAGGCATAAATTCTACAAAGTGCTGAAAAGAAATGTCGGTCCATATTGACATGAAATTATCACACAGAGCCACAGATTTGACACTACATCTGCATACCTTGGTTTTTACTGTGGGTCATTTTAGTTACTGCTGCTGTCCTGTCGTTTCTGATCATTCTTCTCTGACCTCTGACATTAAGGCATTTTTGCTCTGAAAACTGCCACTAACTGGATATGTTCTCTTGAACCATTCTTTGTTAATTATAGGGCCGTTTCACACTGGAAGTTTTTTACTGGCATGATGGTAGAATATGTCACAGAAAAGAAAGAAGCCGTCCAATGACTCTTCCTTGTCTGTGCCTCTCAGAGTTAAAGCTTCAGTTTTCCTCCTCTGTGGAGAAACTCCTCTTGTTCATCAAAATGCTTTGACTCTGCACGTTTCTCAGATCAGTTATGAATGAATCAGGTCCCTTGTTGGTTGATTTTCAGCAGGTGGTGTTGACCATGTCTGTGTGCCGATATGCATTGAATTTCTGCCATATGATTGTCTGATTAGCTATTTGGGTTAACAAGAAGTTGAACAGGTTTTACCTAATGAAGTGGCCAGTGAGTGTATATCCCATGGATATGTGACACAGTCCATCTTGTGTGTCAGATTATGTTTGTGGATTTGGAGGATTATCATGTTGAAGATTGATTTTTGTCTGTGGTTTCCCTCATTTAAAAAAAATGGCTTTAAATTAAAAATCATCTTGTGTGTAGCCAGAAATGTCCGTTTTTATGCTCACACATTTTTTTAAGGAAGCATCTGATGAAGAGTAGTGCTCAAGACATTTCCCAGTTGCAACCAGAAATTGGTCATAGGAGTCCTGTTGTGTGCAAACAGGTTTTTTTTTGTTGTTTGTTCTCTATTAAGAAATCAGCCAACACAAAACAAGGACTTTTGAAGATGCTCCTCCTTTAGAACTTTATTTTTTGCCGACTCATAAAAGTTTATTTACCAGAAATTCCTGTAGGTTGCATCCCTCCTCAGCTGAGTGATAAATGTCACAGTGGATGTTCACTCTCTTATTTTTGACTGAATGTGACAGTCCCTTCTTTTTATCTATTTTCTGCAGTCACGCTGGAGGGACTTACAGCGCAGTGACCATTAGCAGCCGCAGCTTGTCAGGGGACATTTAATACTCCAGTGAACATGGAGCAGACAGAGCCTTAATCAGCTTTATTTGGATATAACCTATAACAGACAAGGGTGTAGATTTCAGTGCTAAATTATTCAGCAGTGTGTTTTGTGATGGGGGAGGGATGTACTTGTTAGCTCGATGCTTTCATGTGTCAGAAAATAAGAGGAAGTATGTTGATGTGTAAACGTGTTAACTGTACCTAGATGAAGCTTAAATGTGTGATATGCGCACATAGGCACAAATTACTCACTAATTCTGAAAACTGAGGTTGCTTTTTTCTTTGCAGTATCATTTATTATTGCTCAGCTCGTATTGATTTTCATACAGACTCCTTCTCTTCTCTTGTTTCAGAGACAAAGAGAAGGCGGATGATATAGACAGCAACCCAAGGTCCTCCACCAGAGAAGGTACAGCACGAGTCACACACAAACACACAAACCAACAGTTTTTCAGCAAGTGCATTCATGCTTTAAAAAGACCACACTGTAAGCTGCAGCTAAAGCACATCAGCCCTGCAACAATGCCGAGGTTTACATGATTACAGTCAGGATTACTCTGCTCTTGTTGTGTTAAGCTCAGAAACTTTCTGCTCCAAAGGCTGGTGAGCTGTTTCTCCTCAAGGCTGTTTAAATGTAGAGCTGGGTATAAAGATGGTGTTTGTCAAATATGGCAAGGCTCTAAATGATTTTGAATCTTGAATGAGGAGGAAAAAGACATAAACATGACAAAATATATTATACTGAGAAATACAAATACAAAGGGTAACAGAGCTAAATAAAAATAATGAATATTGTTGTTCCGTATTTGACACCTTTTTACCGAGGACATGCATCAAGCTCTTTACACAAATGACTACAGAAGATGCAACAATACACTGCGCCCATGGTTCAATATTCACCCTGGATTTTTTTTTATCACAGATATTGGTTTGTGTCATATTTTTGCAGCCCTGGCCATGGGGGGAATTATGTTTTTTCTATTTAATTCTTTTTTTATTTACATTTTTATTGTTTTAATGACATTAGAACATTAATCAAACAATAAATACAAAAATATGTAGATAATCCACAAAATTGAATAAAATATAAAACATAAATTGACAGGAGAAATGTAATGAAACAAAAGATTTCATGAGTTGGGTGCACTGACACAAAGTGTCTGCAGTGTTTTGTGTTTTTTCAGTTACACCTTCTGTTAACATCATTTTAGATAAATTGGCTGGAACTTTCCCGTTTCTCTCTTGTCAGGTCATTCTTCTAGTTTTCCCTTTTATTGTTAAGCATTTGAGACTAATTTTACAACAGAATAAGACAGGGATGATTAAGAAGAGAGAGCTGTCATGTTTTTTTCAAAACTGTTTTTTCTCATTGATTTTTTTATTTTATTTTTTTTTTTTAAGCAAAAAACATTTCTGTTGTAGTTTGTGATAGGACGTTAGGACAGTTTTTTTCAGGATGCCAGATAATATCTGAACAATATCAGTATTGGCAGATAATTGCCTAAAAAGTTTATCATTGGTGTTGGCAGATATTTTTTGCTGGTATTTACAGCTGTTATTTTGGATGTATATATTGGACATATATATCCCTTATATTTGCTGTAATATTGTCAGAATGTACATATTTACCGTATTTGTTTAACTTAACATCACTAACAATCCACTAAAAAATTTAAAGTATCATTGATGGAAGAATTTAATGGTGTTGTTTTGGCTTCACAGCTGTCTCTAGCACAAATTGACTGTCATTATAAAAGGAAAAGGTCATTTTTTTCTAAAGTGAAGGCTTTGTCCTCTTGACAAAAAATATCAATACAGGTATCTGTATTGGTGGTGATTAGTTTGGAGGTATCGGCAAAAATCCATGATCCTACATCCCTAAATTTTTGTCTTTTTTGATTGAGAGAAGTAACGTGTATAAGTGGGAAAAGGGCAAGAGAGAGAGGGAAAGATGTGCAGCAAAGGTGCGAGAGCCAGATTCAAGCACACGCTGGCCACAAAGCTCTGCACATTTACTATATTTCTGTGAGGCAGTTTTTATAGTGCTAAAGTGTTCATATTTTGATTTTAACTCGGGTTCAGCCTGAGTTTTCACATACTGATCCACCTGTATTCTCACTCTGTCTGAGACACTGTCAGTGCTCCTGTCACTTTCAGGCTCTGCTTCTTGTGTGGGATTAGTTCTTATTAGTTGACTGGTCTTCACTGCAGTAATTAGTCAGTTTGGTGTCATGTTTTCAGAGGATCTGCTTCTGTCCACAGACTGTGTTCTGCTGGGCTTACCCTCCTCAGTCAAAGTGCTTAAACTGCTGACAAAGCAATGACAGGACGTCATACTGCTTGGTCTTTATAGGGAACCTCTAACCAAGGAGTCATTTCAGATAAATCACTGAATCAGTGTTTAAACTAATGGGCCTTATTAAAGTTTGGGGAATTTTACAATGGCTGAACTGAAAGGAGAAGTTTGACTGACCCACCGCAGCAGACAGGGTGACAGGGATTTTAAGGCAACATTTGAAGGTCCTATGTTTCAGTATTATAAGATTCAAGAGGCTAAGAGATCAGAGGTAAGAGCTTAAGAGTTTTTGGCTGGCAGCTTGGTTAGCTTAAATGTGCTTTTATCATTAACATTAACCAGAGTGAGGGGTTATTGGTTCTGAATGGCTGATCATACTTTTAATTGGTAGGTCCCTCAAGACTGTTATGTTGACCAACAGGCTGAACGAGGGTTGAAATATGATTTAACTTGTGTTGAGCATCATTTTTACTTTTTTGTTTTTTGTTTTTTTTTTAAGATATATTCTGTAATTCCATTGAATTAAACCTAAACAATGTTTCTTTGTTCTTTTTGCTCAACACTATCTGTAAAGGGCGGTGTAATCATAATCATTTCACAAATGACTTTTAGTTTCACTTGATTTTCTCTCCATTTTATTTTTCCTTCCAGCTGATGTTATACTCTGTTGAAAGGGCAAAGTCAGAGCTTCCCTACGCTCAGACCAAGATACAAAGATAAGAGGTTATGAAAGAGGAACCAACCAGACAAGACATTTCCCTGAGAGCCTTTTCCTTCCCTGTCTGGTATTAAGGCTGAAGGCTGTAGACGGGTCACATAACAGAGACCACTTTCAAGCTCACTATAGATGCGTATGTTTTATTATCAGCAGAAAAATGAAAGAGATGTAAAGGCTACAGATAAGAGGGGATAAAAAGGCTTCTTTCAGTCTGCCTTCTAGTCACCTGTTTACCTGTTTACTGCAGGAGTTATTTAAAGATTGTCGTTTACAACTGTACTCACATACCCATTAGTGCGTAAAATCCTGTTACATACTTCAATGTGAAGCTTCTGGTTGCTCTGCAGGCTCTTGTGGTTTCTCACGCGTGTACTCATTAGTTGCTGTCGCACTTGTCAGTTTTCCTCTATGTGGTCAAGCAGGGGATTTTTAAATAAGGTCATGTTACCTACATGTATGTGGATCCATCCTGATAAACCATCAGTCTGCTGGGGTGGGTTAGTTTGCCTAAAGGAAAAGCATGAAAACATCAGACCTATACTAAATGTTATGGAGTCTTGAACATGCATCTACAGAGGAGTGTTACACCGAACACCAGAGTTGAAAGTAAACTTCTTCCTCATCCTGCTGACATGGCCAGTGACCTCTGAAACCAACCAGGCACTCATTTGTTTATGAGACACTATTTTGACCAGCTGTTTTGTGTATGACATAAGGCATAGTAACGGAAGTTTATAGTGTTTTTACATTTATTGTCATAAAAGTATACAAGCCTTTACAGTACAAGTGCAGTCATAATCATTTAGTCTTCTGGACTGGAAGACTCAACCCCAACAAAAGAGTCATAGCCCTGGAAGCTTGAAACATGCGTGAAGATCACAAGAGAATCATAACTTCACAAGGTAATCGTGAGTTTAGGAGATGACAGGAGCAACATGTAAACAACAGGTTATATTTCCTGCCTGACGTTGATACGCAGTAGAACATTGATATTTTTTCAACTATTTTTGCTGTATAATGGAATGAATCAAACACTCTTAGTGCTTGTTTTCCTGTGTTGGACCGATCCGCTCTGTGGGGATTGACATGAAGTTGAAACAGCTCCCACTGAAAATAGACTAGCCACATATTTCCAACTGCACGGACGGCACCCTCCACTGACGTGTGTAGACTGTGGAAACCAACTTGTTAAAGATACCGGGGCTAATTTGCTATAGAGTGTCCGGTGGATACAGAAAGTTACGCAGGTGGACTTTGTGGAAATTGGCGTTATTTAGCTAGCCTTGCAGTGCAGCTGGATCCATTGTGCAAAGCTTAAAACCAAAACTTTTGAGCTTGGGCTGCAGAGACACTGACCACTCAGCGTCCTTTGAGGAGAACTAGGAGGGAGCTACGACTGTGATGACAGCAAGATTTGACTGCATGCATGTAAATGATAGCCGCTCATACACAGATTAGCATACATGCTACCTGTTTTGGTACGAGGGGTGATTGATAAGTTGTGAGCCTCATATTTAAGGGATTGACTTTTAGCATTACATTGTTTTTCAACATAATCCCCTTCAGTATCTATACACTTTTGCCAGCGATGTTTAAGGGGCTCAATGACACTTTTAAAGAAGTCCTTTTCTTGACCGTTCAGAAAGTCCTTCACTGCATGTATGACGTCATTATCTGACTGAAAGTTGGTACCGGAAATGGCCTTTAGCAATTTTGGAAATAGCTGAAAGTCTGATGGAGCGAGATCAGGCAAATAAGGCGAATTCTCAGTCAATTCAAAGCCACAATCTTTAATGGCAGCCATGGCAATGACAGTCTGAACTGTTCTGCCCACCCCCAAACAATTTCTATTAGGGCTGTCACTTTTCCCAAAAATCAAACCTCATCGGTTTAACCAAAGTTATTCAAACTCCCGTGCCAGCCCAGCTACTACACAGAGAGAGAGGCATTCCCATTGGATCATTTTACTTTACCTTTCCCACGGCCACACCGGTTGGCTGCATCGTCCTTTCCTAACAATTTTGCAATCTTGTCTGCGATGGCCTTTTTCCACACCTCAGGCAGCAGACCAGCTGAGGAGGTAGAGATTGCACGGGTCTGAGCACTCCACCGCTGCAGCACTTGGGTGGAAGGCCTACAGATTTGCCCTCAGATTTGTCATGGATAAGGAGTGAGCCAGCAGCTTTGCACATAATCGCCACACAGCCTCCATTTTCTCTAAATGTACTTTGCTCATTGTCTACTGAGGTCAAGAGAGCAGCATGAGAGTATGGATGGTCAGTTTTAGCTTGGCGAACCTTATGTGAGTGCTCTCTTTAAGCGCCCTATTCAGATATCAAGTATAAGGTGACAACCCTGTTGTCTATGTTGTGTGGCCGAAATGGATGAGTGAAATATACCCTGTATAGTATAGAATATATTGAGCTGTCTATCTGGAGTATCGGGTTATTATAAAGCAAGCAGAAGCAGAAAAAACTTATTTTGTCCATGTTTTTTTGACAGTACACTGTATATTACTTTTATTGTCATTGAGCCTGAAAGTTTGAGCAAATTCACTTAACAGTGAGGAAAAAACAACAGGATTCATATCCAACCAGGATGTGCTTGTCAAGATTTGTGGTTAGATTGATTGGCAGGTTGCTGTTAAAGGAAGTTTTTAGAAGTTGTCTTATTTAGAGTCTTTATTTTGCATTATTATCTTTGTTAAACTCTATATACAATCATGTTGTTTGGTTAGTAAATGTAAGGATCATTAGCTTCTACTTTTTGTGAGGTTTTCTCTCATTTTTTCTAAGATTGGAATTTTATAGGTATTGACTGCTTTTTATTAGATCTGGAGTCAGATGCCAGACATGTTACGGTCAAGTCAAAGTGTTCCTCTCAGTAACTTCTTTCTCCGTGAATAGCTGCTCCAACATACCAGAGAGCATTGAGTGACATCACCGCTATCGTTGACACTCCCCAGTGTTCAAAAACTAGCTGGCATGCTAACTATGTTAATGTGAACACACACACACGCACACACCTAAAATGACTTAAAGCCATAAATTCGGTCTCCAGAGGTTGTTAAATGCCTTTCTACTGTTTTGTGGGAAATGACAAATTAATGATATCCCACAGAGAAACAGCACAGAGGAGGTTTTTCTTCAGGAAATGCTTTAAAAGTTCAGATTTCCCTGACACACTTTTTATATTGTGTGAAAGAGTCCTGACAGTAGAGGCATGTGAAACCAAAAGAAGAACTTTAGGACGTTTAACTGTCACCGAGATACTCAGAAAAACAAACAAACCACCAAAGATGATGCCAGATAGTTACTAATACAAAGCAGACTGTGAAGTGGTGTGGTTACCTGGCACCTGAGGGTGGTATAACCAGAGTTTGGCTGCACATGACTTGTGTTGAGGAACATAGCCTCAGGTCAGGGTTTGTCTGAAAGAACATT
This sequence comes from Cetoscarus ocellatus, assembly GCA_037902135.1. Classification (NCBI taxonomy): domain Eukaryota; kingdom Metazoa; phylum Chordata; class Actinopteri; order Labriformes; family Labridae; genus Cetoscarus; species Cetoscarus ocellatus. Next base: position 384,210 of record JBAMNC010000518.1, on the reverse strand, counting down.
AACTGCAGCGCATGAACCAACTTGACAACACCGGAGCAACTCGGATCCATTAAATATGTCAACACTGCCCCCTTCTGGTGTTACCTTAGACAGTAAAAACAGATTTTACCATGGATGTAGTGCACGCCATTGATAATGTGATCATTTATAGGATTTGTGATAGTTTCTCAGGATTCAAAGCTGTTATTATAAATGCTGTGAGCAGTCTCTTTGTCTGGTTTGACATCTTGATCACTGGTTGATTTTTAGGAGAGCAAAGGAGGAATGAGATGAAAATAGTCAAAACTTGCCTCGAGGCTGTGCAGAAAAAATGCAGTGTGATTATCATGTGGACAGTGCAGCATAATGTCTCCTCTGTTGTCACTTCACACTTTGAATTATACCACCCAGGAGAAATAAGTTAAATGTGTGTGAAAAGACAAAAGTATGCCCCTGAAGGATTTTTGAACTACTTAAATCTGTATTTTAATTACTTTTGATGACAACCAATCACTTTTAAGTCGTTTTTTGTTGTTCGGTGTCTTCTTTTTTGGGCTGGGCATTAGTTTTTGTTTTGTTTTGTTTGTTTGTTTGTTTTTTTGCAATATTACGATTGCTGGTCAGTGACACCCAGATGTATGCCATAATATTTGTTCTGTAAAAATATATGAATGGTTGTTAAATTAGCACAAAACTTATTATTGAGTTTGGTAAGTTGGTAGGTTTTTTTCTCAAAGTGGTGTTCTTCAAAGTGTTTAAAAAAGGTAAAACAAGAAAATGATCAGTAAATCAACAGGTTTTTTTTGTTTTGTTTTGTTTTTTTTTGATATGCAGTGTTGATAAGGTGGGGTTTTATGATTCATTTGTTCATCTGATATTGTGGCTGATATTTTGAATATAGATGGCCATTATCTATGCAGCATATGCTGGCTGTAAATAATACAAAAATTTTGTGTCTGCCAAAACTGATAGCCAGCTTTTTAGGCTTTTATCTGCTGACAGACTGTTTGACAGTAGTCCTAGACACAAGGGATGCAAATGCTGTTTTTTTGCCAATATCTGATTGCTGATATTTCTAAACGTATCTTTTCCGACATTGATACAGATGTATTGAAATAACCTAACGTGTTTTTTCTTGAAATTCACCTACATTACATGTATGCATGTTGAACACTGGTAGTAAAATACAGCCGTGTGTGCTCTTGTAAAACTGTCCTAGTTTAAATTGAGCTTATTTCTTCCATATTAAAATTGATTTGTATAAAACTCCTTGAACTTAATGCTGATAAATCAGACTGTTCAATCATTGGATTACATTGCAGAATTTTTTTTATTAGTGGAAACCAACAGTTTTTAAATGTTAGTTTCATACTGATAATATTGTGCATCCCATATTGACCAATTTTTCAAGGGATGCATTTTGTTTTAGCCAGTATCTGATTTGCTGATATTTCAGACTCACTGAGCTTAAACCAGTAATGAAACTGTTTTTTGTAGTGGTTATTTATCAACCCATGTTGCGTCAGTAGTTTAAGCCCATTAGCTTAAGGTGCAACCCCAGCGCAGAGCATAGACTGTAGAAAGAATGCAGAGCCATTGAAAATAGCACTGAACAGCACAGTCAGAAAACAGACTGGGCTCACGTGGGAAAGGGAGCCTTAAAGTGGCAGGAGCTCCAACAGAGCTTCTCAGACAGACCGAGAATACAGGTGGATCAGGAATACTTAGTTTGTGAAAACTGAGTAAACATTAGTGATTGTGAATACATATGAACAATCTTAAAAAATGTAATATCTGAACCGAGGTAAAGGAAAAATATGACCACTTTGAAGCTTTTTTTCCAACGAAAGTTAATGTACCGTTTTGAGAGCTACAGACAGCACTTCAGACTGTAAAGTGTTTGAGCCCGAAAATAAAAAGTCCTTTTATTGTAAGGAGCTCATGTGCACATTCAAATTTAAATTACATGTCCCGACTAAACAACCGGTTTGAAGGTTGGTTCCTCAATTTCTGACCTAAAACTTCAGATCATACAACCCACCCTGAAGATTTGGGTAACACCATGTAACGTTTTCAACTTAGGTGGTTTAGAGTTGAAAAGTGTACTCACTTTCAACACAAGGAATGTTTTCTTCTTTTAGTATTATGTATGTAAGGCAACGGCTACAAGAATAGGCCCTGACGTCTGCCTGTGAGGTGTGGAAAACACACATGTAGGTGGAGGCTGTTTAGCTGTAGCATGATAACACAGAGCATTTTAAGGGGCTTTTACTTTAAAGAGGCATAGCACATTTCTCTATGAATAGTAAAAGGTTTCATGCTCTTTTGCTCCCCAAGCCCCTTCTAATAACATTTAATGCAAAGAATATCAAGTTAGCAGAACATGAGACCTTTAAATAGAGTGTTTCAAAATGATAAAAAATCTCCATGATTTTACTCTTTTGTAGTATTGAAAAGTCAGAATTTTGTTGTGGAGTCATATTTAGGAATTATCTAAAAAGAAATTAAGCTTGAAATATTCCCTATCCCTTCTGTAGATTAAAACTTCTGTTTCCTGCCTAAGGTGTTTATAATGTCTGCTTCAATCTTTTCAACCCAACAATGTCATGTTTTTCCAGTCTTACTCCCCATGATATACTGTGGTATCTCCCATTTATGGTAATCATGGCCTCCCATTATGCAGTTCTAAGTCTAAGGTCTGCTGTGATTACAGACTGAATGACCACCCTCCACAGCTGAGGAGGTAGACTTTTCCCTGGAAATTACTACCTACTAACTGCCTTTTGCCTCCAATAAAAACCTTTATGGAGTGAAACTGCCATTTAAGGCTCCATCCACGTGTGCAGCCAAGTTTAGAAAGGCCTTGATTCAGTTGAGCAGAGAAACTGGTTCAGAAGAACAAGAGTTTTGTCCACTGAAGGTGGGAGGATTGTTTTGCTTTCTCAGCACCATTACTGACCACCCGGGTGACATAAACCTTTACATACAGGAGCCATGTGGAGGCAACATAATACACTTGACTGCCATGACACCCTCTTAGAAAGGGAAACGGATTCTTGTTTTCGACCAAATTCTTGTATTGTATGTGTGCCTGCTTTTGCAAATAAATTAACACTCTCTTTCCTCAACAGCTTTAATTCCTCAACCAAACTAGGACAGGACAATGTCATTGAGAAAAGAAACCAGGAAACCTCTTTATTCTTTATTGTCAATGTAAATTACTTGTTTTTCCGAATTATTAATGTTTTTTAGTGAATAACTTTGAGCTTTAAACAGGAAATTGTGGGGGGTTGGGGCACCAGGTCAAACCTACAGAACCATAAGCTCTATTTATGTTGCATTATTAAGCTGTGATATTTACCACCCTGTGATGTTTCATCTTCACTGTGAACATTGCAGAGATGGAATTGGGGGTCAAGTTAATGGCCCCTTCTATGTTCCATCTTTAGAAGTAGTGTTAAAGTTGCAATAGTGGTGAGAGGGAAGCACTCAGACCCAGCAGGGGAGCACAGCTCAGAGTGTGTGTGTCTGTGTATACATCTCACGCTCCCCCAAATGTTCTGAATCGACGCAAGTATCTCATCTTTGCAGAATTTATGTGAATGTCTTCAGGTTGAATGACATTGAAGGTTTGTTGGGGCACTTTCGCGTAAAGTTGCAGGTCTGAGTTTAGATCGGGCCCCAAAAATACCCGGGGACCTTACCTGAGCCCATGGATGTTCTATCTCAAGACGGCTGAGTCCCTTCCCTGAACTGTATTTAAAGGCCTAAGCTGGATCTAAGCCCGACATTTTTCAACATTTTGGCTTCAATGATTAAGGCTTTTAAGTGCAATTTCCTGTTTTTTTATGGCATCCACTCAGATAATGCCTAAATGAGTGCATCACAGAGTTATATGTTATAGGAAAAAAGATATTACATACTTCTGTCTGTCCTCCACACTCAGACAGCGTTAGTTCTTCAGATGAAATTTTCTTTTTACATCCTCAACCTGTCTGGTTCAATGTCAACAGTCAGATCCATGTTCCCAAGCTCCAATCTACGATTAAGGGTGGCCCAAAGCAGCACGGCCCAATCAGTTTAATCAGATCTTGACTGCATTTCTTTATTAAATGAAAAACAAATAACTACACTATAAACTTCTCCTGAGTAAGGATATTTTTGCTCCACTTCCAGCATGTTTTGAGGATAGTTTCTTTTATGAAGTGGCTTGTGTTCTGTTGTAACACCCACCTACTAAATTACCTAGTCGGCCTATTATAAATTTAATTGATAGAACAATTGTCCAGTCCCCTGCTGGATGCTTATAAACTGCATTTTGAATGGTAATTGAAAGTTTTTCTGTAAAATACTTTTATTTTCCTTAGAGTTGATTCCTAAAATTATATCCTGTAGGCTGAGACGTCACCAATAACCAGAAATGTCAGACTTGTGCGATATGAAATCAGTGAGTCTAATTGCTGCGATTAAACTGATTAATTTTCCAGTTAGTCAGTCTTGGTCTAATAACTGATATTTTTATCTGAAGCAGCAGTTAAAGGCGACTCTTATAACTGGAAAATGAAGTGTCTGAGACATGCTTTGGTTGCAGTGTATAGATATCTGCATGCACAGTCATAAATACACCGACACATATAAGATCAAAACCTTTGCCCCAAATGTTGAGGATTTCTTTTCAGAATTTCAGAATACATTAATGTATGTAGGGCAGAGGGTAGAATCCAACTAGAAAGAAAGAGAGAGTGGGAATGAAATGTTAAAAAAGGAGCTACTGGGGTGCATTAGCAGAACCATTACGGCTGTGTCACACTGGATGCATTTAGTAGTGTGACGCCTGTGGAGCATGCAGATTTGCCAACATGAGCCACACACCTCACACGTGTCACCCAAGCAGAGCTCTCCTTTTTATTCCTTTGAGATGAGCGTAGACACAGTAGACACCGTTTGAATTAGGGCTGAACAATTTCAGGAAAGATCTTGTTGCAATTTTTCTGGCAGATATTGCGATTTCAAGTCCATTCACAATTTTCTTCAAATCAAGCTTAATTTCATTATTCACTATTATTTAAGGGATACTCCAACTCCTACTCCTAAACAAAGGCTTTGTATTGTTGACCTGCTTACCAGCTCCTCTGTAAATGCAAATTGCCTGCAAATATGAAAATAGTGTCTAAAATAGTTGACACAACAGATCCTGGGTCAGTCAGGAGTGCTGCAAAAAACTGCAGCTTTGGTGATCACATTGTTGCCTGAAATTGCAATTTCAATCTGAATACAATAAATCTTCAGCCGTACTTTGAATACACTTCCTGTTTGTGCTTTTCAAAGTAAAACATAGTTGGCTATTTCTGTGGAGATGCTCTCCTAGTTCATAATGCCTCTGAAGTTCTGCTCAGTTACAGTGATTCAAGTTACTTGTAAAGACCTTAGTTGTCTTTCTTTCCTAAATTTACTGCTAAACACAGCTTTTTGCCTTGTCCTGTAATCTATGACATTTTAAAGCTAAGGAAATAAAATCATATATTCTTTATGTCTTTTATTGAGGTAAAATTGAGAAGAAAGATAGGACTGTGACAGCAGGGAGATGCAGCAAGTGTGAACAGGCCACTCTGCTTTTTATTGTCTGAAAAAGAAGGATTTTCGTGTGGCCAAATTTCAGGTGGCTCTGGGTAACCCTGTCTGCCTCTGGTCAGGATTATAATGAGAAAAATGCTCAGGACAACAGAGCGGGATGACGTTAACCCCAATTTTCCACATAGTCCACAGGAAGCGTATTTAAAGCACATGAACATAGAGATCACAAGAGAACCACAATTTTATAAGGTAAATGTGAGTTTATTAGAAAACTGCAACAGCAACGTGTAAACCGGTTATATTTCCTGTCTGAAGCTGATTTGCTGTTGACCAACCCTCTGCAGAGGTCACTGCTGGAACACTTAGCAGGCAGACTGAGGCACAGGTTGTGGAAACTAACTGTTTAAGAGAATTAGGGCAATTTGCAGCAGAGTCCATGACCTACGTGAATTTGGGGGTAACATCTCATCTCCACTTTCAGACGTAAAACAAGAGCAAACTGCATTAGGCTGCTTAAATGTGAATGAATGTTGGTGAGACATTGCAGGTGGTACAAATAAGCACAATTTATGCTATTAGCTAACATAGTCAGGTCCTCTTTATTTTCACAGTCAAGACAGAACTTCATTTTCTAATTTGGACTTAATATGATCTTACCTTTCTGACACTGCTGAGGGATGATTAAAAATGGCCAGTGGGCCACAATTGGACACCCCTGCATTAGAGCCAAGCCTGAAAGCCATCACTTCAACCCAGAGCCTGCACGTACATCAGCTGTCATTTACCCAGCATGTTTGAGCTGTCAGGCTAAAGGCACTTTTATATTGGTTATATTTGTGTGGGGTGATATGTGATATGGGCTATGAACAAGTCTTTCTCCTGCTTTGTGTTATTTTTGATGACTGACATTTCATGTTAAAGTATTTGTCTGATTTAATCCTGTGTGTATTTATGCCTGTTTTTCACTGCTGTATTTTGACCATCAGGTTTGCTGGAATGGGTAACCTGCTAAAAGTCCTAACAAGGGAAATAGAGAACTATCCACACTTTTTCCTGGACTTTGAAAGTAAGTCTGGCGGAGGAGTGGAACAAAGGGACAAAGATGGATGGAGAGAGAGATGTGGGGCGGGGGGAAGGTGTAACCATCTCAGCTGTTTCCTTTCTGTCAGCAGGTCTGGAGACAAAGTCCTGATGGAGTCTGCTTCTGCTCCTCTCTTTGCTTTTTCCACCTTTTCTCTGACTCGGTCATGACCTTCTGCTCCTTCAGCTCTGTTCTGCAGTTTCTCTCATTTCCTCCAAACTTATCAATGACTTTTTAACATCACACATACTTCTCTTTCCCTCTCTGTCCTTTTCTCTCTTTCAGAAACCAAATGGGGAATCTGTTAAAAGTGCTCACATGCACAGAGCTTGAACAGGGGCCAAACTTTTTCCTTGACTTTGAAAGTGAGCACAGCTTCTGCCTGTTCTTCTGCTTTGTCACCCCATCCCTCTCGCACCCATGACTCATTTTTTCTCTAACCTCTCTGGGGCTGCACAGACTGGTCAGGGGTCAGCCCATTGAGCCATTGTATTGTCAACCTTCCTCCTGTGACTTGATTGTAATCCAGGATTGATTTCAGCACGGTTTTTAAGTTCATTCTTTGAACGCCAAGTTGAAGAAGAATGGAGCTAACCCCTGACCATGGCAGTCTGCTTTCACTAACTCCCCCACATGCATGTCACTTTTATGTGTGGTTATATTCAGTTAATATGATACATGTGGTGGTAATTCCATTACACTCTAAACTATTTAAAACTCTGAAATATGAAGAGTTTTTAAGGTATATTGATACATTTTCAAAGGAGATATGGAGCAAGACAGTCTCATTTATAATGACATAGTTTATCAAAAGCATTTAAAGCAAGAATATTTACTTTGTTCACCGTTAAATAACAGTTGATCTACAGATGGAGCCAAGTTCCTTGGTAGAGTCTTGGCTGAGCCATGACAGGAAAGTGCGAGGACCTGCCCACCCTTATGGCTAATGAATTCCCCCATGATGATGAAACCGTTACCCCCCCTATTTATAGAAATTTTGATTACCTTTATTTAACCAGATAAATCCCATTGAGATCAGGATCTAATTAACAAGGGCGACCTGGCCAAGAGGTCAACAGCACATGTCAAATATAAATATAAATTCAAGAAAAAGGTTTAAGCAATAAATTACAACCAATCAATACGTAAATATGAACAGTTTGACAAAGGAAGAGCAACAATTTTTGAGGACAGCAACAATTAAAAACACAGGCATTGTTCAAAGGATTCTCGCTGCCTGGTGAGTAAAATGGAAAGAAAAGCTTAAAATGAAACCAGTTCTGCCATTTTCAGTTCAGTCTGTATAGTGTTACAAGTGGTGGGGGCGGTATAACAAAAAACTCTGTTCCCAAAATCAGTTTGTACTCTGGGCACATTTAAGTGATAGATTGAACAAGAGTGAAAGGCGTAGCTGCTCCTCGATTTCTGCAGAAGAGAACATAGATAGGACAGTACTAATCCCAGTAGAGACTCATAAATCAACAGCATCCAGTGGGTGTACCTCCTGGAGCACAAGGAGGGCCACGCAGCTTTGGCATAAAGCTTGCAGTGGTGAGTGAGACCTCCCCTACCTGTCACAAATAATTGCTAATTTGAACAGAGATTGAGAACAAAAACAAACCAAAAAAAGTAAAAACATGTTTAGACTCATTATGACTGGAATTTGGCTGGTAACTGGCTGGAACTTGGTTGGCATTTGGCTTGGAGGGGGAAATTTAAGTGGCTCTGTAACTGTGAAATAACTTTTAACAGATAGAATGACATCAATCTAGTTCCTCTGTTCATGTTATTGCCATTCAGCTAAAACTATCAAAATTTGATTTTTGGTGCATGTTGCTCATCCCTGTATTTCACAAAGCAGTCCTGATCAGTTTGGCTCGATACGCCACACAATTACAGGTGTTTCCATTGTTGGATATGGAGAAAACAGTACCTAAATAACGAACCAGTGTCGTCCCCCTTTTTGGCCGAGCCTATCAAACTGACAAAAATTGTCAATCCTCATGTGAAAACAAAAACACAAACCTCACCATGTTCAAATGAGCCGTGGATTTAGAGCGTTGTGCCCCCTTTTGCTGTAAAGGATGTCCACACGAAACAATGCTCCAGAGTACTGGAGTGCTGGAGGCCCTCCCTTGTTCTTTGTTTACAATCACATTCTACTTCAGACGCTTCACTGTGTTGCACTGCTTTGACGTCTTGCATTATGTCGCCAGTGCAGCCCTCTCCTCCTATCTCACATCCACATGCTGAAGTGAAGGTACAGCTAGTGGTGGAAACGCAGACAAGATCAGAGTTTACCGCTCCAAAGCGTGTCAGACTGTACTGAACCAAACCAGATCACTCAGTAGAAACGAGGCATATGTAAGCATCAGTGATTAAGTATCACTGGGTTGAAACACAATAAGCAGACCCTACTGTACTGTTACTTCTGTGGTTAAAGGTTGTTTCATGTTTCCTGCATCGCCTCAATTATTCAAATCACTCTGCAGGCCAAAGCTTTGTTGGTGCTGCAGCGTGTAGAATAAATCCTTGACATTTTCAGGGCCAATTAAAGGTCTAAAACACCAAAACAATCTCTCTACAGGAAGCTGTAGCATTCCTCTGTAACAAACCTTTGGCTATCATGACCACAGCAAGCTCTAAATGTGGAGCATCATTGACATTAAAACTGAGTCTGGAGTCTGTTTTGCATTTCAAAACCTTTCCACTCCCATCATTTCCTCTTTGCTGAATAAACAAAGCCTGGGGTTGGCTACAATGTGAGAGTGCTGAAATGCCTCTGCGGAGGCGTATTGTGATATTGCTGGAGGATTTTCTTTTTTTTTTATAAGGGCCCGTACAATGAGCTCATTTGCCCGTTTGACATAAACAGTAGGAAGCAGGTCAGTACTTTAGAGGATTTAGAGTAACACTGCAGTAAATGCCTTCAATCCCATCTGTATTGAAAAAACACTGGCTTTGCGTGGACATAATAAATGCAGATCAGAGGAGTATGCAGGACCAGAGACAAGTGAAATGGTTAAAAAAGACCTGGGGTCAACTGAATGTCAAGCACCAAGTGTTAAAGGGTCTCTTATTACATTCTACTATATTTTCTGGTTTCCTCTGAGTGCTCTGGTTTGGTTCAGTCCAGTTCGTTACGCTTTGGAGCGGCAGACCCTGGTCTTGTCTGCATTCCTGCTGCCAGCCTTACCTTCACCTGAGAGCGGGGATGTGAGCCAGCAGGTGAGGGTCACACCAGCTTCGTAAACGTGTGACGTCACAGCCACATGACTCAGTGAAGCGGTCTGAAGTACAGTACGATACAAAGAGCAACAGTGAAGGACTTCGGCCCTCCAGCTCTCCATGGGGAGTTGTTTTGTGATTATTTTCAGGAAAAACAGTAAACAAATTGCTCTAAATCCACAGCCTATTTTAACATGGTGAGGTATGTGTTTTTGTTTCACTGCTGTCACATAAGAATTGACGACTTTGTGACCAATCAACAGACTGCAGCACTTTCGGCTCCACTATTAGGGTCCATATGTTACGCTCGGCACCCCTTCAGAGGGATGCCAAAAAGAAGGATGACACAGGTCAGTTATTTGTGTACTTTTTTTCCATATCTATAAGTGGAAACGGGTGTAATTGCGTGCCGTACTGAACCAAACTGAACCATGCTGCTTGGTAAAAATGCAGCTTAAAGTATTTTATAGGGCTTGGTCATTTGGACTATAACGCTTAAAGACTACGAGATGTTTCATTAAATTTTTCAATTTTTTTTTTTAACAAAATAAAATATACCAGGAATTGCCTGACTTGTGAAATTTAAAGCATCGCTGTCTCTTGAAAAGGATAGTTACCAAATAGGCCAAGGTAAAGGTTATTTTGGGGGATATAAAACATCATCACCTTTCATAATCATCAGAAGTAGTGTTACACCCTCGGCTGACATAACCGTGAGCACTAACATAGCCAACAGCCGCACAATCGACATTAGCTTTTTACTCTTACTGATAAAGTTCATTCTTGTAAAATTATAGAAGTGTGTTCAAACAAAACAAGTCTTGATGATAAAGTTAGTTTAAATATTTTGGCTTTAGGGTATCAACATTTCAACATTTTTTGTTTTTTTTTCTCTTGAGATGCATATCGGTAAACTCTTTTTCCTCAATATTTTTTTCTTCAGCTTTGTTCTAACACTGTTTTTTTTTTTTTTTTTATAGCATTATCACCACAAAATGAATTCAGATGAAGAAATTAATATCTCTCCATTTCCCCCTGACTGAAGAATTTAACTAGATAAATTCATATTTCATAACCATATTTTGGGAATTGTTCTTACCGCTCTTTTTGTTTTGTTTTTTAATCAACATGCACCATGTCGACACAGTTAGCCTCAGTGTCCTTAAAAACTCATTTGACTGCAGAGCCTTACACATTAAAACACAGAGAATATTATGATCCCCAAAACTTCACAGCCTGTTTATTTATCTACCAGGTTTTACTTTAGCTCCATGTCTACCCTAAAAGTTACTGTCGTCACACTTAACCCTCATGTCCCAAACAAAAGTGTCACACAAACCACAAAAGGTCTGTACAGAGGACTCACCAGAGGAGTGCCACAAATTTATTTTATATGAACATGGTTTTCTTTTTTCACCACATCAAATATAATATATTATCATTAGTTTAATTAAGTTTAATTCTGTGTATGCATGGACCATCAACAATTTAATGAAAAAAATAATATTTTCCATATTCTAGATAATTGGAGGAAAGTCTTAATTTCAATGACCCAGTGTGTGACATGTCAGTGATTACTGACTGAATTAAATTTGTTGTTTTTTGTTTTCTTTTTTGCAATGTAAGCTTAAAGCAAAAAGTCAGACTTAGCACATGCACCCCAAAGAATGGACACATAACAAAAAATTAAAACATTTTAGGCTAAAATAAAAGCTAATTTCCTGCTGAGGCATATTGAATTCTCATGGGAAAAATATCTTCTCTGGTATCTACATGAACAAGACAAATATCTCAGAATTAAGAGTTTTGTTTCTGGAAAGATGTTTTTCTTAAATAATGACAAACTTATCTCATTATTTTGAGTTATTTTATTTCATTTTTATTTAAGAAGATAATCATCTCAGAATCAGGAGTGTTTTTCTTAATGATAACACAATTTTCTCAGAATTACAAGACACAAGTACATTTCTGTAAAACTTATAACTTTGTTTTTTTTCCTTTGGTTAATAATCACCTTAAAATCCAGAGGAAGTGCTCATGCAGGTCATTCAAGGGGGCAACACATCCTAACTGTGTAATAAATGCAGTTTATTGGGTTTGGCACATTGGGAGATACTTGTGTTTTTTAATAATGGTAACTATTACCATTATTAGTAGTAGCAGAAGTAGTATTATACTTTATCTATAAAACACTTTTCAAGACGAAGGCACAAAGTGCTTTACAAAAGCAAATAAAAAAGACAATTATAAATGTGAAAAAGCAGTGAGATACAGACACTCAGGTTAAACAAATTAATAAGCAATCAAAATATAGGGGTAAAACCCATAAAATTATGTTAAGATAATTTCACCAAATCCCTGATGATATTAGAGTTAAATGTCCGTTGGAAAGGAAAGTCCATTAAACTGAGTATTGAAGCTCTCTCGACTCAGGGACTGTTAGCCTAATGCAGCTGATCTCAGGGGCCATCATGGACAGGATGGCATCAATAACTCACTTAAATGTTCAGGTGCAAGTCCTTGTTAGGCTTTGGAAGTTAAAAGTAGAAATCTGAAAGAAACTCTGAAAGAAACAGGCAACCAATGGAGTAAAGCTAGAATGGGTGATGTGGGAGATTTTTAGTAACAAATGTGATATTATTTGACTTCCTGAAAAAATAACAGAACACCTGACAGCTCTTCAGACAGTTTCTCCACGAGCAGACGACAATAATATTTGATTAAATAAAAAATCAACACAAATCCTGACTCGTTGTTCTGAGATAATTCTCTTTTTAATTCAGAAAAACCAAAAAGATAATTAATGAAAACATAACGTGTAATCATCTGACAATCTGTACAATTCAGAAAAACATTGCAGATGTTATTATCGGAGCAAATACTGTACACTTCTGTACAATTCTACCAAATGATATGTTGTATTTGAAATAACCTGAGAAACAAAAACATGTGCCTCTCCAAAAAAAGGGGACCTTTGGGACTTGAGGGTTAAAGGATCACTCTAGGTTTTCAGCTCTCCATGTTAGTTCTCCTACAGTCGACCACAGATGATTGCTGCTTCAAGAATCCACTCTGAGTCCTCTGAAGTGCTTATTTTGATGTTAACTTGAGACCAGATGCAGTAAGTGTGTCTGGCTCCTGCTCCAGAGGAAAGGATATTGAAATGATACTCATGTGGAGCCCTTTTGTCTACATCAGAGTCTTTATTGTGTAAAATCTGATCCCAGTCTTATCAGCCCTGATTAAAGCTTGGGTATTACATTTCAGATTAAAGGCATCGGTGCTGAAATAAAGGCAGCAAACAGCGTTGGCCGACTGTTTTTAGACTTGTGTGAACGTGCTGTATTGTAGCTCTGACCCAGAGTTCCCACAATCCCTCATGCTGACTGTTTTTGTCATCAGTTATAAAATAAGTTAAATAAACTTTAATGAGTACCTTTAGTGGTGGCAAAAACATCCAGCACATGTCCCTCCAGTGAGTTCTTCCTGTTATTAAAATTCATATTCACTTGAAACGTTAAAACTTTTCACATCAAGTTCATGTATTTAAGATAAATGTAGAAAATGAAATGTAAATGTTTATGCAGTGATTCTTCTCTATTTTGAGCCTCTTGATGTGAAAAGAAAAGAATTATTTGTTCTGAAATGTACTGCCTTAGAAATCTCTAGTTAGTGACTGTGATGGTGGATCAGAGAGCTGTCATGTTAACATACTGTCACTGTGTTTTGTACGTGCACTCCTTTGTGTACGTGTATTCAATGTTTGTGTGTTTTGTGTGTCAGATGCACAGCCGACAGAAGGAGAGCGAGAGGTGTGGAACCAGGTGAACTCAGTCCTCCAGGACTCTGAGAGCATCCTGTCGGGTCTGCAGGCGTACAAAGGAGCCGGGCAGGAGATCAGAGATGTAGGTCTACACAAAAATATATTTCATTAAACACAAAAAGAGTTTCAGGCACTACACATGAACACTGTACAAGTTTTTTCATTTTTTAATTTAACACATGATCTGTTTTCCCTTGAGACATCATAACAAAAAGCCGTTCAAGGAGCACCTTCCCTTGTTTATGCTTTGTTTCATGTTCGTTAAGAGGAATTTAGGAATTGTATTTCTTAAGAATGATAATAGTAACGTACTCCACACTCCTACAAAAAAGGTACAGTGTTAAGCTTCCAGGACCTTAAGGACAGCTATAATCTACAAAATCAGGACCATTTTAAGTATTTACAAATCAGAGACTGTATTTAAAAAAAAAAAAAAAAATTAAGGATGACACGACAATTGGAGACAAAATCCTGGATATTTTACAAAAAGCCTACAATGATGGCACCTACCAAAAAATAATTTCTAAACTATATCGTGCTCTCCAGAATTTAAAGGGAGACCATACTCTGAATATTAAAACAAGATGGTAATCAGAGAGCAATATCACGATAACGGTGGAGGAATGGGACAGAATCTGCAGACAGCAACGGTTGACAACAAGCTCTCCTTCCTGGAGGAAATACAGCTGGAAGAACTTGGCTCAATTCTTTTGTACCCCAGCACAGAAAACTAAGTACTCTGATCAGACTGCTTGCTGGAGGTCCTGTGGAAGTACTATGGCAAACCACTTTCACATCTTTTGGGATTGTCTCTGTGGCTCCATTTTGGAGATGTGTCCACGGCGTCATGGAGGCAGTTTTTAAGTCTAAAATCTGCTTTAACTTTAAAATCATGTACCTCAACGATTTAGAAGAACTTAAATGTACAAAGAGAGACAAATGTTTATTGAGACTATTCTTAGTAGCAAGTAAGAAGGCTCTGACCAGAAAATGGCTGAAATAAGATTCCTATTATAAATGACTGGATTGATGTTGTTTACAGTATATACATTATGGAGATAATCACATTTAAACTGTGATTTAAAATTGATGTCTTTGCTAAAATTTGGTCAAAATGGCTCACCAAAATGGTTAAACCTACGTTTTAACTGTCAGGCCTGATTTTGTATAGTAACAACATGCCCCATATGGGGGGCATATCTTCAGACTTTATCGCAAAGGAGGGAACTAATATGGTTATATGAGCATATTGACATATGTGTGGTCTAAATGTTTCTTGAGAGATGGATCCTCCTCCTGCTGTTTGTTCTATTACTGTTTGTATTTGTGTTATCTTTTCTTAAAAACAACAATAAAAAGTAATTTAAAAAAAAGAAGAACGATAATAGTTATTTCCTTAAATTAGATTATGGGCTACAAGTGTCCTAATGTGTGAAGTAATTTTGTTCGGACGCAGTTTAGTAATTCACAGTTGCTATGTTCAGCTGTTAGCCAGATTTGTAGCCACATCTGCGTCATTACCATGAGATACTTATCCATCCATCCATCCATCCATCCATCCATCCATCCATCAGCTATATGGCTTAGCCCTCTTGGGGTCCCGAGATGCTGGAGCCTATCCCAGCTGACACTGGGCAAGTGGGGTACGCCTCACACTCATACCTAAGGGCAATTTAAAGTCATCAATTAACCTGAGCAGAGTTTTGGTCAGTGGGAGGAAGCCGGAGTGCCGGAGAAAAGAGACCATGCAATTCTGGTCGACACGGGGAGTTGAACTGTAACCTTCTTGCTGTGAGGCGCACACACTAACCTGCTGCACCACCGTGCCACCCTAAACGGATCATAAAATAACATTATACTGCATTAATGAGGCAGAAATTATATCTTTATTTTCTCAAGCCCGCCAACTTCATTTATTCCTGCTCAGTCACATGATACTTACACTCACATGTCTGAACACATCTCACAAGAGTCCCTCTCATTATGAATACTTTATTATTTAACTAGACCTGCTTGTAGCAGAGATAAACTTTATTGACTACAGGCATGTAATTTTCTAGGCAGAGACCGAAATAAGGGGTCGGGGGTCAAGGGTTTGATGCAATAAAAACAAATGCATGTGACACAAAAACACAATTCAATATTTTGGTATAATATTTGTGCAATGACAACAAACAATAGTGAACCAAATTTTCCTACAGGTACAGATAAACTTTCCTCTCCTTATCATCAAGTTTTAGAGCAGAATTATAAATGAACAAAGTTGGATGACAGCACAGCTTTAATTCTGAAAATTGCTTCCGATTCTTTGTTCGTACATGCTAAACTGTGTTCTAGATGTCCTGTGCAGAGGACAAGCTGAATTGAATCAAATCCAACTGAGAGGAATATAATCATGCTCCTATGACACCTGTTGTTACAGGTGTAATGAAAATGATGATTGATGTTTCTGACTTTCTTCTCACATTTGTTTGTTGATCGCAGGCGATTCAGAATCCAAATGACTTCATGCTGCAGGAGCGAGCCTGGAACTCCGTCTGTCCACTCGTCATCAAACTCAAGAAGTTCTACAGTTTTTCTCTCAGATTAGGTATGACCAGAATGATCCTGGATATGATCTTGTGTTATTCCTGTGGCCGTGATTCTTTTTTCCCCTGAAAGTGTCATTTAGTTTAAATTTCAACAACAGATAATGATTCAGATTTTCCCCTTAGATTGTTTGTATAGTACAACAAAATTGAAGAAAAGAAGGTTTTAAGACTCTCCCATTGTTTTGGCTGTTTCACACTTGATGCATTTCACTTGCATGATGACTGCGGTGTGTTTTCATCTCGGCAAGCGTGTTATTAAGTCAGAGCTTTTAGACTGCGAACGTCTCCCGCACTAACAAATTAGAGGAGGGACGTGCCTCAGCCAAAACCAACAAGAAAACTAAAAAAGAGGGAGAGACAGTTTCACCTTAATCCTCCAGTTATTCATGTCCACAGCAGAAGAATATGTCACAGAAAAGATGCAAACCCTTCATTCACTCTTCCTGTCTGTGCCCCTCAGAGTTAAAGCTCAGTTTGCCTCCTCTGTGGACAAACTCTCCTTGTTCATTCAGAATGCTTTATTCTGCAGGTTTCACAGGTCAGTTGTTCAATATATGTGGTATGGCTATTAAAAAATGAGACTGTGCTCATGAGGATAAAACCACCAGTTCACAATCACACACGACCTCTAGAAGTTTCCACTGAGTGACATCTTCAGTTCGCTGCTAGCAACTTATTGAAAAGCCCGATTTTTTTCTTGAGGCATCAGGAAATGATTAACTTAAAAGTTAAGCAACTCATTAATTTTATTTTTTGTTGAAATTGTACAAAACAGCAGCAGAATCTTGAATCAGGGCAATATTGCACATTACATGCACATTTATTTGAATGACACAGCATTTTTTTTAAATGACTAACCTTGTGCAAGGATTTGGCACAAGAGATGCACCCATGTGATCCAAATAAGGCTGCCAAACTTTCAAAAAGGTGTCATATCGTTTCTTATACTATATGTAATTTTCTCCAGAGGAATGCAAGTGTTCATCTCCTAAAACCATCCACCAATAAGGATAGGGGAATCAGATTTCCATGACATTGCAATGCATTTCCTGGCCACAGAGCAATTTCATAAATTTAAGTTTTGTATTGTTTAGGGAACCACGAATACTTGTAAAGTTCCCCAATAGACCAAGTACTGGGTCAAGTGGAACATTAATTCCTGTGATCCTGGTTAAAGTGGAGCATATGTCATGCCAGAAAGGCCTCACTTTTGTACACAGCCAAGTACAATGCAGAAAGGAACCAACTTTAGTATCACACCTCTGACAAGTTAGATTTGAGTGAATGTAATTTAGGAGTCTTAAGTTTATAGAGCACTTTGGCACACACTTTTGTAAACATTTTCTGATGCCTTAGCAAAAACATGTGCACTTGAATCAGAAGCTAGCAGTGCGCTGAAGACGTGACTTATTGGAAGCTTGCAGCAGTTGTGTGTGATACTGAACCTTTAATACATAACACTCAGTGTGACTGTGAACCACGTGTTTTTATCCTTGTAAGTGCAGGCTCGTTGTCTCATTATTTAATAGCCATACCTAGTGTGAGGCTCCTTGTGGGGAGATTTATTGAGGTTCCTCCTAATCTTTTAGTTGAAGCTCTTCTTTGGGGTGAACATTGTAGAGAAATAGAGCTGCAATGGCAGAGAGTTGCAGCCACAGTGTAGAACACACACACCTGGTATGAAAGCCGTATTGTTCCATGTTGGCCTTTGCACCCAGTGCGAAACTGTTGTCATGTCTGTCAAGTATGTTCATATATTAAAAACTGGAATAAAAAGTAGGCTCTTAACACACTCAGCAGCTGATCTCTGGTCTGTCTGTGTCTCCCTGAGCAGAGGAGGCTCTGAAGAGTTTGTTGGAGAGCCTGACCTGTCCGCCCTTCACGCCCACTCAGCACCTGGAGAGGGAGCAGGCGCTGGCCAAACAGTTTGCTGAGATCCTCCACTTCACTCTGCGCTTTGATGAGCTTAAGGTCTGCTGGAAACTATGAGCAACGCTCACACAAACACTCTCATTTACTCCACCCTCACACTTGTATAATTTAGTAAACTGTTGGAGGATAAATGTGCTTCAGTGCCAACTGTGAGTGTTTTGTGTGGCTGCTTTCAGATGAGAATTCCAGCTATCCAGAACGACTTCAGCTACTACAGAAGAACCATCAGTCGAAACAGGATAAACAACATGAATGTGAGTGATGCAGAAGCAGCCACACTTGTTATGAACTGAAGTTTGATGATCTGTGGAAACAGATATTTTAATGACTTTTTTCCATCCTCATATTTGTATTTGACACCAGAGTTGATGTTTCTGTAATCAGTATCAGCAGTGATTTTGTAGTCTAAGAGTTAAAACAGATGACACAAGAAAAGATATGTCATATCAGAGCCCAGCATTGAAAATGGATTAAGTGTTAAAAAAGATAGCTTCAAGTTTGCACTGAATGTGTCAGGGTGTTGAATTTCTGATATTCAGTTAAAATGTATTGTTTGTTTTTGCACCTACAGTTGGATATCGAGAATGAAGTAAACAACGAGATGGCCAACAGGATGTCTCTGTTCTACGCTGAAGCGACACCAATGCTGAAAACACTCAGCAACGCAACCACAAACTTTGTGACTGAGGTAATGCTGTTGTTTTATATCTGCTGTTGATGGCCTCTTTGCTTTTTAACTAACTTTTATTCATGTTAAATAAATTTGTTCTTTTTAAATTTGACCATAATGAAAGATTAAATTCAACACTACAGTAAGGTGTGTAATGAAAATTTTAAATCTTATGAATCTGTTAAAATAATATAAAGTATAAGTGGTGAATGACCTTAGGGATGCTATCTAACATTAGCTGTTCACATCAATAAAATATTTTGCTTATTTCTGCTAAATATTCCTTTAAGAGCAATTTTTTTATCAGTGTTAAAAAGTTTTCTTTCCCTTTTGAGTGTAGATAAGAGATCTTTGTGATTTTTAATGCTAAAGTGACCAATACATGATAACAGGTTCACCACAATGCATTAAAAATAGACTCTGCCAACACAAAGTGTCTGACTGAGTAACCCAGCAGTGGATGTCTTGAGAGGGAAGTCTCTGATTCTGATTGGTTGGTCATAGAACCACTCAGAGCGCCAACAAAGGGTCAGTTGCCCCATTTTTATTGAACTTTGCAAAGTTTTACAAATGAAACTTCATGCTCTTGCTTTGAGGTTTACAGGTGTTACTAGTTCAGGCCTTTTAAGTTTTGTATGTTCATAAGCTTGTATATGCCTGGCCATATTTTGTAGTCTGTATTAGCAGTTTGTCAACAAGCCTCCTTTGAAACATCAATACTGCTTCAAAATTCAAAAGCAGGGTGATGCCAGACGTAGTTAATGTTGCAAAATAAAACATACAAATCTCGTTTGCATGTGTTCATCACAGACCTTATTTCAGGTATTTATCTGAAAGGCTTTTGTAAAACCCATATAGTTTTCAGTCTTGGGAACCGGAGGTGCTAAAATGCTAACTTACTTCCACATTTTTGGACTCATTCATGCTCTGCTTCATTCAGGGGGTTATCAGGTGCTGTGTTCATTTGTGAATAAGACTTTATCAAATTGCTGATATAACTTCAAGCAGACTAACATCATTCTTGTCTAATTTCCTGTGCGATGTCAAAGAATATCACAGTAATTTTACTTTTTTTTTTTTTTTATAAATTACCAATAGAAAATACTTTAAGCCAATAAACCACCATTGTTTGTGTGCTTCTGTAGAACAAGACTCTTCCTCTGGAGAACACAACAGACTGTCTCAGCACCATGGCCAGCGTCTGTAAAGTCATGCTGGAGACGCCGTGAGTCATGAAACTCCTACACCAAACACTCAGCCATTGATTATTTTTTTTATTTACAGAGTAGACTGTGTACAAAAACAGCAAGTCCTTAAAATGTAGGTATAAGGGTTGTTCACTTTTATTGCAGCATTATGTAAATCATGGGTTTGACATGCGACAGAAACTGCTCAACGATAACAATTAATTTGTTGAACTCATACAGAGGCGAGCAGGGAGTGAGCTGGAACAACACTGAAAACCATTTTCAGCTGTAACTTTCAGATCTCAGTAAATATATAAACTAAGAAAACAGAGATTAAAGAAAGTTTTTCTACCAGGGTGGTACGGTAACTGGTTCAGTCATTGTGTCGGTCAGGACCTTAGCATATTCTCCTGTGCATGTGTGAGTTCTCCCCTTGGCACTCCGGCTTCCTCCAGCTGGGCCAAAAACATAGTCATTAGTTCAATAGGTGATTCTAAATTGCCCTTAAGTGTGGGTGTGAATGGTTGTCTGTCTCTCTATGTGACCCTGCGATCGGCCAGGGACCTGGCCAAGGTGTACCCCCCCTCTCAGCCAGTGTCAGCAGGGCTAGGTGTCACCCACTCGCAACCTTGAAAGGAGTAAGCGGTATAGATAACGGATGGATGGATGGATTTTTCACCATACACCTTTTCAAACCGCTGTAAGCTTCACCCTGAACAATCCACTAATAGCTTAACGGTATTTACCTGTTAGCACAGTGAGGTTAGGTCAAAAAAGCTGACTATATTTAGATGCATTTTTAAGATTGCAGTCAAACTCCTAGCAAACTACCAGTGCTCAGATGCTACTTAACACAAGAGAGAGACACAGAACAAGAGAAACAGCACCATCATCAGGCAGAAATAGGGGATAGAAACCTGAAGTACAAATATATAATGTATGAAATCTTCACTAACCCTCACATTCAATCACATCCTGATGAAAATCTTATGTGCCTCTAGTTATCAAAACAGACTACATCAGCTAGCTTCTTCCTCCCGTTGATTTTCATGTCTCTCAATAAGATTTTCACTCCTTTTCTGATCCCTCTCTCCTTTTTCCTTGTATTTAGGGAATATTCAAGTCGTTTCAGCAGCGAGGACACGCTCCTATTCTGTATGAGAGTCATGGTGGGAGTCATCATTCTGTACGACCACGTCCACCCAAACGGCGCCTTCAACAAGTCCTCCAAGATAGACGTAAGACACACAATCACACACACAGACACACACTTATAGTGCATGATATGAATCATACAAACAGCTTCACTGTTGGTGTGTTTTGTGGTACAGCTCTGAGTTGCTGACTCTGCTCATTTCCTCTCAGATGAAAGGCTGCATAAAAGTCCTGAAGGATCAGCCGGCAGACAACGTAGAAGGCCTCCTGAACGCTCTGAAGTAGGTCACATTCTGGAAACTCTGTGTTGTGGGGTACTTCATTGTACTGTGCATCTGTTAGTGTTTGATTAAATATCAGGTACAGGTCAGCAATCTCTACCGAGAGGTCAGAATATGCTCTTCTTACATCTGTTTTTCCAGTGGATCTTATGTGAGGTTATAGAAGTGTTTTGTGTTAAGCTGCATTCACACACTGACGTTTGTCCAACTCAGAGCCAAACGTTGTCAAAAAGAAGTCGAGCAAAGCAGAACTAAGATTAGTTTGTTAAGTAAATGTCTTATGGGCAATGATGATGTTCATTGGGTAGGTCAAAAACTGTACTCATGCTCAAAAATTTCCAACATTTGATCCAACACACTTGCAAGAGAATCAGTCAATCAATCTTTTTTTGTATAGCACCAATTCATAACAAGTGTTATCTCAAGACACTTTACAATAGAGCAGGCTGAAGACAAATTCTCCATTTTATAGATACACATACATCTATAGATACATATATACGCTGCAAGTATGTATTGGGGGGGTGGCTGGCTGGCAGAGACCAAAAGACTGAAAAAAAACGCCCAGACCATAAATCTGTCCTCGTCATATTTGTCTCTGTTGGGTATAACATATACTACATATATACACATATATATATATTATATCCGCTTACCTTCGCTACCCACAGTTATAGCTGTGTTCGTCTCCATCAGATCCAGCTGCTGCCTCCTCAGGACTTGAGGCACGCATTTGGGGACAGCCCTCTTTCTCCAGGCATGGTATTGGAATAGTGACACCAGCTGCAGCTGCATGTGGAGAAATGGCATACGCATCCACTTTACAGGACATTGGTTGAGTGACTTCGCAGCATGTTTGTACCTTAGCAGCGCCAATTACCCTAATTTGAGTGTGCTACCCATGCGTTACAGCTCCTCTGGGAAATGTCATACTCCACCAGCACAACGTTCTCTTCACTTTAGAAATGACAACCTGTGATAAAAACAGCAAAAATTGACCCCAGGAATTTACTTTCACCAAAATTTTGATGATTTCTCAACATTGGTCAACGTCAGCTGATGTACAGTGATGTGTGAATGAGCCTTTGCTAACAGAACTTCCTGTATTCACATGTTGATGTGTCCCTTGCAGGACTTTACTTCTATACATGAACTTGGCTTGACAGTTCACTACCCAAGCATGATGTTGTGTCCTTCCAAAAGAGAGGAACAAAGTACTTCATTGTGAAATATGAGCACATTTGGTTTTATGGGTTTAACAGCCTTGTTACTTGTCTCTTTTCTGCTTGCCTGTTTCCACAAGAGCTGAGTTTTTGTTTTTGGCGCAGTCACACTGACAAATTACCTTTATGTTTTCTCTGGACTCAAACTACATCTGAGCTCCTTACCTGAAGAAGCAACATCTGTTTTCTATTCTGAAATCATTTTCTGTTGTCTTATTCAAAAGATATTTCTCTGGAGCATTTAAGGTTGTAGAGGACCTTTTGTTGTCTTGCCATTTTAATCGCTATTCTAACCAACACACACGAGTAAAGCATGCTGCTCTTAAAGTACAAAATAGCTGAATAAACCTTGAGTGTTAACCTTAATTCTTAATATTCGGCTTGACAGTATGTTGATTTACATCTATCTGTCAATGTTTTTAATGTCCTGATTTCAAACATTTACTAAAGCTTTTGGTTCTATAGAAATAAAATTAAATCCACATGATGGTTAAGTCAATGCAGGTAAGGTCAGCACTGGTGATATTCATCAAAATGACACATGATTACTTCTGCATTACCTAGAAATACCTTCATCAAGTTTATGGACCCTAAATAAAGCAGAACAGTGATTAATCTTTAATAATGGTTATGTAATAATCAATCTTTCTGTATTTTACACAGGGAACAGGCACAAAGAATAGCTCAAATAAATTTTAACCTAGAAGTGCTCAGAGAGCAGAAACCTCTGCCAAGGCATTTCAAACATTGTCCGACAAGTTATTGTCAAAGATGTGAAAAATGGCCTTATCTCACACTGTTAAGAAATCCTTTAAAAACATTCCTGGATCCAGATTCAGATCACCATTAAAATCTTAGCGCTTCTTCCTTGTGCCATGACTAACATTCCTTGAAAGTTTCATCAAAATCCGTTCACAACTTTTTGAGTCATCCTGTTCACAATCTAACAAACAAACAAACAATCAAACGCCAGCAAATCATAACCTTCAGTGTGAGGTAACAACTCATTATCACAATGGCTGAAACACCTCTGTGAAATATGTAATCAGTGTACGAAGTGAGTCTTAATACATGTCTATTACTGAATACATTCATGAATTTTTTTTTTCTTTATTTCCTGATAATTCTTGAAGCCTTCTCTAAAGTGTTAAATTAACAAAGACTAGGCTCATTGGTGGGGATTGTCAGCCTGCCTTCTTGTTATTTTTAAAGTCTCACCTTAAAACCATGACTTTTTTTGTCCTCCCCAGATTTACAACAAAACACCTGAACGACGAGTCCACTCCGAAGAACATCCGGACGATGCTCCAGTAATGTTTCATTTTTTTATATAAATAAATATGAAGAGGATCAATGCTCTGACCTCAAATAAGATGTAAATGTTTACAATATTTAAAAAGACTCGATGTTAATACTTGTGTGTATTTGCATAGTCATTCCCTCCAACATTGAAATCTGCAGCACATGCACCCTTTACTTAGCAAAAAAAGGAATTCAGACAGATCACATGAAATGCCTCGACTGTTAGCAGCTGTTAAAGCACAAATAACAGAAACCTATCAGCCTTACATGATGGAGCTCTGAAAGCAGCACTTGATAATAAATGAAGAAGGCAGCGTTAATGAAACTCTACAATCTTTTATTTGACAATAGAGTAAGTTTTAATTAAAATCAACCTAAAAATCCAGCTGTTGTTGAAAGTGACATTTTAAATTAAATCTGACATGATCTTGTTTGTGTAACAGTAACATTATTTAAGGAAATTCAACGTGTGTTCAGACAAGTGAAGTTGTTGTGTTCTCACGTTATATTTAAGTTTTGCAGGTGAATCAATCAGTAAAGCACACTCTGTGTCAGTGAAGGGCTAATGTTGAGTTCTGAGAGCAGATAAGGGATGGATTGGTTTGTATGTTTTGCTCTTTGAGTGTTTTCTCTTTTTTATAGTCAGCTGTTGTATTTTGTCTTCTTTTTCAAACTCTAACTTTGTGCAACTATTAAAAACTTCACTGTGAACATAGCGAATGCACATCAGATGAGATCAAGTATGTCAAAGTTTGTTAACTTCAAGGTTTTATTGTCAAAAAGGCAGTGATGATGGAACATGAAGTCCAATCAATCCACCAAATGTTTGTTTTGTTGCAGTGTTCTGAATGATGGTTCATGTTTGCCATGTTTTTAAGTGGCTTTTTGTGGCTTTTGTATTAAACAGAAAATCTTCAAGTCTGAAAACATTGTATGAGCTTCTTTACTTAACTTTTTAAAGATTTATTTTGGGGTGTTTTTGCCTTTATTGGAGGGAAGGGGCAGCATATAGTTTGAAATTGGGGAGAAAGAGTGGGGAATGACATACGGGAAAGGAGCCAGGCTGGATTTGAACCTGGGCTGCACACTTATACCCCTTTCAGACTGGCCAAAAAACCCATGTAAATCCGCCAACAAGCGGCTCCTGTCCACAGTTTGAAAGGGTCTAATCGGCATTTCGACCTGGGTCGACTTACCCTGCAAGCGACATTGGTTTTTATCGACCGGCTTCAGTGAGAATATCACACCCGGGTCAAGCTGCTAAGTTACGCATGACGCCAGCGTTACGTGCTCACAGCATAACATCGCGCCCGTCCCCTCTGTCTGTAACTTACGTGACTCTTTGCCATCTCAGCAACAAATTCCATCCGCCTTTGTATCATCAGCGCCGAGTTTGTACTTTTAAAGGGGGACAAAAGTACAAAGTACATAAAACCGTGTCCACGGCATCCATGCTCTTTTCCAATGTTTACGTGGTCGTGTTTTGTCGCGCCGATGATGTCATCAACGTGATGACATCAGCTTGATGCGCCAGAGGAAAAAAAACAGCCACGCAGCTCATCTGCTGCTGATTAGACCCGGTTGTGCTGGCAGTGGTAAAGGAGTCACTCGCGGGTTAACCAGCGTTGAAAAAACCAGCGTTGACCCGCGGATTTTAGTGTGAAAGCGGTATAAGAGAACAACAGCCTGAGTATTTGTGACGTACAAAACTGATTTTTATCAATGTCCTCTCCTTTTTGAATTATATGAAGGTGATTTCACATCTGGATCGTTCAGGAGAGTTCTTCTGACTAAAGCTGCTGATCTTTCATTTAGACATACTGTATGATAATGCAGCAATCAAACTGTGTTTCAGAGCAAGACAACCACACGAGCCCGATTCACACCTTTACGCAAAAGCACTGCAATGAGGCTCCATTATACTTACACCCTGAGACAAGGCCGTAAAATCTGTGCAGATCCACTCATTATTTTGTGAAATTCATCCAAAAAACTTGAATAATGGTTCACTGTTCATTAAACTACCCTCATTGAGTTTAGTTTTTATTAAACAGAGTCTTCATTTAAGCAAAACAAAACACTGAAGGCAGATACGGTGACAGTGGCTTCCTTTTTCTTCTGTCAAAAACGTGTCTGGCAGGTGATTGGACGATCGCTCCATTGATCATATTTATTACGGGTCAATCAGATGATGTAGTAGGTAGGTACAACTGCCCCAGGGTAAAGAGCATTCAATCATGCAGATCCAGCTGCACTGCAATGTTGTCTTGTGCAATCTTTGTTCCCTAACCATATCTTTTTTTGCCCCCTAGTGCTGGATTTTTACATTCTGTTCATTTAATGACATATCTCAGAAATTCCAGATGTGTATTTTTGGATCTAATTTCTTCTCAAAGTGCTGCTTGTGATTCCAGGACAATCATTTTATTCATTAAAAACAGAGCAGAGTTTATTTTATACTAAAGCAGGATCAGGGGATTCTGAGATGATCATTAATGCATAAAAACAGAGCCTTATCTTTTTTTCTTTACAAACATTACCAATAATTTCAAACTAATGCTGACACAAAACTCTAAAAACAAGGATTTTATGTTTTCTCTGCTACAGCAGCTCCCATATATAACAGGCTCAAACAGCAACACAATCTCATCACTTATAACTGCTGTCGCTACATTTTTATTAACTTCTTTTATTTTAGCATTTAACATACACAGGAACAACTTACCCACCTCACACAGTCATCGCCCCTGAGGCCTCAGAACAAGGAAATGCTGGTGACCTTTTGTCTTTAGGACCAGTCAAACCCTTGAAGACAATATTTCTGTTTTAATTATCAAAACCAAAACACTTTATATCACACATAAACCGTATATCAGGGGTCATCTACAATTGTAGAACGACCCGTTTTTTCTTAATATATGTTATTGGGGCCAGATTTTACAGTATACTGCAATAATATAAATATTTTAATCTAATAAACATACTATCAGTTTAACATATATATTTTTTCTGACCTGTTTGGGGTTTTTTAGCCTTGAAGAGTGAGATCAGTCCCTATCACCTTCATTGCTGCCAAACACTTGGGGCAGTTTTGATATCTTGGCTAATACTTTCTGTTATGTTTTGCATCACTGGGTTTGACTTCGATACATCGTTGTTTAGGCCGATGCGTTCATTTAAGTATGGCTAATGGGTGAATTTCTTTGAAATCAATCAAATATGATGTCACTCCTGATCAAACCGTTTCAATCCCACCTGTTTAGAGGGCTGCATTACTTGTCCTAGGGATACAAAGACAAAAAATACCCCAAAAACCACAACCAAATGTCCCCCCTCACATCTTCAGAATCTGATACTCCGAGGGCCAGATGGGAAGCTGTGGGGGGCCTGATGTGGCCCCTTGGCCGGCAGTTGATGATCACTGCTGTACAGTATGTATACAGACCCAAACACATGAAAACATTAATATTCAGTTGGTTAGTGTTAAGGTAACATGTCAGGTATCTACTACTCTGTACATTTTTTATTGTTATGTATTTAGTAATATATTATAATTGTGTGAGAGCCATAATTTTGAATGCCTTTGTTTGTTTTTTTTTATGAAGTGATTGAAATCTGATCATGAATGAGACTCAGAGCGAGGTGTGTGCGTGATACTGATGTTTCATATCTGACTGAAGTGACTGTAAAGTGATAGTCCATTTTGTTTACATGTCTTGCCTCACTCCTGAGTCCACAACAAGCAGATAGACACTGTTCTTTGGACTCTGCGTGCAGTAACAAGTAAGAGACTGCCAAAGATCACCCACCGCTAACTAGTTTAGCTCAAATAGCTGGAAATCAATGAGATGCATTAGCCTGCCTCTGCCTACAGTCATCAGATAAACTCTTCAGCAACTCTAAACACAGCGTTATGTGATGTTAGCTTCTACTATCACCATATTATCTTCTACTCCTAAACAGAGGCTTTGCTTTGTTGACCTATTTCCGTGGTGGTTTAGTGAAATTTGCGAACGAGTCGAGTCTTTTGAACAGCTCTTTTTAAGTGAACAATGAGAACCAATTCGTAGTTAAGAGTGAGCCGTTCATTTTTGAGCAAATTCCCAAATGCTAATTGCCTGCAAATTTAAGAATGGCTCACAAACTAATGGTTCATTCAAAACTGCGAATTGGTCCTCATCGTTCACTTAAAATAGCCATTCAAAAGACGCGACTCGTTCGCGAACTTCACTAAACCACTGCAGTAGGTCAACAAAGCAAAGCCTCTGTTTAGGAGTATAGAAAAATATTTCGGTGATAGTGGAAGATAACGTAACATAACGCAGTATAGAACGAGTCACAGCAAGCACACAGGACTGTTTAGAGTTGCTGAAGGGTTTATCTGATGACTGTGGGCAGAGGCAGGCTAAAACATCCCACTGACTTCCAGCTATTTGAGCTAAGCTAGTTAGCGTTGGGTGATCTTTGTCCATCTCTTGCTTGTTACTTCACACACAGTCGAAATAAAGGTGTCTATCTGCTTGTCATGGACTCAGGAGTGAGGCAAGACACGAAAACAAAAAAAAATGTTGGACTGTCGCTTTAAGGATAAAATAAATCTGTTCTACTTTCGTAGCCATAAATATGTGTTGTATGACAGATGTTTGGAACAAAATCTGTTTTTTCTTTTCTTTTTCTTGAACTGACATTTCTGTTTAGTACTTTTAGTCCAGATTCACTGTTTGTATTAATGTATCTGGCTTTGTATTGAAAGTGTGATGGGGTGTGTGAACTGCAGAATAAAGGTGGTACATTTCTGATACAGGTCATGTTTTCTTTGGTTTTCTAATTTGCATGTTACATACACTCACCAGCTACTTTATTATTAGGTAAACTGCTTATTAAAGGTCCCATGTCCTGCAAAATCAGCTTTCTTTGTTCTTTATATTGTTACAAGGGACTTGAAGAAGGAGCAGAAGACTATGACACCTTTTATGAAACACTCAGTTCACAGAGAAATGCTCTGCCTCTTTCAAGTTAAAGCCCCTTAAAATACTCAGTTTTTTCTTCCTGGGGTTTATGATGTCATAGCTATACAGTCTCCACCTACATGTGTGTTTTCTGCTTGTCACAAGCAGATGCCATGACTGTTTTGATAGTATCTACCCCCTCCCATCAGACATCGTTTGGACAGCCAATCAGCTCATTAGCCTCCTGTAGCCTCCCCGCCCCCTCAGATCTGAGCGTGTCCAAAGGGGAGAGAGAAAGAGCTGCAGCTGATCCTCTACAGAAAAAACATCTTTCATTTTTCATTTTTTTATTCAACTTAAATAAAATCATTGCTTAACGTACAACTGAGACATGACGCAAATTATCAAACACACCAGGATACAGGACCTTTAACACAAGCTGTTTATCAGCCAGTAACATGGCAGCAACTCAACGTCTTTAGGCATGTGGACAGGGTCAAGACGACAGGTTAAAGTTCAATCTGAGCATCAGATTGGAGAAGAAAGGTGATTTAAGTAACTTTAAATGGGCCATGGTTGTTGCCAGACAAACTGGTCTGAGTATTTCAGAAACTGCTGATCTACTAGGATTTTCACACTCAACCATATCTAGGATTTACAGAGAATGGTCCAAAAAGTAGAAAATATCCAGCAAGCAGCAGTTCTTAGGTAAAAATGCCTTGTTGATGCCAGAGGTCAAAGGAGAATAGCCAGAGTGGTTCAAGATGGCAGAAAGGCAACACTCATCTTTACTGTGACTAATTATCACAACCAAGGTATGAAGAAGACCAGCTCTGGACACAAAACACGATAAATCTTTGAAGCAGGTGAACTACAGCAGAAGACCACGCCACATGCCACTCATATAAGCTAAGAATAGGAAACTGAGGCATCATTTCGCACAGGCTCATGGTAATTGGACAGTGGAAGCTTAGAAACATGTTCCATGGTCTAATGAGTAATTTTTACTGTGAACATCAGATGGTAGGGTCAGAATTTGGCATAAACAGCAATGGTGCATATATCTATCCTGCCTCATATCAGCAGTTGAAGCTGCTGGTGTTGTACTGGTTTCAGGAACACCATGGCCCCTTTGTACCAGTTGAGCACTGTTAATAGGCAGTCTGCATCTGACACTTTTAGAGCCAATCATCCCACCCATGCCCCATAAATGGACAAGCACAGATGCCACAAGCCCACATCATACAAACTGCAGTGCAAATGTTTTTTGTTTTTTTTATATATACATGTGTTCTAACCAAACATTGTGTTTTTATTTCAGTAATTTTTCCATGAGTATACAGTAAAATGGATAAAGCAATGTTTACGCTTTGCAGTGTTAAAATCTATCTGATAATCTACAGACATGCTGATTAAAAGTAACAAAGTTTTACATTTTTACTCAAAAACAAGTCAACAAATACACTTGATGAGAAATAAGGCACCAACTCTCCAAAAAGAGTGAAAACAACACTGTGATGTGGACTCATGTAGACACTTAAGAAGTGTTAGTGTTACCCTTGTCTATGCAGTTTTTGCTTATGCAAATTCAGTAACTTAAAAAGATCCCTGTAAGACCTTATGAGCTTTTGTAATTAATAGAATAATTAAGTCTATAGAGATATTGAAACAGACTTTGGTCAGCATTTTTCCCAATCAAAACCATAAAAAATGTCTGCGATAATCAATACTCATTCATTATTAAGCTCTATGCACAATAGCACTGAATATCCAATCAGACAAAAGGAACATTTGAACAAATTGCCATTTGTTAAGTTTTTCGTCAGTTTTCATTAGGTTAGAATATAAAACTAAACATGAACAGAGTATTCACATACTGTATCTCATACTGAAGAGCTCATTTTGCTGAGTACAAACATGGTGTGCCTTTAAAATTCTGGGCTAAACTCTGGTGTGTCTTTGGCAAAAAAACATGGTTGAAGCCATTGATCTAATGTCTAAGTTTTGTTTGCCAGTGATTGCTTTGGTTCTCATGTTATGTGGTGCATATGAAAATATACAAATACCAAACTAAATGAGGATTTGCTGTTCAAAAATGTTCATTAGCTCACACCGTTATCTGTACAGGCGCGAAATATCCTTCTAAAACAAAACTGTAAAAGTACTTATTATGATGATGGTTACTGGTGATTACACAAAGAATTTGCAGCCTTTTCCCTGATAGGCTTCCCAGTGCAGCAGCTGAGCTGAAGTTGTAGTCCTGACCTCCTCCAGATGGTGGCGATGTTCTTCAGCACATGTCCTGTGTGTGTGGAGCAGGAGCAGTCCATGACTGAAATAGTGGTTTACCTGAAATGACAGGTAAAATAATAATGTCAAGTCTTTTCTGGGTCAAAATTCAAAGTACCTCATTTATAAAATGTTAGTTAATGTGAGAGAAACATCACTGCTATTGCTGTGGTTACTGCTACAGTGTTAAAATCACTTATTAGCTCTGCCAGTAGGATTTTATGTTTGCCGGGGTTTGTTGGCTTGTTCTTCTACAACTCAAAAAGTTCTCAGCAGGTTTTGGTGGAACTTTCAGGGACTGTTGGCACAAGGAAGAAGTCAACAGATTTTGCTGCAGATCAACACATTTTTAAACAGATTTGTCAACTTGGCAGTGTAGGGCAGCTTTCCACAATTTTGCCAAGGACTCAAAAAGTTTTCAATGGATTTTGACTACACTTTGGCACAAAGGAGAAGAGATTGAATTTTGGTGGTGATCTGAATCCGGATGTGGATCCAGGAGTTTCTCCAAGAATTTGATAACACGACACACTAGGGCAATTTTTGATTAACTGCCAGATCAGATAGACTGTTGAATGTATTTCACTAGTCCATCTGGGAAAGAGCCCACAGAAAGTGTTCGGTAATGGACAGAACCTTTCAAAAGCACATCCAGCAGGTGATTGTACAATTATTCTATCAATCTCATTCATTACTGGACAATCATATAATGAAGTAGGTGGGCGCTACTGCTGCAATCTAAGGGCATAGCATGAGCCACTTTGTGTATTAAACTCTTGGAAAATCATTTCAGAAACAGAGAGAAAACAACCTCTCTATTGAAAAGTTTGTAGTGCCGATATATGTTTTTCATTTAATTAAGAAATGTGGTCCAGCTCTGATAAAACTACTACTGAAGCTGTTAGCATCTGTGCTAATCTCTGTAGGAGCCGTCACGCCCTGCTGTCCCCACACTCGCAGCTCCCACCTTGTCCTGCTCTAAAGGATGCTGATTGAGTCGTGCCGCTTTGGGCTGTTTACAATCACTGTAGACTAAAGCTTGGCAAGATGGATCAGCCTGATTATAGACAATGAATCAGGCTGATCCATCTGCACTGCAAGGTTAGTTTTCAGTAATTCATAAATACCTCCACTAACAATGTCAGAAATGCCCTGTCAGAGATTTGCAGTCCTTGGTTTGAATTATAACACATTTTTATGGTACTCAATTGAAGAGATAGACTGAATAAAAACTCCCACATTAACCTTTGACACATTTGCCGACTTGTCTCATCCCCTGCATTTAGCTCAATAGATAAAAAAGAGAGGGTATTCATGTTTTTAATATATAATCCCATAAATTTACAAGTTTTGAGATTTTCTCAAATAGATTTAGCTTAAATCAAATGCAGCTAATATAACTTCTAATGATATGCCTTTACCAGCTGCAGTTTTTGGGCTGAATAACTGAGCTTCATTCAGGATTTAAAATGAAGACATAAAACATTTCTAATGAGGTCACAAATTACAGTCTACAACTTTTCCTGCAAAATCAGTCATTTTAAGCTCTTAATTTGCCCTGAACATATTTTCTTGCTGGGTGGTTACATCATGTTCAGCCCAGAGGAGTGTTAGGGCTGGGATCACTCACTGGGAGCGCTCCTGTGAGAACGCCGGGACGCCTTGAGCGCCTTGAGCGCCTCCGCACTCAGCTGTGGCACCACCGTCTTCACCGGGCCCGGACGTATCCCAGCATTCCACTGGGTCAGACGGAGCATGTTCTTGGTGGTCTCTTCGGTGAGGAGGTGGTCATGACCGTGAGCTGCCCCAGAAGGGTGAGATTGAGCCTCATGAAGAGGAGGAAGAGGAGGAGGAGGAGGAGGAGGAGGGGTGTGTTGGGGTCTGCGGTTGGAGCTGAGGAACATCTGAGGAAAAGAGGAACAGAGTTATCAGCAAAGTGAGGATACTTTAATATGAAAACTTTAAAACTGGAGCCAGTGCAGAGCAGATTTATGCCTCTGATGGATGCATGTTACAGGAAAATTAAAGTAAAATAGTGGGTCACTTGGCCTCTGACCTCAGATCTCTCAAATTCAACTAGTACATTATCAAATCAGAGAAGACGTTTGTGCAAAGTTCAACTGAAATCCCTTAAATAATTCTTGAAGTATCAAGTTCACAAGAAAAACAAGACTATGACACAAAAAGACATTATTATTCCTCCAAAGCCTTGCCAATTTTCAGTCAAAGAGGACATTTGTGCAATTTTAAAGACAATCTTGGAAAACAGTTTTGAAGTATTGATTTCTCAGAGAGACAGTCAACATAATGCCCAATCACCTTTGACCTAAGACCCTAAAATCTAATCAGGTCATCTTTCAGTGCAAGACAAATGTGCAAGTTTGACAGAAATCCCCTAAGAGCTTCCTGAAAATACTGCATTCACAGGCAAAGGATGACCAGAAAACTCCATGCGCTTGACCTTTGACCTGCTAACTGTAGTTGATTCGTACTTGTGTAACGTTAAATGTTTTTGCAAAGTACGAAGAAAATCCATTGAAGCTTTTCTGTGATATGGGGTTTAACACATTGGCATTCACAAGCAAAGGATAATCATGCAAGTCCATGACCTTGATCTTTGATCCATGACTTTAAAAATCTAATCGGGTTATTCTTAAGTCAGAGTGAACATTAGTAAAGCTTGATGAAAAAACTTTGTGTGTTCATTGAGTGTTCATTGGGATGGGAATCACGGGGTACCTCAAGATTAACTGACAATACATGCTCCATGATAATGATATAATCATGATGCAGCAATTCAGCGATAACTGATATACTGCAAAAAAAGTAATGAGACAATATGTCATAATAATCGATTTTGTCTGTCCCTTCAGTGTTGTAGAAGCCAAAGTGTATCCATACTTTGGATTTATAAATGGCTCAGATATCATTCAGCATACTATTCTTCATGCTGATGTCCAACATTTCTGCTCTGTAAACTTTCTCTTCTTCGGCTGGTAATTTCCATCTAAGTTTCACTTATTCAAGTGTGGAGCGCCCCTTTGAGGATCATTCAAGTAGCATCTCCAGGATATAAACCAACAGGAACAAACAGCATGTTAGAGCACCACATTTTTTAATTACAATATCAATATATAGTGCCAGCATATAGATAATCATAACGTGGGAGGGAGGACCACAATATTGGCCATATTGATTTTTTGTCCCGCCTCTTTTGTTTGTGAAATATTGCGTTCAACACGCAGAAGGAGATTGGACTCCAAAATCCACATTCTTCATCCTTGCATTCAAGAAGATCTTTGTGCTGAGCCTGAACGCTCTCTAAAGAGATTGTATGCACAAGCGAAATATGACTACAGTGTTCTTTACTTCGACCTCTGCCCCCTGACCGCCAAAATATAATCAGTCCATCCAGGAGTCAAAAAGATGCATGATCTAAATTTAGGGAGCATTTTGTTGAGTATTCTTGAAAGATTGCATTTGCAAGATTGCATTCAAAAAAAAAGGATGATCAAGAGGCACTGTGACAACGACCTTCTGACTCCTAAAATCTAGTTTGCCCCTCCCTTTGTCTGGTGGACATTTGTGCAAGTTGAAGGAAAATCCCCATGAAGTTTCATGTGAATATAGGCTCACAAAATTGTGTTCACAAGCAAAGAATGATGACCAGGCTGCTGACACTGACCTCACAATCTCATCAGTTAACACTTCAGACATGGTGGACATCTGTGCAAAGATTGATGAAAAACCTCCAAAGAATTATTAAGATATTGCAATCACACACAAAGGGTAACTGAGTGGTTTCATTGCCTTGACCTTCGACCCACAGCTTTAATAACTGCCCCTTTGCCAAGTCCCACCTCTCACAGGAAGTGATTCTTTACCAAGCCCCACTATCCTTAGTAACTATTACTAGGTTAGACAAAATCTATTGGTGCTCACATTCTCTCATTTGAAACAGTTGAAATATAACTTGCTTTTTGCCTCTATTATTCAGGTTTATTTAACAAGATTATTTAAACTTGGCCTAAGTAAATACTTGTACTAATACAGACAAAGCTACAGTAGGGTGTATGAAGAAAACACAAAATCTTTGTGAATTTGGTAAAATAATCAAAATAGTATTGGTGAATGACATTTGTGATGTCATCTAACATCAACTGTTCACATTAATATAATGTTTTTATTTACGCTAAATATTCCTAGAACAATTATTGACAGTGTTAAAATGTTCTCTTTTAACTTTGAGTGTAGGTTTTTTTTGTGATTTTCAGAGCTGAAATAATAAAACTAAGATAGCAGTTTCACCAGAATAGCCTGAAATAGACTCTGCCAACACATCTAACTAACCTGGCAATGGCTGCTTTGAAAGGGGCTCTCTAATTCTGACTGGTTGGTTGGTTGGTGGAGTAATACCAGTACATCCTTGTGTCATGGTGGACATTTGTGCAAAGTTAAAGATAAGTTTTCATGCATTATCCCAATCACAAAACTGCTCTCATGAGCAAACAGTGAACATTAGTCTCCATGACTTTGACCTTTGACAGCTTAAATCTAATTAGTTCATCCTTGAGTCGGGAAAGATATTTCTGCAAAGTTTGATTGAAATCCCTTTAAGCATTCTAAGGATGACCACAAGACTCCATGACCCTGACCTTTGACCTGTGCCCTCTAAAATCTATCCAGTACATTCATTCGGTGTAAGTTTAAAGAAAATCCCTGTTCTCTGAAACTCTGACCTGTATGTACAAACACCCAACAGGCCCAGACCTGCAGGTATAATAATAAACAACATAAATTCAACAAGATGGCGGCTGTGTATTTGGTAGTCTGGGTAACTTCTGGTGCTCAGGGATAGGTATAAATGTGTAATGGTTTCACCAAAGTCAGAATAATAAACCACACGGTGTCCTCCATTTCACCCTTTCCTCTCCCCGCCCTCAAACATCAGCATAATTTGGCTACCCCCCCAGCCCCCTCTATGTGCAGCTCATCATTAACATGCACCTCTGTGTAAATTCTGCTCCATAATACATGATGCCTGCTGGTTTAGAAGTCTCCAGAGGATCCTCCACGTCTACTGACTCCCTTTGAACCACACAAAGAGGTCACAGTAACAGCTGGATGATGGCAGGGGTGGTAAATGGAGAGGAGTTTACCAGCGATTTGGCTTTACGCAGTTTGTAGTTTGTCTCAGAGGCTGATGTCTTGCTCTTGTTGGATGACGTCCACGTGCTACTGCTGCAGGTTGAGGCTCTGATCTTCACCTGCCTGCAGGGACAAAATTTAATAACGAAATTTTATATGATGAGCACTTGATTAGATCTAGTGTTATTTTTAATATGACACTGCTTTGTTTATCTTTAAAGATATGTTTTAATAACCTGCAAGTATTTTAGTTTTCTTTAGTCAGTCTAACAGATGGTTACATTTTACTTCAAGGGAAATTTTTCACCATTATTAGTGACTTGTTAGCATGATAATTAGTAGCTTAGCAGTTAATTCTACATAACCATGTTTTATAGCTAGAAGGTTTTTAAGCAATATCTTTCTTTTAAAGAGCCTACATTGTGCTTTATGAGTGTAATATGCCCTCTAATGAGTTTAACTAATAAAGTGCACTTCTATGAACAAGACAAAAAGTCTGCAACATCCATCTGACAGTAAAAATACATTTTAAAGTTTTAGTGATTTGATATTGATCACAAAATTAATTGTTAATAAATGTAAGCTAATATGTCATTCTTTATTTGATACACTACAGTATGTTTTTTTTTTAATATTTATTATTCATTATTACAAATAGGGGCAGCACGGTTGCGTAGCAGGTAGTGCACGTGCCTCACAGCGAGAAGGTCACTGGTTCAATCTCCGGGTTAGTCAGGGTCTTTCTGTGTGGAGTTTGCACGTTCTCATCATGAATGCATGGGTTCTCTCTGGGCACTCCAGCTTCCTCCCACAGACCAAATACATACTCATTAGGTTAATCAGTGACTCTAAATTGCCCTTAGGTATGAGCGTCAGCGTGAATGGTTGTCCGTCTCTCTCTGTTTCCCTGTGATTGGCTAGCAACGGGTTCAGGGTGGACCCTCTCCCGTCCAATGACAGCTGGGACAGGCTCCAGCTCCCCCACAGCCCCAAAAGTGCTAAGCTAAGATAATGGAAGGATGGGTCAAATATTATCATATTATTATCATAACTATTCATGATCAAATTTCTGTTAGACTTTAGTTCCTTTTAACACAACCCGGTAAAGTCTACTCAAAATACTCAGGACTTGAATGCTTTAATCAATTTTCTATCAAAGTAACAGTATTTTTACTTGAATACATTATCTTTCTATTCTTTCCATCTCTGAGTCGAAAGACTTTTTCCCTTCACTCCCATCAGTCTTACCCTTGCTCACTGGTATCACTGTTGTCTAAGTAGTTGAAGCGCAGTATGTCTTTAGGATGTCTGTCCGAGTCTCTCCATGGTGGGGGTGCAGTCAGCTGCTTCTTCCTGACGGTTCCTCTGAGCGGCTGTGCGCTCGATGCTGGGCGCTCTCTGCTGAGTAAATCCAGCTCTGACGGATCGTCACTCCTGCTGCCGATGTCTGGTGCATGTGGAGCAGTAACCTGCTGTTGGGATACATCGACCTGGGGGAGGAAAACAGACTTTTTAGCACAGTTATCTCCAAAACATCATTTAAGTACTAGCAAAAGGATTACTATACACCTGCCGCCTAAATAAAGGGACAGAAAGCTCTCCAGCACCTTATACTAGTATATTTTTAATACTAGTATTGAAACTGAGGTATTTCCTTCAGCATGGGGGAGGCAAAAGTTATTCCTATACACAAAAACTCAGCTGAAGAATTCAGTAGTAAAAACTGCAGACCTATTAACCTCTTACCAATTCTTAGTAAATTATTAGAAAAGATTGTTTGTCAACAAATACATTTTTTAAAGCACATAGGCTGTTAACTGACTATCAACATGCATACAGAGAGGGACACTCAACTGGAACAGCGCTAATTCAGATGACAAATGACTGCCTTAACTATATTGATAGTAATGGTTGGTGCAGTGTTACTAGATTTTAGCTCAGCCTTGGATGTCTGAGACCATGAACTGTTATTACATAAATGAAAATGTTACAAATTTGCCCCCTAATACATTGAGTTGGCTTGAGAGTTATTAATACAATAGAAAACAGTATGTATTTTATAATGAGTGTCATTCAAATGTGACAGAGTTAAAGTGTGGCATACCTCAGGGAAGCTGTCTGGGGCCTTTACTCTTCTCCATTTTCACCAATGACCTTCCTCTTGTTTTAAATCAGGCCCATGCAGTTATGTATGCAGTTGATACAGCAATTTATTTACCATCGAACTCAGTGTGAGACTTGTCAAGTTCTTTGGATAGAAAACTACAAGCTCTTGTCAACTGGGCACAGAATAATAAGCTAGTTCTCAATCTGACAAAAACAAAGAGCATTGTATTTGGATCAAATTTTAGACTAAAAAATAGGCCACAGTTAAACTTGTGTATCAAAACCTTGTCAGTTGAACAAGTGGAAGAGGTTAAGCTCCTTGGTGTTGCATTAGACATCACACTTTTTTTCTACCACAGGATTGCATCAAGCCTGTTCTTCAAACACTTGTTCTTACTCATTTAGACGACTGCCCAGCAGTTTGGTCTAGTGCATCAAACACTGACTGAGAGACATTACAGCTGTTACAGAATAGAGCTGCAAGGCTGGCACTGAACTGTGACAAAAGGGCAAACATCAATAAAATGCATGTTACATTAGGTTGGTTATTGGTGAAAGAAAGAATTATCACCTCCTTGCTTTGTTCATTTGGGAACATTTCTACATCTCAGATACCAAATGTTCTTGTTGGTCAATTAAATTACAGTGAGGATGGTCACAATTTCAACACAAGACGTGCTTCCAGAGGTTGTTTTACACTACCACTCACAAATACCAATGCAGGACAAAGTACTGTTTTGTATAGAGATAGGAAAATGTAGAATAGTCTTCCACCAGAGATCACAAGTTTAACCAGTAAAATTGTTTTTAAAAGAAATATCTAATGTCATCGAGATTATCTTAACAGTATGTCATCTAAGAGACTATCACTATGACTGTCAGGTGGTTGCTGTTTTAACTGTCTTTTATTTCCTGTTTCAATTTTTAGAGTATATTGAATGTCATTGATGTATTTTGTGGATTGTGTTTTAATGTGTGGACCCCAGGAAGAGTAGCTGTTGCTTCAGCAGTAGCTAATGGGGATCCAAAATACAAAATAAAAAAAAATAAATAAATAAAAATCTGTCTGTCTGTACATACAGTATTTTTCTCTCACTAAGTTCGAGAGTGCCTTTTTTAAATATTTATTTCAACTTATTTACATTTGCAGTCTGTTTCTTATCTATAATTTTTGTCTTTGCACATTCTTTTTCCAATAATTATATTTTCAGTATTTGTGTTATATATATATTTGCACCCCCCCCCCCCCCCCCCCCCCCTTTTTTATGAACATAAGTGTTACTCTAAAAGGTGAAGAGAAACAAATTTTCAATTTGAAGGTACGTCCTGTACATGTGGCAGAAATTAACAATGTGGCTTTGACTTTGAAAAGTTTCACTGCTGCACAAAACCTGTGAATGATTTCTGTAAACTTAACAGTATTTTACCATAAATCTACAGTTACCAACTGTAAAATGACTTTACAGTAAATTACTGAAAAGGGCAATGGATTAAGAGAAAATTCCATTTTGCCCAGGAAAACTGACCAATAGAAGAAAGATTTCTTTTTGTAAATGTTTCATATTTTTGAGTGAACCAAATGTTTGAGTAAATGTTTTTTATTGGAAAAAAACTGATGTATGTGATTATTTGTTTTTTTACAAAATGATATCTTGCTCATAATTGATCAGTAAAATAGTTATAAAATACAGCAAGTTCACTGTTATATCAAATGTATTAGAAGTTGGAGAATAAAATATGGTAATGATACTTTAAATGAAAAAAAAAAAAACAGTAAGGATGTGGTTTTTTAAAATATAGTAATGCTGTAAATTGAAATGCAGTAATATGCCCTGAATAAAAATACAGTAGTAAAACTATTATAGAAAATGCAGTAATAATGCTGTAAATTAAAATGGAGTATTGCTACCGTAAAGACATTGACAACAACATTTTTTACAGTGTGAGAACAATTGTAGGGATGCACAATACTGATTAACATCAATTGATTATCGTAGAAAAAAAATGTTTCTTTTATTTTATGTGTGTTCCTAAAACAAGAAGGATCCCACAATTAAAATTGAAAGTTCAGGAGGGACTAACTGTTATTAACTCTACAACCTAAAGTGTGTGCACTGCACATATTAATATTTGCCCAAATTAGTGTTAAAATATGATAATTTGGATACTAGCTATATTAAACAACACACATTCTTTAAAAGATACATTCAAAAACATCCCCCTTGTAGCTGATTCTGATCTTCAGACCTGCAGTGAGGCGAGTCGCAGGTCCTCCACAGTCTGGATGTAGTGCCTCTTCCAGACGCCCTGCTCAAACTGAGTGGGGGAGAAGTTGAGACGCCAGCCGAGCCTCACACACTTTGGCATCCACAGCTGGTCCAGCTCAACGATGCTCCTCCAGTGCCAGCTCACCTGCTCACAGAGGACGAGAACCCACAGAAGTGAGGGGGTTTATGGGTCAGAGCAGAGGTTTCAGCTGAGTAAAAGCATTTTGACTCAGATATGTGCATTTGTTACTGTGGGTGTACCTGGGCACATCTGCAGAGGCTGCGAGGGTCCAGGAAGGAGAAGATGTAGAGGCAGAGGGCTCTAGGAAGCACGCAGGTGAAGTCTGCGGCCTGCAGGGGGAGCCGTCTGCTCACACTCAGGCTCAGGAACGTCAGCTGATCCAGAGAGCAGCTCAGGACCAAATCCTGCAGCAGCGCCCTCCTCTGGCTGTCAGACCACCTGCCAAACTGATGAGGAGGAGAAAGAGCAGTCCTTCAACATCTCCTGTTTCAGCTGGACGAGGTTTCATGTCGTGTGGTGCACACAGGAAGCACAGAGATATTTCTAGCATAAAATGAAGTGTTTACAGAGGTCATGATAACCTCTCAGCCTTTATCAGCTCATTCTGTGGATCTTCACTTAAACTTTATAACATACCCACTTTGCCAAAAGGTTTCGTCTCTCTTCAAACACCTGAAAAAAGAAAAATGATGAAGAGTAAAAAAAATCAAAAAGAAGGAGTCAGGACCTTGTTTTTGTTGTTTATAGTCCAATTAGAAATAAAAAAAAACCCTCATGCTGGTCTTGTGAAGGTGGTGCAGGCTCGAGGCCTGAAACTTCTGAACTATACTACTAAATTTCTTAAAAAGTAATGACCCCACTTGCAAACTGATTTATCAGTGCATACTAGTGTTAATGTCTTATTCTTAAGAGTAAATATTACTGTTTTAAATGCAAGACTTTCTGTATGAAAGGGCAAGTTCACACAAGGAATTTAAAGCACTTTACATCGCTAAAAACAAAGACATTAAAAGCATTAAAGAGGTCAAGAAAAAGGACAGAAATTAAAAAATGTATACATATCACATGATAATAAAAGTAAAGGAAAATGACTGTGATTTACAGAGACAGATTTTTTTGTGTGTGTTGTCTTGTTTCAAATCTGACCTTTGCCCCTCCTTTCTATCCCCTTTTTCCAAATTAATCCACAGTCCTTTATCCTCTGAAAAGGCAGAAAAGCCTTCCAGGGCACTGCACATGTGTGACCTGAAACAGTCTATCCAGGGCCGCACACAGAAGTAGCTGGGCCCCTGAAAGACCTGTAAATGGGCCCCCAATGTAATCTGATAATATCAGTGCACAAATGCTTGACCTGTAGTATTGGTGCTAGCTTCCTTGTTTCCATTCAGTTGTGGCGCTCACTAGAAAAACACTATATGAAGAAGTAAGGGTATGAAAATGCTGTCCTTAAAGCGAACTGCAATAAGTCCGCCAACAATGTTAATGTCACAAAATTAAACGCTCATACCAGTTTACTTGGAGGGGCCTCGATTATGAAACAAGCAGCAATGAAAAAAATGCATTTAATGGTTTTAACAAGTCCTGGTTAGGGATGCACGAAACTGGGATTTTGCTGATATCTGATATGCCGATATTTCTGAACTTATTATTGCCGATACTGATAACAATACAGATATTTTTGGACAAAGTATGCAGTCCTCACAAAACTAAAGTTGACCTGTTCCTATTCTGTCATTTTATTTGCTTTAGTAACAGACGGGAAACAAGAAAAACAATGTTTTATTCTCTAAATATGACACTGTTGGTGTCTTAATGAAGACATTTAGTGAAAATAAAGTGAAGCATTTCAGTTCATTAATGCATTATGACAATAGTTCAGATAATATGACATACTTACACGACCAATATGTATGGTTGATAAATTAGTTGTGAATAACAATAGAATTTTTCACATCAGCAGTTATCGATGTTTAATGTTTTTAAGCTATTATCTGCCAATACCAATTAATATTGGTTCTTGGTGTCAGAGAGTGCCCAAATGCAAGAGTTTGTACCTGTATTTGGTCTAAAAAATAGTATTAGTGTCTCTCTACTGATGATTGTATGACCATGCGTACATGTAATTATTTTTTACTCATGCCTCTATTTGAGATGGTGGGTTGATCTGACCTTGCTGTTGGACTGTGAGTGGTTCAGAGGAGTCCAGGTGCTCAGTGTGGTCTTCATCTTAGCCCCATGAGTAGATGACTTCGGTGCAAGTGGCATCTTTGGGGGACAGCTCTGTAAAACTGATAAAAAAAATTACACGACATATTTGGGGCTATTTTTAATACTGTTAAAGTGTGTATTTAGAAGCTGTAACCACTTACTCAGGGTCATGAGTATCATTTTAAATTCAGCTCGGGCTGGACAGTGTGGACAAAAAGTCATAACTATTTTTAAGAGTTAACTAATGATTGTGAGAGTACAAGAGTTACACACAATCATATGATTCACGCTGAAATCAAAAGTATGTTGGTACCTGTTTTTAATACGACAGCCAAAGTCCTCAACACCCATTATTGGGTCAGTTTTTTATCTGACTATCAAGAGTTTCAGACAAACTCGCTCACACTGTCTTTGCGAAATAATCATTTGCAGCAACAATTGAGATTGTTGAGTTTTTCAACTTTTAAATACCACATTTTAAACAAATCTTCATTATCATTATAATGGTGGTATTGCGTGGTACAGGATGAGTCCAAAGACAAGTGAGTTAGCATTTAGCACCTTCTGGTTCCCAATCCTCCAGAGTAAAGAGGATTTAGAATACTGGTTTCAGAAACATGCCTGAAATAAGGCTCGTGGTGAACAATTTTCCCCATTATTATACAGAAACTAAATACAGCAGAGTTTATTCTTTCCAGTGTTAATATAGAGTTAACACTTAAGTTGTAAAATATACCCTGAGAGAGCACATCCCTAATACTACATAGAAGTGAAGTAGTAATTATTGATCAAAAGTGTTGCAGAGTTTTGAATTTTAACCCCAAAGAGAGTTAATAACTATGATTGATGAGTGTTAAAGTACCAAGTCTCCAAA
Source organism: Cetoscarus ocellatus (assembly GCA_037902135.1). Taxonomy (NCBI): domain Eukaryota; kingdom Metazoa; phylum Chordata; class Actinopteri; order Labriformes; family Labridae; genus Cetoscarus; species Cetoscarus ocellatus. The sequence continues at coordinate 340,321 of JBAMNC010000518.1, read as the reverse complement.
AAGAGGAAGACAACACTGTGGTGTGGACCCATAGACAATGAAGTATCACTATTAAACATCCCATGTCCTGTCCATGAGTTAACATCATGTCTTGGATGTCTATTAAGCAAGGATTTGATGTAAACTGAATGAAAAAAAAACCTGTCTCAATGGAGGATCAGATGCAGCTCTTTTCCCCTCCCCTTTGGAAACACTTGGGCAGGGAGGGCATGGGAGACTAAAGCCGCTTTCCCACTAAAATTACCGGGTAAACGCGGGTTTTTTCAACGCGGGTAAACCAGATAACAATCTGCAAGTGACTCCTTTCCCATTGCCAGCAGACCCGGGTCTAATCGCCAGCAGACGAGCTGCTTGGCTGTTTTTTTTTCCTTCCTTCCTCAAGCTCAAGCATCATGTTGATGACATCATCAGCACGCCAAAACATTGCCAGGTAAACAATGGAAAGGAGCATGGAAGCACTGGACATGGTTGTCAGGTGTTTTCTGTACTTTATACTTTTGTCCCTCTTTCAAAATATACAAACTCAGCGCAGACTGAACGACATCCAAGCACTGATGATACGAAGGCGGATGGAATTTGTTGCTGAGATGGCAAAGAGTCAAAGTTACACCCGCAATATTATGACATCGGCATGTAGGGATGGGAATTGATAAGACTTTATCGATACCAATGCTATTAATGATTCTGCTAATCAATCCAATTCTTTGACGATTCTCTTATTGATCCCTGCAGATTTTCCGTGTGGGCAAATGTTGGCCTGTAGATTTTCAGTAGCAACAATGTCAAACACACATGCCGCAGCATAGATAACTGCTTCTGCAAATTGCTTGTGTTTCCACTCACTTAAGGTTGTGCAGTGGGCGCCTTTTGTAAAAAATTAAGCCACAATTCTGACCGCTTCTGAACCCTGTCAGTGGAAGGAATTGATAAGGGAACTGATTAGCAAAAAGACTCATGATATTGATACTTTGATGGAGCTGTTAACGATTCTCAACTGGAATTGGTTTTCGAATCCAATCCCTGTTGGCACATTACGTCAACATCATCCTGTACATTAGTGCGTTCACACGGATGACGTTCCCACTGGAGCCGATCGGAGGCGAGCCAATAAAAACCTGTGTTGCTTGCAGGGTCAGTTGAGGCAGGTCTGAATGCATTAGAGCCTTTCTCACTGCCGACAGGAGCTGATTGTTAGCGTGTTTAAACTGTTTTTTTGGCCAGTGGGAAAGGAGTATATTAAAGTGAGCTCTGTGCTGATTGGCTGTCCAAAGGACGCCTGATGAGAGAGGGGAGGAGGGGTTACAGGCTGAGGAGTAGGCTTTCAAAACACTCATGGCATCTGCCTGTGAAGAGCAGAAAACCCACATGAAGGTGGAGTCTGTATAGCTATGACATCATAAGCCCCAGGAAGTAAAAAACAGAATGTTTGTAGGGGCATTTTCTTTAAAGAGACATAGCCTGTTTCTTCATGACCTGAGAGTTTAGTAAAGGGTGTCATGATCCTCTGCTCCCCAAGCCCCTTTTAACAACATTAAAAGCAAAGAAAATTAATTTTGCAGGGCGTGGGACCTTAAGTAATAATTTGTCTATGCATATTTTGCTGCGTAGGTAGTATACAAATAAACACCAAAAATTACATTGTTGTACAGCATGAAGTTTCTTTTCACTAACAGCTTATTACTGTGAGTGAAAAGAATTGAAATTGAATTGAAAAGAATAAATTTAATATTTATGAAAATATTATACTTTCCACATGAACAAACCTTAAATCTGCATCCAGTTAAAGGTAATATGTCATTAACAAACTACAACTTGTAGTCAAAATAACTCCCTAAACAAGCCCTGTAGTTTAATAAAGCCTACATCAGTGCTCAGAGCTGTACCCGCACTCTTTAGTAGAACTTTTAATTCACCATCAGTCCTCCTCTGCAGGCAAAAAGAAATTAATCCAACTTTTTAAATAAACTCTCTACATCCACACCCTGGTTCTTTGAGTCCAGACTCCTCTCACACTCTTCTTCTTCTTCCCATTTCCCCTGCACAGTTTACTTGTTTCCATAGTAACCCTGAGTGAACTGCTCATGGACTAGCTGTCACAGCCTGTCACACACAGAGGGGGGTGCTGCAAAGCTCTCCACAGTGGAGGGTGTGCAGGGTGCAGGCGTCACCAGCTCTAATGATGACAAATGTGGTGCAGGAGGCCTGACGATGCAACTGCTGTAAAGACCATCTGCTTCACACTCTGATGCTGCAAAAATAAAGAGCATTTAATAAATTAAATTCCCCAGTCATTGAGTAATGTATGACAGTTAAGACTAAATTTATGACCACCTTTAACAGCTTTTTCCTCTAACATAAAACCTGTAAAGCAATGTTAACAGGATTGGTGGAGCGCTCGTGTGTGAAGCTACACTCAAGTTAATAAAAGGAGTTGTCTCTTTTTTTTTTCTATATGCCAAACAGACCCTAAAGGGCTGTTATCGTGTTACTTTCATCAGTGTTTTTATCTCTTAATTCATGACCATTAACTCCATTGAAGACGCACAGCTTTAAAACCCTGAATCACCATGATGACGAAATTTCAAACAGTGAGCCTGCTCGTCCTCGGATGGGCGGTCGCGCTCAATAAGACAGAAAACCTGCTGTGAAGAAAGAGAGAGCTGCATCAAGTTAAGACAGACCAACACTGCGCAGGACCGGAAGCCTGCCGACACACCTTCAAAATAAACAAGCACTATCAAGGCGCACCAGGAAAAAATAAAATTAGATTTTTTAAGTAAGTAAAAAAAGGACATAAGATATGTATAACATTTTTTTTTATCATATTTATTTAATTTTATCAAAATATACCCAGCTTTGACCAATGGTTTAGTTGGTCTGTATAAGTGGCTTAACACATTTATACTTGTTTTTTTCCCGTAATTAATAAGCAAACTGAATGAAGTCCATTTTTCAAAACTGTCAAAAACTAAGTTTTTATGATCCCAATAAGACAAAATCTGATATTTTATTAAAGAGGATGATTGCTGGTGGCCATGCACCCCTCAATTGGTGCTGCTTTTATATCATATAAATAAAAACAATTATCAATGAATTTTTAACATGAAGAAACATTTTTAGCTCATCAATGCACATAACCTAAATCATGAAAGCAGCCCACTAACTACAATGAAAACTGAGAGACTTGTTTCTTTGGTTTGAAGCTGTAATGACTCAAAAAAAAAAAAATTATAGCAGTAATATATTTCAGGTACAACGTGCATCACTGAGTGCATTTGTCAAAGCTGGTCCAAAATCACAGACAAATACTTTTTTTTACGGTAATAAAGTAGCTAAAAGAATCTTGAATTCTGCTTTTTGGAAACTTTTATGAAGTAATTAATAGATAGAAATAACATTTCCAAATTTAGAACTGAATTTAACCCCTTTCTAGTTAATTATCATTCTTTCATCCAAATCACATGAGGACAAAACCTGATGATTGTTTAATTTTTGAATGAGCACTGTAAAACTCAATTAATGGGAAGCAAAAGATATTTCAGATATTTCATCATGGCATGTTGGCAATTATTCTCACTTGAGAGATAAATCGCAGTCTAATTATTGATATATTTTATCTTTACCTCCACCAAGATGGTTATGTTTTTGCAAGCATTTGTTTGATAATTAGTTTGTTGGACTGCAAACAGGATAACTCAATATGCTATGGACGGTTTTAATTCAATTTTCAGGGACTGTTGGTCATGGCACAAAGAAGAAGTGATTAGATTTCAGTGGAGATCCAAATCTGGATTTATATTAAGGATGTTTTTAAACAATTTGTTGACATTGTGAAATAGGGCAGTTTTGCCACATTTTTGCTCATAACTCAACCAGTTCTCAACTGATTTCCAAGTCATTTTCAGAGAATGTTGGTCGTGGCACAAGGAAGAACTGATAAGATTTTGGTGTTGATCTGATTCTGGATGCGAATCCAAATTTTTTTGTTACAAAGAATCTCTTAGCAGTGCAACATTGGCCAGTTTTCCAGAATTTTTTTTCGTCTGGCAGTGTTGGATTTGCTTTGGTGGAGGTTTGTGCTTTCAGTGCACTCCTAGTTTTACTATTTTCCCCCCTTTTTTATTCTAGTATCTTGTAAAATTTCAACTATGCAAATTTAAAGATTTTTTTCTATTTTTATTTCTTGAATTTACAATTTTTAAAACCTCTAAATTGTGAGTTTTATTGATTTATTTATTTCATTTAGGGCTTAAACATCTTAAGTATGTTGCTTTTTCTGTCCTTTTCTTTTCTTTTTCAGCTGTGTGTTTTTTTCTGCTGTATGCTTGATTCGTGTGTATTGTTGTCTGTTTTAGCACCTCTTTTCTCTTGGTTTAGAAAATATTTTTTAAAAAATGCAAACAAAGACAGTAGGTACTTTCTTGCTGTGCTGAATCTGAACTTAATGCTATTAAACTATTTTAAATGATAGATTTTTCTCGAAATTTTTGAGTGGCGCTTTTACACTGTCATAACAATCAGTAATTTGATAGACAAAAGAATACTTCACTCTGTAAAATATATGGCTTTGCAAAAGTAAACTATAGTATCCGAGGGGCGATAAGTGTCAATATACCCCTTAAAACGATATGAAAAAGTGATTTTGTCAAAATGTAACATTGCTATAATAATAATGCTTACTATTACAATAAATTTTTTCCATATATTACCTATTTACTCTATCATTTTGGTCGTGAAGTTTTCCGTTTCCTGAAAACATACACACATTTTGAACGATTTTGTCCTTTTTAACGGGGCTTTTATTTTGGAGGCTCTGACTGGAAGCCATTTTGTAATCACCGTTGGCTTGATGCTGGGCAGAGAGAGGGGGGGACAGAGGAGGAGGAGGAGGACAGAGGAGGAGGACAGGAGCAGCCGGGAGGAGGAGGAGGGTGCTGGTAAAGGGACATTCACTCATTGTTACGAGTCGTGGAGCGGTGGGGACTCCGTTGTTACACGTGAATGCGGCCAACATTCAGGTAAAGTTTCTTTATTTAACCTTGTTTAGCTCACATTCACAGCAGACGTTAGCGAACACCTCCGTTACCGCCCGGCTCCCCGCAGGAATCATCACACCGGCACACACGGTAACCATCATTAAACTAACCGTCATCTTTTGTCTCCGCTGCCCTGGGTGACATTTCTGTTTTATTCAACCATTTTACCGGAGAGACCGAGTTACTGCAGACAGAAACACAAACACAATAGATACAAGCCTCTCTGTCACTGTTAGTTAACACTCACATTCACAAGGAGCAATTCATTTATGAACTCGTGCAAGGAGGAGCCCGTTATTACTGACGCACAGGTAGACAAATGACGCACATTTCTGCATTCATAATTATCCTCCATTAAAAGCAGCTGTTATTGTTTGACATGAGGGTGTCGCAGGTGTACTGAAAGGGCTTGAATGTGTTGGTAAATGGAAATGTTGTGGGTGTAGTAGGTACTCCCATCATCAGTATCAGTATAAGCTTTCCTGTCTTGTAAAAAAATAACCCTCATAAAAGAGGGTACATTTATTGCTTAAGATGCTTCTCGAATTAAAAAAAATATGGTTATGACTCCAGTATAACACAATAATTATTAGGGTAACATTTCAAGCCTTGTTTCTCAAATGAAAAATCACTTAAATCAAGGGTGTCCAAATATAGCCTGTGTACTAGGGCACAATATTATCAGCAGGATAACATATTACAGAAAAAAGGCGATAACTGGTGTCAGCAGGCACTAGAATTTTTCTGATTTTCAAAACCCATATAGTCTGGTCATTCAAAATGAAAGAATGTATAAGTTAAAGTTGCACAATATTATTGGTAAAACACCAGTATCAGCACATATTAGGTTAAGAAGTTAAACACTTGCAGTGGCAGATCTATCTATCTATATACTGGCCGTATACAGAGATATGGACAACATACATGTTTGTATCGTTTGAAATATATAAAAGATATCTGCAGAATGTACAAATGTAAAAACATGCAGTGTGATTTAGTTATTTTGCTTGTTTCACATCTGTTTGTAACACTAAGAAACTATTGAAGGAGCAGGTTAATTCTAGTTGAAAAAGACTGAAAAATGAGAATCAGTATCAGCAATAATACGTTTGAAAATATGTGCTTATTGTACATGGTAAATATCTAATGTCTAGTACAAAAGGACCGTAATGCTTCATGAAGGGGTGTGCGTTCGCAATGATCTATTCATATGATGCATTTACACAATACAGGGGTGTATAACAACATGTATGCTGATAATCTGCATGACATGTCACAGTCATTTTGTTGTATTAAGGACCCTTGATATCATATTCGAAAAAATATATTTTGTATTTAGTGCTATTACTATAAAGCCTGGCTTTGCTACATGGAAAAACTTTAAAGTCTCTTCTATTGATAGAAATAATAATAACTGATGAAACAGGGAAATGAAGGGTCAAATGTCTGAATGCCTGCTGCCAATATGTGTCTAAAAGTGTACCATAATACAGAACAAATGCCCCTATTTTTTAAAACCCCTAGTATTAGAGATGTGCAATATTATTGGCACGGTATTGGTATCAGCAGATAACACTTGAAAATGCCATTTTGCAGTATTGACAGTTGCTTGAATTTCTCCTGGCATGTATGGCAGATGTATACGTCGTACATAAGCTATTTATATCTCATATTTTGGCCGTAATGTTGGCAGAATGTACAAATGTTGCATAATACTTTATCTTTTATCACTGAATATCTACATTTAAAGATAAATCCTGTATCATTTATTGCAAAAACAAACATGGTTTCTCTTGTATTTCAACTCATTGTGACAAACAGTCACAATGAGTTGAAAGTAGAGCATACACAGTGTTCCTTACAAAAACAAAAAACATAATGTTCATATTGCTATCAGTATAAGTTAAAATGAGTTTGAAGATATCATCATATTGTGTAAAGGGAGAAAAATTGTGCAACCCATTATGTATTGATTCACTGCATCTCACTGTCATGAGCATTAGTGGTTCTCAATACAATTATTGCTGTGATTCATCCTTGCAGCATACATTGCAGTAAGTGATCCTAATGGCAATTTCTAACACTGCTGAACCTGCCTTTTGGGAGTTTTATGATAAAAACATAAAAAATACTACATTATTTTTTAAGTATATAATGGGGGGCTAGATTCCACATGCATTTTAAAATGTGTTTTTGTGCTGATATTTTCAGATCATATTCAGAAAAACGTCTCCATCGTCAATAATCATCCAAGGCACCATCACTGTCAGCAGAGACAGGAAAAAAGAAGAAGTGTGAGCCATCAGGTCACAGCACAGCATCTTAAAGACCTCGGCTTCTCCCAGGTGATGGAGGTCTCGTGACAAAGTGCTGTCGCTGATTGGTCCCCCAAGGTGATGGATGCGGCCAGCGTCAACCATGGCTGTGCTGGAGTACGCTGCACAGCTCAGACTGTTCGTCTGTGAGAGAAGGAGAACACAACGCAGTCCTGGACTCTCTGTCAACCTCTAGATTTCCCCTCTCTGATGAAATAGCCGGATGCCAACAGGGATCACCGCCTTTTCCTAACCAGCCATCCTCAGGGTCTCTCGTTTCCCTCCTTTATCATGGATCTGCTCTGGGTGTTGTCGGTGTCCATGCTGACGGCGGTCGTTGCCATCCCCATGGATGCGGCAGCAGGGAGCCACAGCCTTTTTACCTGTGAGCCCATCACCCTGCGCATGTGTCAGGGGCTGCCGTACAACTCTACCTTCATGCCCAACATCCTGAACCACTACGACCAGCAGACCGCCGCCCTGGCCATGGAGGTACAGTACACCGCCGTCATGTAAGAGTCGTGCAAAACTTCCAATAAAAAAAAAATGAGACTAACTAGAAGGACAAATCAGTATTCATATTAACAAGATTATCATCTTGTTAGGTGTTAGGTGACGTTTTTCAAAGAGGCGGAACTTCAACCCCAAAACATACATTTAGCAAAATGCATAATTAATAAGTGACCACTATTTTTTTTTAATTCAAACCTTAATTTCTGCTTATATTTAAAACCTACAGACTGGCACATGAACTGTAGCTGCAGCAATTTAGCTTTAACATGACTACAGTGATTTCTAACATGAGCTCTGTTAGCTCTGAGCACAGTTTAAGGAACTTGATTTCAAATTTAAGTTATTTAATGGTAAAAGATGGCAGAATTTTCAGATTCTTGCTGTTTTATGAAACTTTATATGAGTCCTCAAAGTGATATTGATTATTTGTTTTTACCTGTATTACCTGTATTTCAGTAGCACTAACAGGTCAGCGTATAACCCAAAAATGAGCTCTTTAGCACCACAAAGTTAATGCAAATGTATAATTAGGTATATGCACTTCATGCAAAAACCTCACACAAGATAATTTTAATGAATAATCAGGTTGTAATTGTTAAAGATGGTTTTATAACATCTACACCACATACATCAATCAAACTCACGGACACTCTGAACACCTAAAAAAGAAAAAAAACATTGAATTTTGATAAAGTTCAAATATATGTATTTATACAAATAAAAGCATATAGTACTGAATGAATGATAATAAATTAACTGCATCTTTGATACTGGTGATGTTTTAAAAAACATAATGGAGAGCCATTTACAAAATGGGCGCAACACCACATGAGCTACTTTCATCATCATGGATGACAGACGGTCCTGTGTTTGTGATTGTTGGAAGTCAAAAACACAAAACAATGATCAAATGTTAGCCAGTTCTTCCCAGTTTTAGGGTAACAATGCTGAAATTGTGTCTAACATATGAATAAATGTGTTCTGCTTCTTTGATTTATTACATGAAAATATAAGTCATTTGGACTGTTGGTCAGGATTTTTTTTTTGTAGGTCAAGGCTGGGCAATTAATCAAGTTTCAAATTAAATTACAATTTTGGCTTCCAACAATAATGAAAACAAAATGATCAGTATTAATGTTTGTTGTATGCATGTTTTTTTCCCAGGGTTTTGCTGTTTGTGGTATTTTTGTAACAGGAGTGCATCATAGTACCAAACACATGGATGAATTATTTTTATCTATTTATTGACTTGTTGTCATCTATTGATTGTTTTTGTAGTGTGTAAGTTATTAATGTATTTAGAGTGTTGACCTCTGCTAAAATAATTGTGAGGCAGATGTTGTGAATCAATCATTAATCCAGTTTGTTAATAGTGATCTAAATTTTAAATAGTATTTAACAGGATTGTGATTTTTGCCAGAATAAGCAGCCCGAGTGAAAACCATATCAGATTTCTAACATTAATCATAAAATGAGTTTGAACATTGAATTGGTTCAAACAAATGGATTTCTGATTTATGCTAAAAATTAATTGAAAATGAAAAAAAAAGACGAGAGAAACTATTTACTGAATCCCAAATAAATTATATTTTTAGTTCTTACAGGACCAACTCCATGTCACATCACAAGAACAGACAGTGCACCCATAATCACACAATAACCACCGGGTAACACATAGGTATATTTTAATTTCTTGTCATCAAACCCAGTGCTTAGAAAAAGGATGCTAACACTTGTTGGTTTACGTCTTGATGGATGTATTTTTTTGATATGAATACAGCATCTTCCTTTAATAATACTGTACTGGAGGAGGGTAAATGTGCTGGGTGCAGTTTTCCCGCCTGACTTCATTGTACAGGTCTCTGTGTTTCTGCTGTGTTGACAGTATTCATCGACAGTACAACCTATAAAGACATTCAGTACGAATATTGTACATTTCTGAAGGCTTTCCTCAGTACTCCACATCACAGTAAGAGAGCTGCATGCATAAAGGCTCAGTGTTCATGAAGTCGAATGTCACGGTCGCCATTCTTCAGTGCAGGCGTTCGGGATAATATAGAGACAGCAGGGTGCTACAGAAAAATGTTGAAATGATGGCCGGTGAGCTTCATTCAGAACAAGAGAGCCACCCTTAACATAAGTGCACCTACTGGAGGGGCGTCTTTATGGATGTCTTCCTCCTGTAGAGACATGTGGATGAGGGTCATGTATGAATTTTTAAAAGAGAAAAATGGCCAGTGACTTTAAAAAGATGGCTGTAAACATACCTGTGTTGTTTTTATTCATTTTCCACGTTTTCTCCTCCATATTGCTCCCAACTTTACAAAACATCGTCCGCCTGTTCTCTCACACCCGTCTTTGTCTGTCGAGATTCAAGCTGAAGTGATGTTTATACACATTTACAGACACATACTTACAGACATACATGGCACTTAATTACAGTTGGCAATGTTTATATTTAACATTTAGTTTGAGTAAGATATTATTGGTTTTATAGATTCACTATATAATGCTTTCAAATAAGAATGTGCATTTCTTCTGCACAGCCGCCGGTTCCCTTATTTTTTCTCTCACTGTCTACGCAGCTTCACCTCTTTCCCTGTCAGAGCAAAAATCTGACTTTTAAATAATTTTATTGAAATTTTTAGGCTAATTATGAATTTATCACACAGTACACACCTCAGTATTTTTTCTATCTAAGCTGCAGTTCTCTTTTTTTATTGATATTTTTCTTGGTGATGTGCTGTTTGTAAAATTTAGGACTGATGACGTTACTTTGGATGCAGGATATTTGATTTTTGCCAGTATCCGATATGCCGATGCATTTTTCTAAACTAATTTTTATGGATATCGAAACCAATACACAAAATCTCTTCTTTACTAAAATTGACCTGTTTCATCCACGGTCCGTTCATGTGTTAAAAGATGTAAAGCAAGAAAAACAACATTTCATTCTTAAGTAAATGACACTTCAGATTCAGAAAGGTGAACATTGTGTGAAGATTAGGTAAACATTCATGGTACATTGTAGATTATGCCAATATTACAGCCAATATATGGGATTTCTATGGCCAATTCGTATGCCAAAACCAGTAATCAGCTTTTTAGGCAAATATCTATCAACACCGATACTGGTCTGATAATATCTTGCATCCCTAACCACTACCAATTCAAACTAACAATTTAGCTGATACTGATGCTTTTCTAATGACCCTTTTTGGTGTTATTTTCCCACCAAACCAGTATTTTCCTCTCTGAATCGTCAGTTCAGTTTGCTTCTTGTTTTAAATACTACTAATAAATAATACTATAAATAAATGTATACAATCCTGCATTTTTTTGATGGTCAATGTTGGTAATTTATTATATCTTCTTAAATACCAACTTTTTCTAAATGATTAAATTTCAATTATCTTAACAGTCAGTATTATTAAAAAATGGCAGGACTTAAGTTATTTTCAGTAACTTTTTTTTTAATAAATAGAGAGAGTTGTCTAAATTCCACAAATATGTGTCACTTTAGCCATCTGCACATTAAATGCTCACAGTGGTCAGTGGTCAGTGTTGTTACTGCTGTTGTGCTTTATTTAACGCTGGCTGATGGTGTGAAGATGAGAACTTCAGTTTTAATTTGCAGTGTCTGCGTCTTGAATGTGTATACTCAAGCTGAGTCTTGACTGGAACATTCTAGAATCCAAAATGCAGCCACATACTTGTTTTCAGTGTAGGAGGGATGGGCAGGATTTTTCTTGCTGCTATCTTTGCTGCAGTAGCAGCGAGCTAACAGGCTAACTTTTGCTGTACGACCAGCTAGTACCAGCATGCACCTCGCTACACCTGTGAACTATGGAAGCCCATGCAGACAAACAATACGTGCAGTGCTTTTTGGCATTTGGATGTCAAACATCTCTTTAAATATCATTTTTTTCATTTATTTTTAGCAATTCAAAATCTTAGAGAGAATCACGATTCTGATGTTAATTGATTTTCCAACACCTAATAATTTAGAATTTGACCACATGATAGACGAAAAATGCAGGGGAAATTGTATGTAAATTATTTTTTAAAATCAAAAATTGGGGACAAAACTGAGGCACAGAACAAAAAATAAGCAAGATTCATCTCTGAGTTTCCCCCTCGGTGAAACAGTCCAGCAATAAATTATACTTTGATACCCTGACCATTGATTCTGCCCTGACAGATAAAATGCAGCATTTTTGTGTAACATTCAATTTTATTGTTTGACATTTTACTCATGTGGATTTCACTTCTCTTTCCATCATTTCTCTCTATGTGTGTATAGTGTGGTTTGAGGAGGGTCCCAGTAGCCATATCATAGCCAAGGTAGCTTTCATGGAGGTTGACTTAATATACCGGTATACACAAATTCAGGAATATCAAAGTGTAGCCTACTTTAATGTGGCTCCTGGAAATTAACCAAAACATTCAGCAAAATTAAGTTTTAATACTCGTCCCCGGGGGCCATGAGCACAGTGCATTATTAAACGGCACTGATTTAACGGGGCGTGTTGTCCTGAAATGGTTTCTGCCAGCACGTTGTCTGGCGTGTTGACAGACCAAGTGATTTACACCAACAAGCAGGAACTCTTCACTTCATTTGTTGGACACAGAGCCATTTTATATAACAGGCTTTGGGCAGCTAGTAGCCTGATAGTGAGAAAAGCAAAGCGTTTCTCTTTTAGTTTGGGTCAGCTGGTGGATTAGGGCTCAGATTCTGGTGTTTAGTCCTTGTTTTATTGTTTTCTGCCCTTTAGATTATCTATAGCTTAACCAGCCACAGCATTCGACTGTTGTGGCTATGTTATCCTCTTTGAAACGTCGAGTTAGGCATTTAAACACAATCATGGAGCAGATGCATCACCTCGTTAACTTAATCCCATCCTTTATATGGGCTGATCCTTCTGAAAGCTCAATCTATCGAGTAATTACTGGCCAAACTGCACCAAAACCTAAGATCAGAAGCCCTCTTGACTAAACTATCTGCATGGTGTCTACATTCATCTCCAGCATCACGTTGCCATGGCTTCTGCTGCCTCTGTCACTTTTACCCTTCACAATGTGCCCCACCCTGCCCCGCCTCACACAATGATGATGTGGATGTGCGGGGCCATGCTTGACCATCTGTGCCTGCTCTACTTCTGTGCCGTGTAGACTGACTGAGCGAGAGCGAGAGATGAAGGGCGGGAGGAGTTGTGTGGCATGAAAATCCCGGGTTATGTAACCTCTGAACGTGCACTGCCCCGGCTGTGAGTGCTCACAGCATCACACCACTTCACAGCTGTGCCTGCATCCACATTTAGGGAAAGATAGAAACACTCCAACACCGCAGCCCAGACACTGCTGAAATATTCACCCACATCTCCTGGTATTAGTCAGTCTGACATGTTTTTGCAGAAGAAATGATCTCAGTGTGAGTATAAAAAAGCTGCGATTACTTGAAGCCTCAGAAGTGCTGGAATTTTGAGACATGCCATGCTAATGCCAACTTCACAGCAGAAATAATCATGTCTACTGACTTAATGATGTTGAGAAACACTTACACTGCAGTATTTTGTCAGCTTGTGATACTTTTTGAATTTTTTTTAATGAAAAAACTAAACTATTTCATCAAACTCTAGATCCAAATTCCCTCTTTCTTTTGTCTAGTAATAATATAGCACTCTGACATTAGTGTATGTTTCTTAAGGAGCCCACAGTATGCTTTTTGAGTTTTATATGCCCTGTATTGTGTTGAACATGCACAAGACAAAAAGTCCATGACATTGGGAAACCCCCCCCCCATGTTTCTGGTGCCAGTAGCCGTTTGAAACACCTCGCTTTCCTGTCCCCCTGAAAAGACCTATCAGTGTGACATTCTTTCATTGTGTTGTATGAATGTGGAGTCGTTGGCAATATGCCGCAGAGCTAAACCAGAGCTAGTGGTAGTCTCAAAGCAGACTGGGCAGAAGGCTTTAACCCCTTAAAGCCTGTTGTCTCATATTTGATACATACTTTTATGATACCTCTATCTAATCAATATAATCAACAAATTACTTCAAAAAAACATCTGAATGCAATTAGATAAATGAAAAAAATGTCCTCAAGTGGATTGTCAGTTACCAAAAATACCTATATACAAAGGTGTTAAATAAATGATAAATACGTATGTTAAATTTTATAGAAATTTTGTTTTGTTTTTTAATTTCAGTAGAAAATGAAGTAAACATTTCAGCTCCAAAAAATTAGAATTTTCTGGCTATAATTTGTGTTTTAAGGCTTTATAGGGTTAAAGAAGCAGGGGCTTTAACAGCATCTCAGACAGAGAGAGAATACAGCTGGATCAGGGGTGTTCTGTATATGGACATTTGTGACTGTGAACTAACTCTTGCCCTCTAAATATATGACTCAAAAACACCATACAAGGTAATGGACCCTATTTGGCTAGATTCCCCTCTTCAGACCAAAGTCAGAAGAGGTTCAAGTACAAGTTGATCCTAAAGTTGGTCTTTTGTGGTGTGAGGTGTGTGTAGAATGATACTGTCCTCACCAATGTCTCAGAAGAAGAGCAGGGCCGCCCTGATTTGAGATCCTCTAGCGTTCAATGTTTCCAATCAAAAGTCTCAGGACATTTTTGTTTACACTAAAGTCATATCTAAACGTGTGAGATTATGAGCTGTAAGAGTTGAGACTGATGAATGAATCTGTCGGTACATTTTAAGCTGTGATGATGAAAACAAAACTGTAAAATCTTTCATTGTTTGTAGTCATGTGGGGTCTCTTCCTGTTTTAAAAACTGATACAGTTCTAAAAATGGACTGTATATGTGCTTCAGAGCCATGACAAGCAGCAGAAAAAGGTGTTGCTAATAGCAGGAAAACACTCACTGGAGAGGCACCTCGTGTAACTGAGACTGCCCCGTGCATCATGTCGGTGTATCCGTGACTGGAGCAGAATCATCTGCAGCTTGAAGCAGGAAACACTCAGACTCTGTGTTCTGAGGCTAATGTCAGATTGTGCAGTCATAAGTACAAGAAAACTGAGGTTTTGGTTTCCATTAACACAAACGTAGCAGCATGACATGCCTCAGGTACTGTGACTTTAACACTGCATGTTCTTCACGTGAATGTTGAGTATTTACAAATGGCAGCTTGTTGGAAAAACAGTGTTTTGCTGAGCTTTAATGTACAGCGAGTGATTGTTTTAGAAGTGTATTACTTGTACATTTTCATCGTAAAGAAGAGGACTAGTGTAAACATGGTGCGTAAGTACAATTCTCCATGATTTTAACATTTGTCAGGAGGCTGAAGACCTGTCTTGGCTCCATCTCTTTATCTTCAAGTAGACCAAAAACCAAGTCAAGACAGATTTTCAATATGGCAGATGCCTCCAACTGACCTTCAAGGGTCACTTTAACAGCTGATGTACCTCAACTTTGTCCAATATTTTCTTCAGTGTGTGACCTAAGTAGAGCAATGTTTCTTTCAGGAGCATGCACATGGAATTTTATTGTGTGGAATTAAAATGTGGGATAAATGTTTGTGCTCAAGCTGTTACGAATCTGTTGCTGTTTTTCTGAGGCCACATTACCTTTTTATGCCTGATCGCAGTGTGTGGGTTTCAGCGAACAGACAGAGGCACTTCTGAGTTAGACGCTGTTCACTTTGATTGGTCATGGACCCACAATTAAGTCTCTTTTAGTCTTGGAGCTGCATGTTGAGTTCATAAAAACACATGGAACCTCAATATGTTCCAAATAACAGGGACAACGCCTCTGTTTGGCGCTTGTTTGCCCCAGATTCAGTTCATGGGAGAATTCAAAGCCTATAAGATGTTGTGGGCAGCCAAATGAGAATTGACAGATGATTTTAAAGGGAATTAGGTCCGCTGAATAGCCATGATAATGATGATGAATGCCTTGCACCGTGGAGAAACTGGGAGTTGGACGAGAACCAACGCCTGCCGTTTCTGCAGTTTTGTCTAAAACCCCCTGAAGTGGTGTCTTGCTGGATTTCTTTCTTTTTGTCTCGCTTTTGAAGGTCTTTCAAAAGTTTCATTTTTTTTAGAGAAAGCAGACACAGTTGGTCTTTATAACATTGTAAAGTTAGACAGTTATATATTCTTAAACTTATTTTAAATAAGAAAAAAAGGACGACTTCACTTCTGTTTTTCAAAATAATGCTGTATTTGTTGTTGTCTCAGAATAAATAACTATTTTAAGAAAGGAAAGGATTATCTCACTAAATTTAACATTTAAGTACAGTAGATCTTTCCATGTCTATCCGGACAGGAAACAAAAGGAATAAGGCGATTTTTAAAACCCAGGATTTTCTATTTGGTATCATCCTCGCTCAGTCAGTCATCACTGACCGCTGAATGACCTCGCAGCTGAAGTGGGACAGCAGCCTCAGGGCTGGGAATCGGCTATTTCTGTGCCACAATGATACTGTGCCACACTGACCTAAGATAAGTGGGAGCGTGGCGGATTTGACTGGCATTACTAAAAGAAAGAGCAGGGAGCAGGGTAAAGTCCTCCTCTAAAGAGACACATGCAGACTGTAGTTACAGCATGAATGTAAAGCATGGTGCGTGGGCACTTCAGTTAGTCAATTAAGCTGCTGTAAACCGTCCTCCACGTCCAAAACAGATGGCATTTAATGATATAAACAGTAAGATACCAGGACTGCTCTTTCCTCAAAAGAGGATGTTGGCCAGTCCGAGGCTTTGGTTTGAAAAGTAGAGTCATTTTCACAGGATAACTATATAATTACTGTCTTTGGGATTTAATTTCCTCTGAATAATTGTTTGATAGAGTTCTCATGACAAAATTTTCTTATTACGCTTAACAAGGAGAGAACAGAAAAGCATTTGGGAAGATGGACTGGATTTGATTTTCCTGCTGTGAAGACATTATACTGTACTAAATCTTAAAGAACAAATAAATCTCAATAAATTTCATCAGTGAGTTGTAGAAAAATATATATCATTAACACTTTTTCTATAATTCAGCAAGAAACATAAATCTATGCAGAGTAAAAACGTTTTTTATATATGTCCTACTGTAAAGACTATAGAATAGATAAATACATTTTACATTTTAATGAAACAAAATAGGTAATATACCTTCTACTTTTTTTTCTTTATTTCAGTGTGAATCATTTTCCTGCCTTGCAAATGTTGCTTTTGGGGCTTTGGATCAAAAACCTTTGCACAGATATCTGTTAAGATGGCTTTTCCTTTTTTTACCTTAAGAGGATAGTCAGCACAGGGTATTGGGGGTAATTTTTGAGAAACGTTCGACACATGTTACAGTTACGAACGCGTAGAGCCGGGCAATTAATCAAATATTAATTTCAACAACAATATCTGTCATGTTGTGCAGGCTTGTACATATTACCTCACACTTCTAACCGTTTAGCTTGTATGTATTGGATTTTAATTATTGACTTTGATACCTATTTTCTATTCTGTTCTTTGTATGTACATAATTTATATGTATAGTACACAAAATGTATGTCCATAGAGAACAAAGCATACAGAAGTCAGACACCTTGAGTATGTTTACATAAATATCCAAGCAGATTCTGATTCTTCTGATTCTGATTGTGCTGGCTTGGTCAGCTTGGTTTTGTCATGTGTTTGTTGTTGCAACCATACATCACTGCTACCTAAGACACAGCTAATATTTATTATTATATTTCTTTAAAGGTAAATTTATATTTTTCCCTGGGTGCATTTTCACATATGTTTTGTTTGTCGGTGCTCAGAATATTTAAATGTCAGGTGTGTTTAAGATCCATACATAAGTGTGATGCAGATGTTATAAAGCCACCAACAATCATGCTTAATCATCAAGATCTCATGATTAATCTAAATGATCGTGAGTATTATTTCTCCACAATCAAACAGCCTGGTAACGATGAAAGGACAGAAAAGTGTTGGAGGTTTCTTTAAGGCCAGATGGGATGAGGGTCAGGGCCATCGATGACGTTAATTATCTCAGATTGATCTGAGGGCTTGTTGATGTGAAGCCAAAGCCAAGCCAGCAAATCATTTTTAATGGCTGTTTCCGTTGTTAATATTCATTAAGGATAATAAATCAGTGCTGCCGTCTCCTGCTTTAACCCTAAAACATATCACAAAATCTGACATGGTCGTTCTACCAAGGAAGGCAATCGGTGGTTTTGTCAACTAAGAAATATCTGGCTCTGCTAAGAGATCATGGAGGGCTGAACAAAATAAAATCACAATTTCCTTTTTTATTATTATTTATTATTTTTTATTAAATTTACAAACAACAAATTTAGTAAACAGAATTAATATTGTTGAAGTCATGTGTCATAGCTGTCATCCTGGATGGCAGGCGTAGGGGATCATGCTGACAGTAAGAGGCTGCAGAAAAATGTGGAAATAACGACAGATCAAGATCTCATTTTTATCACAGGATGTCTCATTTGTTACATTAACGAGAGAGACTCACAGATGGATGTCCCTCCCAAATGCACATCGTATGTTCATATCTTTAAATGCAAACTCAAGACCTACCTTTTCAGTCTGGCTTTTACCTGATTAAATTTATTATTATTATTTAATCTTATTTATTTATTTTAACCCTCTTAATAAGTTTTATTTCTCAGTTTCAGTTCAGATTTATTGTTCAGAATTTTATTCTCTGTTAATCGATTTTCTTTTCATTATTCTACTTCAGTAGATTTTATTACGCATTTGGTGTTTGGCTATATCATTTTACCAATATTATTGTTTTAAAAATTTGTTTATTTATTAACTTATTTATTTTTCCAATTTTATTTTTTAATGTAATTTCTTTTCTTGATTTTTTATTGTCATTTTAGTCCTAGATCCTGTGTTTCCTCATTTTTAATTCAAGATGGCTTTCCTCTTATTCTGTTTTCTATTTGACTCTCCTCTTAATGTCTTTGTGTGTGTGTAAGTGAGTGTGTGTGTGTGTATCTTGATTGCAGGATTTTGTATTTTTATTGTATTGAAGTTTCTACTTTTTATTTATTTATTTATTTTTATTTTCTTTTTCTGTAAAGCACTTTTTGCCACAGGATGTTGTATGAAAAAAGCTACACAAATAGAGTTTGATTGATTGATTGATACAAAAAAAGTGTTAGGCATATACCCGTGGTGTAACATTGCATGTAAAGTTTGCACAAGCATTAAAGTCACGTTGGATCCCTCCTTTCTTAAACCACCTACAGTAAAAGACTGACTGATATCACCCTCTGTGGGCATACTCAATGAATGGCTCTGCCAAGGCTCAAAATTAATCACAACTTTAATTAATTTGCAACATGACCTGCTGCAATGTTCAAATTGCAGGAAGTGATTTTTTTCAGGTAAAAAATGATTAAAAACACCATTTTAATCCAAACATTTTGCAGCAGAGGTGTTCTTGCCTACGAATCATACTCACGAAAAAAAAAATTTTATTTGTTTGTACAGAAATTGCAAAAAAAAATGGAAATGAGGGAAAAAACGCTGTACTACAAAATGGATGAATATTGTATTGTCCTGATTACAAATTTAACTGTTGTACTTCTTTTGGTTAAAACTTTATGACACTAACTTATCAACATGCAAGGTGACTGTTAGCACTTTTTTCTGAAAAATTTTGTTAATACAAATTGTATTAAAATTGAAATATTTGTCAGAATAATTGATACGACCATCTGTAGGCTTTCTCTGAGATTTATCCACAGTGCATGCAGAGCCTGTGTTGGTCCTTCACATCATCACAGATACAGCAGTGTTACAGCTCAAAGAGTGGCTGAGTCCAACAAAGACATTCAGATGTTTTTTCTTTTCTTCCCTTGGTCTTTTTTGACCACAAATATAAAAATGCTCATTATATGTGCCTAAAACAAACACCCAAAGTTAAAGACATGAGGACATTTTTCGTCTTCAAAAACAGCCTTAGCGGATACAACCACAGATACTAAGCAGTGCAGTTAAAAATGAGGCTGCTCATGGAGAATTCATTTGTCAGGGTCAGGACACTTTGTCAGAAATGTTTAATAAGGTAGTCTTCATCTAATATACGGTGCCTGCACAGATACAGCAGTGTGCAAAGAGTGGCTGAGTTAAATGATAACTTTCTTTAGCCTTCTTTCAGTCATAATTATCATCATCCTCCCACATAATTGTATGTATTGTTGAAGAACTCTTAAACAAGGAGACACTCATAAGTACATTTTATGTCTTAAAAGGCACTGTGGTTAGAGGCTAAAAACACAGGACTTTTCATAGAGAAATTACTTTAAATGTAGTCAGAAATTGTTAATAACAGAGACTACAAGTAATGATATTGTTTATCTCTAGAGTCTATGAACAGACCTGTCCTTCACCCTCACTCTGTGCAGGGGTGTGTGTGTGTGTGTGTTACAGTCACTGTGAGAGAGCTGCAGTGTGCAATAGGAGAACACGCTGGTGTATTGAAAGCTAAGTTAAATTTCCAATTTAAATTGCACATGTAAAGCTACAGGATTAATCTGTGTACCCATAAAAAATCAGTATGTATCAAGGGCAGTAAATAAGCCGGTCTAGGTATAATCTACGTGTGAAACACTGATTAAAGCTAATACAGATTATTTAGTATCAGTTTATTAGCTTAGCCAAGGAGGTTATGTGGTGCTTGTTTGTTTGTTAGTTTGTTAACAGAAAATGTTTGAATTTGATTAAATTTTCAGGATAGGTCAGAAATGGGCCATGAGCCAGTCAGTTAGACTTTGGTGGTGATCTGAATCCAGGTGCAGATTCAGGGTTTTTTTAAAGGATTTCTTTACATTGCGAGATCAAGCAGTTTTCCACATTTCCGCAAACGCAGACTTGGATGACATTTTCAGAGAACGTTGGTCATGGTACAGTAGAGAAGTGTTTCGATTTTGGGGATGATTTGGATCTAGATGCAGATCCAGGACTTTTTTTAAAGGACTTGTTAACATTGCAAAATGTGGCAGTTTTCCACATTTTCGCTAATAACTTAAAGTGTCCTCCACAGATTTTGATTGAATTTTCAAGGAAGGTTTGTCATGGTACTAAGAAGTAATGTCTTGACTTTGGTTGTGATCCTAGTCCAGGTGTGTGTCCATGATGTTTTACATTGTTTACATCCCACCGTTTTCTCCTCTTTTGCTACTAACTTGGTTAACAGTAACAGAAGTGCCTTGGTGGATGTGTGTGCTCCTCAAGCACTTTTAGTTAACACTCATCAGCTCATTATCATTATATCGAGCACACCCAGCTTTACCAAGAGACCTTCAGCTGTCTTGATTTCACCTCCATATTGTTGCTGTGCTTTGTCTTGCGTATCGTCCTCATTGCAGTGACACAAAGACCAATCAATGGTTTTTATCCGCTCATTCCCACTCACACTCATTTCCTCCCTCTTTCAGGCCGTTAACTCGGCCTCTTGTCTCAGGTTTACAACGCTGTCAGATAAACTGTGTCATGTTACAGCTGCTGTGTGGAATAACCCAGATACTCCACCCATGCTGCGTGAATAGATTTGTAAAGGAGAGTCGAGGTGTGTGTGTGAGTTCAGTAAGTGCTGATAAAGCTCTCCGATGGCTGCAAGTCTGTTAAAACCTGCAGCAGTGAACTCAAAGCACACCATTTAAAGTGCCCATTGTGTCAGCAAGTAAAGATGTACCCCTGCTTAGCGAGCGCACACACACACACACACACACAACAACATGGTCTGATAAATCCTACCCAGCGTGACCCAGACTATAAAGGAGCCTGTTGTTTTATTTAATGTCCAACAGCGTGTTTATTGGCAGAAGTCTGAAAGAGAAGCTCATCCAGAGAGCGAGTCGCTGGTCCTCAACACCCTTCCTTTGGGTGTGTGTGTGTGTGTGTGTGTGTATACGGACATCACCCACTGTCAAAGCCCCACGTTTTCAAACATTTCTTGGCGCTGAATGACACGGCTGATTCGGTCAACCCATCCCTCCTCTCTCTCTCTCTCACCCACTCTCAACCCCCCCTCACCCTCGTCTTTTGTCCTCACCCTCCCCCTATGCAAGGCTCGCCCGTTGCCCAGGAAACAGTCCCAATTGTGCTGTTAACAAAGGCAGCAGAGGCTTTTTCTTGCCTCCCGGGAGGTGGTCCCCTCCACCCTGCACCCTGACCTCCTCGAACCCCGCTCTCCTCCCTCCTCCACCGCCAGCTCCTCCCTGGTGATGCATCACTCGTCGCCATGGTGCTGAGCTTGAAAATTTGGAGAATTGGTATTGCAGCAGAGGAGAATGGAGGATAAAGAGGTGGGGGAGAAAATGTAGGGTCGAAGGAGGGAGAGAGGTGACCAGGAGGTATTTCTCAAAAAGCAGTAACGCAGACCAGTTGGCCATGGTGGGCTTCTTTGTCAGCAATTCATCAGTCACAGCGTCGAAGCAGCTGACCACGAGCCTTCATTAAAAACTAATTACTTTAGCATTAGGAAGGCTGATGCAGCCCCCCCCCCTCCCCCTCAGATGCACTTCATTGAACTAGGCCATATTAATATTTAACAACATGACAATCTTAATCAGATTCAAATCTTAGGATAATCTCTGAAGTTTTTAGGGGTGAATCAGAGGTCAGCGATGTTGTTTTTACTCCGCCAAAGGCTGACAGTTGGGCAGATTTGGTGTTTTGCCAAAAAATTAAAATGCGGGAATATGCAAAATCATTTTGTTTGGTAAATAAACTTAAGCCTGCCCGTTTAGTGACACATACAGACAGATAGTTGTTTTTTGTGTGGTTTGGGCTATAGTTCAAATGTATGAGTGGTGGCGATTTAAACAAGACTAATGCGGTAATATAATTTTATTCCCACGGGTTCTGATCTGATTTGATTCAGATTCTGAGGTCACAATTAGATTAAAAGTTCCCTTTGTGATATAAAAACTTGCTGTCTGTTGTGCAGTAAGTCGCTGGACTTTAAAAGTGCCTCGATTGATCAAAAGCCAATCAATGTAGGCCAATATCTGTTAAAGACATATGAGACTTATCGCCCTTTTTTATTAGACTATTTACACTCATGGACAGTGTCAATAATTTTTTGGTCTCTCTGTAATTGAGTTTAGTCACATTAATAAACACAAGTAATAATCATATAATTTCTTTGTATTATGCAGCTGTCCTTACTGTAGGATACTTGTTGCGTTGCACCTTAAGAACTTTCTGGACCACTTTGTTGAGCAAACTCTCAACCACTTGTTATCACAAGTCACAAAACATGACCTGTATTAATATCCTATCCTATCATAAGATGGTGTTGCCTTATCTCACTAATAAGTGATCAGTGATCAATAATAGCCACAAAAAGCCTGAAAAGGGCATCCCTATTGAATAACATGATTTGACACATAAAAGGCACATGGATGCTGAAATCAGAATAACCGTAACAACACACCTCGGAGGGGTGAGGATGTATAGAAGGAAACACTTGCTGTGCTGGGCTGCTGGTCAAGATGTACTTCGTGTGAAAAGTATTCCAATTAAAACTGGTGTATAAAATCAATTTATTGACATTGAATCAATATTTATCATGTTTTATGCAAAAACCCTACTTTTGAATTATTCTTTATGACATTAGGAACCCACAGTGTTACATGGTTAAAAACAGTGTCTTATCAGGTAAAGTATGGTCCCTGATACATGGATAAACTCCACTGTTGGCCTCAGGGATTAGAAAAAATAATATTAAAAGTAATGAAGAGATGGAGAGGTTATTGGCTGAATATCTGCTGCCAGCAACTGTCTGTGTGTTGAAACACATAACCAAAGAAATGTCCATTATTTATCTTAATTTTCAGTTGATTAGATGTTGATATTTTGCTTTAAAATATCCCTACTGTATCGCACAGCAGAATATTGCGCTGTATTGCTGCATTTATCTATATATGTAAAATTCTCAAAGCACATTTTTTTCCTATTTGAATCAAAGACACCACACTCTCATCAGAGGTGAGTTTGCAGAAATAATAACAAGGAAGTATAAGATGTAATCATGGCAGTAGTGTACAAAATCATGACTTGATTTTTGACTTAAGACACTGCTGAACATTAGATTTGTGGAAACAACAGTATGTGGATGTATTCAGCTATGTAGCACTGCACTGAATTTTTGAAGTGCCATGTGTTTGACATATTTGCCACTGAAAACCTGTAGAGGGTCGACTGTAGCCCAGCCAGAAAATCCACAGGAATCAATAACAGAATTGTTAAAGGATTGGATCTATAAACAGAGACAATACTGACATTGATATCAGTAAAATCATATCAGTTTCCATCCCTAGTTACCGCAAAGCAGTCAGTTTAAGTTTGGTTTGGTACTGAGTATTACTGTCAAATAGGGAATCACAGGGTACCTCACGATATGATTCGATACGCAATACATAATCCACAATAACGATATAATCACAATGCAGCGGTTCTGCGACTATTGATATATTGCAGAAAATAAAACAAATGTCATTATAGTAGTTTTTGTCTTTCCCTTCAGTGTTGTTGAAGCTGAAGTGTATCCACACTTTGGATTTATAAGTGGCTGGGGCATCCCTCTGTGTACTTTTCTTCATGCTGATGTCAGCATTTCCGCTCTGTAAACTTTCTCTTCTTCAGCTGGTCATTTCCATTCAAGTTTCACTCATTCAAGGGCTTAGAGCACCTTATTTATTAAAATACTGATATCTGGTGCCCGGCCAGCATATTGATAATCATATTGCCGGAGGAAGTACGACAATTATCACTGTTTCGTTTTTTTTTTTTGTCTCAATTACTCCTGTCAAATGTCAGTAAAGTTGCATTAGAAAGAACAATCCGCACAGTCTCAATGTTTTGCACGTCTTTGTTGGGGCACCCTGCATGACCCACCGTGTCTGCTGACCTTCACAAAGTCCCAGAATGCCCTGCTCCTCTAACTAAGACATTTGACTGTGTGGCATATTATCCATGTTTTTAGTGATCAAAAATCCCTTAACTAACCCCCATGAATGTGTAATGACTGCAGCAGCGGGATAGAAACTGAAATTACATTAGCATACCACCCCCCTCATGCAGGCCTGAGCCATTCGACAGGCTTGTGTATTACACGCTTGATTCTCCTTACAAGTCTCGCTCTGGGGCAAAAAGCACCATGACGAACCTCTGGCCATTCAAGGGACCAGTGGTTCACCAGCTGTTTCCAGTGTAGCTATTAACATGAAATCCCCGCAGAGAGAGCAGAGCCTCCGCTGGGCCTCAATATGACGGTGTTAGGGTGGTGTTTGGACTGTGTGAATAAAACTGTGACTGACCATATGTCCCAACCACTAGCAGCTCGGTCCTCCCTCTGGCTCACGTGAGAGGTTGACTGTAATAAAATGGCTGAGTGGAGATGCTGAAGAGATGGAGGAGGGGTAAGAACAGTAAGAGAGGACTGGTGATGGAGGAGCATAAAAATAGTGATGAATAGACTGAGGAGAGAGTGAGTTTTTTTGGTGCAGAAGATCATCACTGCTCGTAACCCATAAATGTATTCAACCGTTTCCCACAGCGGCTCAGTTTGTAGTGCGGTACAGTGAGGAACATTGTGTTCTATGGAGCATATCAGTGACCTGCAGGACTCGAAACGGAGCAGGAGAGCGAAGATGCAAGCTCACTTTAGCTACATTAGATCATGTTTGAGTGGCTAACCGGCAGTGACGGGGCACCATGAAGTAAGACATGTCACGAGACCTCACACTGGCACAGAGAGCTGAAAGTTGGAGGCGGGCTAATCACGACAGTAGCACCTAGTTCCCAGGACTGTCAGGGTGGTGTCAGATTCAGGGTTTGTTTCCAAGGATTGTTCAAAAAAACAAACTCGAGTTTCTCTCTCTCTGTTGCTTTGACCTTGTTGTGGTTAAATGCAGCCATAATAAGTTTATGAAGGGGTCAGTTTTGTGAATAGTATTCCAGTAATATGTTGATGGAGCGCTCTAATGGTTTTCTAATAGCTGTGAACTCACAGCCTCCTGCTAACAACAGCTGTGTCAATCCAAGGCCACAGCGCTGGCTGTGTGCTTTTTAAAGCTCTTTGTATGGGTTAAGGTGTGCCTGCCGTATGAATTACCTCTGAGCTCGAGCCAAATGCTCAGGCTGAGTCAGAATATTGAGTGTCTGTTTGCCTGTTTTTTACTTTTAATGTTGTTCTGATATGAAATGATGACTAAAGATATAATTACTACTTTTAACCAAAGCTGTCTCAATCAATCAAAAGCTGGTAAATATAATTTCACTTGTTTAAAAATACACGATCATCTTGTTACAATTATCCATGCTCGTCTTAAAGAAACTTTGATTGACTCGACTCAAACTTTATTTTCATTTCTTTTAGTCAAAAATATCAATGAAGTGCAAAAGTCTGTGCTGATATCAACGCTAAGACCAACAGCATCAAAGCTAATCACTGAAGCTAAATGAGCTATTGTGTTTTTGTGATGTGTTAGTGGTCCAGTCAGTAACATTATGATGTGACTGAGTTTATATTAAATGATTTGTAAGTTTGAGATTTGTTCAAACGTGATTTCAAGCGATAAGAATTTAGGTTTTGGCTGCATCTTTCTTGAATAAGTAGTGTTGAGTGGGGGTTAAACTTGTTTTCATAGCAATACTAAATGATTACATGGTATGGTCTTCAACATATTGCCTTTTGTTTATAATGGTTTTCATACAAGGAACGCATGTTTGCTAGGCTTTGGCTGCATCTTCATGCTTACACAACCCTATCTATCCATCAATTTTACCAGAATAAAGAGCCTGAATAGAAAGTTAAGAAAGAACCACAATAAATCCCCCCCAAAAGTGACTAATTCAAGGTGGATCTTCCAGAAGTTATGTTTGGCCTTAAATCAGGTTTATATGTTCATGTTTACGACTAAAAGGCTATGTTCAAAATCACTAATGTTGAAAACGTTCCAGTTATGTCCCCCGATAGTGCTGTATTCTCAGTCTGTCTGAGATGCTCTAATAAAGCTCCTGTCCCTTTAAGGCTCCCTTACCCATGAAAGCCCAGTCCGCTCTGATTCGCTTACAGGTCTTCTCAGTGGTAATTAGTCAGCTTAGCTGCTTGAGCCATTTTGTCAACAACTCTGCATTCATTCTAACATCTAAGCTCTAAAATGTGCTTGCTACCGTTAGCCAGTGGGCTCAAACCAGCAATGATATTATATAAAGATGCCACACTGGTAGGTCTTATTTGGAGGGGGGGAGGGGAGGAATTTTAGGCTAAAGAGGGAGAGGACTTTTTGTTTTATTCACAGAGGTGCTCTAACACTTGGAGGAGACAAGTTAAACACACAAAAGGCTGTATAAGACTAAAAAAATGTCAAAGGTCCCCTTAAAATGTATATAGTTTGGCTCTTTATCCATGACTGACTTGAAAAATTCATCATATAAAATAAATTGTTACACTTAACAATATTGAAAAAGATCATGTCTTGTTAAAATTCGACATTAAAAAGGGTCATTATTTTAAATGAAACGCCTGATCTTTTTACCAAATGGCCTTCATGGGAGAAATCTTGAAGCCACTGATGTGATGATTTCAGGACTCAAAGGTTTGGCTCTCAATATTTTCTTTAGCAGCACTGTAAATGTGGTTTAAATCTGCAGTAACAGCTTCTTTTCTGGCTGAATGCCTGTATAAGCAGTTATTCCTGTGCTTTGTCGATAACTCTGGCTCATAACACAACACTATTGGTCACTTGTGTGTGTGCTAAATGGTGTTCAGTGAAACATGAAGGCTCCATTTGTGTAGAGATTACGCGATTGACTGGTTGATTGATCTCGGTTATGACAGTGTGTAAGCCACCTAAGTTGATCCTCTGAATTCAAGTGTGGTTTAAAACTCATATCATGGACATCACACTTCCAGACACTGGAGACATGCAGTTTTATTTTGTCCCCTCCTAAATATCAAATGAAAAAAGCAAAAACAACACATCCCTGATCTCAGTGCCTTATTCTTTGAGGGCCAAACCGTTAAAATCCTTCTGCCTTCTCGATGTTACCAAGATTGCAAAGATACAGCTTTGATATCATTTAATTTAGAAGCCTGCAATCAATATTAGACAACTTTATGAATACATTTAACTCAGTTACATTAATAATGAGGATAAGAGCAGTTTAGACTATTTCGCTGCTTTTGAGGTTATATTATAATCAGAAAAAAAGATCCATCTTCCTTTAAACCAAATGTAAAAAAACTACAGCAAGGTTTAGTGCCTTATAATTGCAGTTTGAATGTGAGTAATGTTTTGTGAATATAATCTTAAATGAATGACCCTGAACTAACACTTGAATTACAGGTATAGTTATGGGTATTCATGATTAAACACGGTGTCTCCCAAACACCAAATATCTTTGACAACAAACTTTTTAGAGCCTTCATCTTTTGCTGTAAACTGATCAGTTTAAAGCTTCATAAGTGGAGCTAACATCCTCTTTGCTGCTCATACAGTATTTTGGATGTTTTAACCGCTGCACGCAGATAATCTGAGCAGGCGTCTGACATCAGGTTTTTCTCCTTCTATTTACCTCAAGACTCTGTATCAAACTCTACTACAGTGCTCAATAGGTGATTGGAAATGCGAGAAGAGATCTTTTTATTTTTCTCTTTGTGGGTCACACTCATGTCAGTCATAATGGATAATCAGAGCAAAAGTGGTCGCCCCCCCTAAATTTAAGGTACTAGCTGTTAGCATCAGCTTACTGCCAGCCTGTACAAACCATAGGCTGTAGGAAGAATTGGATTAAGTCATGTGACATCAGTCATTTGTTTGTCCAAGGAGCCTTTGTAACATTATTGATGTGCAGAAATGGCCATACTGTCTGTGCTGTCTCAACCAAATTTTAGCTCAACATACTCACACAGGAAGAGGCCGTATTAAGGGGGGACTTAAGGCTTTCTGTCCAGGCCATAAAAACTGCTTTCCCTGTCCACAATCGTGTAACCTCCAGCCTCAAGTGTGCACTAGAGGAACTACAGCCATTTGGCACTTCCACATGGGCCTCTATTTTCAACCCCCAGGCTTGCCGCTATGTTTGAACTCACAGGAAACAGCACAGCTGGGTGGAAACTGTCACACAGGCGGGCAGTGTTTCAGAATAAAGCTGTGTCATATCGACAGTGGTTTAAATCGATATTATGGCTTTCAGTCAATCTGATTGGATAATTGATCAGCCAATCAATTTATCAACATACATACATGTTTTTTACTATCCTGCCGTGTGATATTTTGACCTCAGTGCTTCTCCATGTTTTATGTGTCAAGAGAAGTGACCTTATTTTTATTAGTTGTTCTGTTTGTCTCCTGAAAAGTTACAGGTGTACCGTGTAGACCCGTGAAAATGTAAAATCACACTGAACAAAGTTTAACAAACCCGACCCTCTGAATAAGGGAATTGGTAAAGAATTCACGTGATCAGCTAACCTTGCAGTGCAGATGGATCCACCTAATTCAGTGTCTGTAATCTGGAAAATCCGTCTTTGCCAAGCTCCAATCCACAACAATGTGAGCGGCCCAATCAGAGCCCTTTGGAGCAGGAAGAGGTGGGAGATATGACAGGAGGAAGCGACTGTTCGTACAGAGATTAGCACAGATACTAACAGCTTTAGTGGCAGCTTTATCAGATGTGGACCACATTTCTTTATGAAATGAACAACAAATAACACTTCAAACTTCTCTATAAAAAGGATATTTTTGTTCCACTTCCGATGTGTTTTGACGAGAGTTTGTTGTATGAAGTGGCTCATGTTCTGTCCTTCACACTGCAGCGGTGTACTGACTGCACAGCTGATGCATAAAAATGTGTTTGTCAAAGTAGACTATTATTTTTACTGACTGAGGAACTGAACTAATAAGAGTTTTACCCAGTTTGTCAATAGTAGTGGTAATTTTGGACCTGAGTGTTATATTCCTTCTGGTCTTTATCACCCAGCTCTAATAAAGCCTCATTAACTCAACAATATTCCTCTGAAAGTGCGATGAAAATAGGATTGTTTGATATTCCAACCACGTTTGTTCATTAAACATCAGCCACTTAACAGCGATCAGTGTTCATGTCTTTCACCTCATTTAATTAACACTAAATAAGCATAACAAACCCTTTACTAGAAACTACTGTGACACGTCCTCTTTATTTCCCTCCTCTCCAAACACAAGACAAATTGCCCCCTGCCTACCCTCACCCCCTCTCACCTCTTCCCTCCCCCGCCCTGTCCCTGTCTGTCATACACAGACCTCTGTCTTTAAATTTCGGGGGAGGGCGGGCAGCATGTGTCTGACTGAGCGGGGTGTGGCCCCAGGCCTTTCTGTACACAGCACAGAGGTGTATGCAAATTCATGCTGCAGAAACATGTAACCATGGGCTCCTGGACACACACATACGTTTCATACACACACACAGAGATGATCTGCATATTAACAACATGCCTCACAGATGCTTCCTGCTCTGAGTGCCTCTTGGCTGCGTTCATAAGAGTAGGACCATTATTGTGCAGCATGTGGGCGTGTTATCATATAAATAATACACTCCCGTTGCTCTAAAGGCTGATGTGTGTTTGTGTGCACGTTGCCGCAGTGTGTCAGTCAGTCACAGCGTGGTCCTGCCCGTGACACAAAGGCTCCATGGGAATGAGGGGGCTGCCCTGCTTGTTGTAGTTCTCCTTCTGAAGGTTGAAGGGAAGAGGGAGGGAGAGGACAGCGGAAGGGGGGAGTTTAAAATCATGGGGGTGGAGGGGATTATTAGGAAAGAGGCCAGAGTTGTTTTTATGGACTCATCTCCAGAAACGGTCAGAGACATGCTCCACTGATCTCTTTGTGCCGCTTTTTGGCTCTTGATGTGGACTCAAGTACCCCCGGTGTTATCTCCTCAAACTGTTCAAACAAGTTTCATCCACCAGCGCTGCCTCTGTTTTCAACTTCAGTCTCTTTCTCTCTGTCTCCACCTGCAGCCTTTCCATCCCATGGTGAACCTGCAGTGCTCCTCTGAGCTCAGGATGTTCCTGTGTGCCCTCTACGCCCCTGTGTGTACAGAGTACGGGCGGATGACTCTGCCGTGTCGACGCCTCTGTCTGCAGGCAAAGAGTGACTGCTACAAACTAATGGACATGTTTGGTGTCAGCTGGCCGCAGGAGATGGACTGCGACAGGTTGGGACAACAGCAATAATTCTTCTCCTGGATTTATTTCACCTTCTGCTACATCAGTGATTTAAGGTCCTCTTTTTGTGAGCAGCAGAAGACCAAAGAGAAAATCAAACACCTTCATTGATTCTGATTTCAGCGTACATTTTGATTCACACAAGATGTGTGAAAAATTACAAATTTTAATACATTTCTCCTGTAGAGATGGATTATTGAATTAGAGCAGCATTAACAAGGTTATGAACTTAAGCAGCAGCAGTATTAACAGGAAGGACATGTCCAAGTCAGCTTGGCACACAAAGAAAATTAAAGTGGAGGTTTTTCAGAGAGTCAATCAAACAAAACTTGAAGCTCTTACACAGCCAGAGGTAGCTGAATGCCAAACAGCAGGTCTTTTTTAACTAACCATCTGGGGACCATACCAGACAAGCTTTTGCAGCTGGTCAAAGACTTTTGACATCAAACCTTTAAAATTTCCGTAGGTGGCACTCAACAGTGATCCACTTAAACATAAGCCTGACCAACAATGCTAAAAACAACTGGCCACTAGTGATGGGGGATACCAGACTTTTCAAATCAATACTTCTACTTCTGCAACAATTTTTTCGATACTGATACAAACATCACCTACAACGCATACATAATGTTTATGAATTTGATGATTTTCTTTGACCAAAGCACATAAATAAAGTATGTACTTTAGACCATGAGCTCTTAAAGTGAGTCAAGTTTTAAGTCTTAGTCAGAAGAAAATACATTTTATTATTACAGTCTTAAGTGACTGATGTTTTAGGGTGACTTGGCAGTTATTCCAGAAATACTAATACAATGAAAAGACTTGCTTATTTAGGCCTTTGTTTTTGGTTTGTTTGATGCATCTGATTGGTCTCCTCAATGGTTGGCTGCTTGGCGTGAAGAAAGAGAGAAAGATTCAAAAAAGTCCATACAACTTCACAGATAAACATTTTGTTATAGTACTCATTTGGTATTGATATTTTAGGGGAGTAATCCATACCAAAGAGTACTTGTGAAAGTATTGATACTTTGTTACTCGATACCGATACTCCTGTCCCTACTGGCAAAAAAATGAGCTATCCAAGCTTCTGTGCTATTTCCTCATCACTAAAATCTCAGACTCTGAGTTTACATCCATTATTCTGTGCAAAAGGTTACCTGCCTCAGTCAAATTCACCCGTCACCTGTGAGACTGTCATTTTCATGAAAGGCAAATGAAGGTCGAAGCAGTGGCCACCAAGAAGACCAAACAGAACTGTGAATGACTAACTTAACAATAACTATGTGCTTTGCTGCCAAAATAAAGCTTGTATTTCTCAACTATCAATCAATCATTTATTTATTTATTTATTTATTAGTGTAGCAACAGTTTATAAAAAATGCCTGACTGAGTGACAGAATAGAGACTGAAGCTTCCAGAACTTTTCACATGAATACACTTACTCAGGTATGATGGAAGCAGGCCAAGCATAGCCTTGAAAATCAGGGTGTGCCAATGATTTAGTCTATGCTTCGTCAAAAATGGCCACCCATACAGAGAGCATATTGGGTTAGAGCCTAAAGTTTAAAATGAGCCTTCAAGCCCTGTGATAAACAGTATCCAAAGATTTAAGGCATTGAGAAGATGCATGCTCATATAAAACATCACCATAATCAATCAGAGGCATGAAAATAGCAGCAACAGGACGCTTTTTTGCAGCTAAAGAAAAACAAGACTTATTTCTGAAGTAAAAGCCCAGTCCCAACTTTAACTTCTAAAAAATTTGCCCAGTATGAACCTTTAAAGACAGAGAATCCCACAAACCCAAGATATTTATCAGACAAAAAAGATGTAATCAGATTAATGTTAAATGTTTTAGGGAGGTCAGACTGCAAGGCCTCAGCTTCTCTCATGTGATTTTGTTCTTCCTTATCATTTAACATAATAGCTTAATCACATTAATCAAAAAGTAGCCCTTTTCCCATGTACTTAGAAATTATATCATTTTTTAATATTTTTAAACCTTTTGATATTCCCTCCAGTCTGTTTCTTTCATTCAGGTCTTAGATAGGTCTTAAAAGTCTTTAATTTTTATAAAGGTGTGTACGTACCCAGGTTTTGCATATTCACTAACCATAAATGTTCCAGTATAACAACTATTTATTCCTTTACTCTCTTTTTTCAATGACAGAACATTACTGTTAAGTTGTCTTTCTGTCACAGTGGTCTGAAATGCTGACGACCATGGCAGGCTGTAGTTGTATTTTCTTACACAGCCTTTAACACATTTCTTTTATCGTTTTTGCTATTTTTTATTTAAAAAAAAAAGTCCTGGAATATTCACAAACAGTATTTCCAGCTTCCTAAAAGAGCGAGCAAATGTCCTCCTCTGTCTTAATCCCTGTTTCAAGTCTTTGCAGGTCAGGTTTGTTTTTAATGCTGTTCATATATGAGCTGAGATCAGCTGCTGCCGGGCAGGTAAATCTGTGGTTTCATTAGTCTGAGTGATCTTAAGGAATGCTTTTGAAGCTGTTTGGCAGTGTGAAGATGATGCTGTTCAAGGTTTGACAGCTGAAATAACCCCGAGCTCCACTTCTCTTCTTCTTCTCACAGGTTCCCAGACTGTGACGAGCCCTACCCCCGTCCTGTGGACCTGCTGTCCAGCTCAGACGTTACTGAGACCCCTGTCTCTGTCCAACGGGACTACGGCTTCTGGTGTCCAAGAGAGCTCAAAATCGACCCTGAGTTTGGGTACTCCTTCATGGGGGTCCGGGACTGCTCTCCGCCTTGCCCCAACATGTACTTTACACGTGAAGAGCTGACGTTTGCACGCTACTTCATTGGGGTGGTGTCCATCGTCTGTTTGTCCGCAACCCTCTTCACCTTCCTGACTTTCCTGATTGACATGTCCCGCTTCCGGTACCCAGAGCGTCCGATTATATTCTACGCTGTGTGCTACATGATGGTGTCCCTAGTGTTCTTCCTGGGCTTTCTTTTGGAGGACAGAGTTTCCTGTAACGCGGCGAGTCCTGGGAGGTTCAGGGCTTCAACTGTGACTCAAGGCTCCCACAATAAGGTCAGACAGACTTTCTGCGACTGTACTGCTTCTTTGTTGTGACACTCATGATATTTTTATTGGTCTTATTTCTGTGGTTTCCCTCTCTGTTTCAGGCCTGCACCCTCCTCTTCATGGTGCTGTATTTCTTTACTCTGGCCGGCAGCGTCTGGTGGGTCATTCTGACCATCACCTGGTTCCTGGCTGCTGTTCCAAAGTGGGGCAGCGAGGCGATAGAGAAGAAGGCCCTCCTCTTCCACGCCTGTGCTTGGGGTGTCCCTGGTGTCCTCACAGTCACCCTGCTGGCCATGAACAAGATCGAGGGGGACAGTGTCAGTGGTGTTTGCTTTGTTGGACTGTACAACATCACGGCCCTGCGATGGTTCCTGCTGGCCCCTCTAGGACTTGATGTAGTGGTAAGAATTTGTTTTTTTTAATACAAAGACACAAACTAATTCAAACATAAATCCATTAAACTACAACCAAGGGATACCACATGATAAGTGTTTACGTCTAAATCTGTGAAACAAAACCACTGTAACCTTTAACCCATCCCTGTCTGGATTTATCCCAGGTCGGTGTTGCGTTGCTGCTGGCAGGTATTGCAGCATTAAACCGAGTCCGCATGGAGATTCCCCTCGAAAAGGAGAACCAGGAGAAGCTGGTGAAGTTCATGATCCGCATCGCTGTGTTCTCTGTGCTCTATCTGGTCCCTCTGCTGACCGTCCTGGGCTGCTACCTGTATGAGAGCAGCTACAGAGCCATCTGGGAGACCACCTGGGTCCAGGAGAAGTGCAGAGACTATCACATCCCCTGTCCTTACCAGGTAAAACTTCTGCTAAAACATCATGTAATGTTATACTGTTATGATGGCAGTCAAAGCCTTTGTTGATGAACAGTTGAGGGGGTTGATATTGACCTACAAATCGTATCTTATGCTGAAGACGTACAGGAAATGTTCCAGTTTCAGATTAAAAACTGGTCTCCTGCACTTTCTTTAAAATTCTTAGAACATCTTGAATCTGATGTTGTAAATTAAAGCGTCCTTAGAAGTCTCATTTCTCCCAGTATGAGATCTTGAATTTTGGTTGGTATGTTGACGAAGACTGTCTTCATCAAATCTAATTTTGACTCTTTTATAGGCTGCTATTAAAAAAGCACCTGGGAAAAACTGGCAGCAATTTAACGCTCATTTTGTAAACAGTTATCAGCCCATCTGTGCGCTCTCTCATGTCTTTGGCCCTATTTTTGCAGTTAATTAACATCTGTTTTGGGAATATGGACACCAAGTGATTGTCCTCGATGCTGTCTGTGGACATGCTTCAATACGTGCTGAGAACTGTTTAATATCAGACTTTATACAAAGTTGGTCTGAGGTGCTTTCATTCAATTTGATTTGGTCATGCAGACTTGAAGCATGCTGATGTGCATTAAACAAACATCACCCCATCCACTGACATAATCCACTGTAGTCTGCCAACCCACGCTCCAACAGTCAAAAGTTTGTAGTGGAAACACAGTTAAATACCCTCGAGCCCCTTCCACAATCTAACGTCAATGTAAACGCCCCTATGACACCATGTCCTCGCTGAAGACGCTGCACAGGAGCGCCAGAAACCAGAATCAGGCAGATTACATCAAATGTACTAACTGCCCGAGAGCGACACAGCGTGCACCGTGTCTACTTTCCTGTTCATTGATTGTGTTGTCACAGACAAGGAGTGGGAAAAGAGGAATTTTGAAGAGGAGACTGGAGGGATTTCCTTTATTTTCTTTGACTTTTCTCACTTTCAACACCCAGGGGGAATACTTTGTTTGGCTCACAGGGAGCTGTGTATTGATGAGCCTTTGAGTCGACCACTTGTCAACGCTTGGCTGAGGTAACTGGTAATGATACTAGGGAAACCTTGTTATGACTTTTACTTCCTCTACACACAACTGTTCAGGTTTCTCCACCTGAACAGTTAAAGCATGTATTGTCAGGCTGCGATGCGACGCAACATCCAACACTCTCAGTTAGGACACAGAGTGCTACTTCACTTCCACAGTGAACTTCAGAGAGAAAAAACGAATTAAACCCCTATTTGCTCCATCTCCAGGGGTCGTATTAGAGGTGGGATATTGGTGAGAGGGGGTGGTGGCATCTTGTACTCTTGGCACTGTGAATTTGCATAAATATCACGTCCTTGCAGAATTAATGTGAATGTCTTGTGGTCAGTGAGTTGCGGTGCTATTGCATGAATGCACTGTGAAATAGGCTTTACACTCGCCTTCAGTCACACAGACGTACCCTCCTCTGGTCCTGTGGCTGTTTCAGCTCTCAGCAAAGCCCCTGCTCTCCTCATATTTTACATTGTCCCTGGCATTTTCCATTTCAAAACACCCATGAACAAGGAAGAGAGCAAGGAACATCACAAGGAAAGACAGCGGCAGAGGCACAGTCTAACTACAGTTCCTCTGTTTCTACTGTTTGGAGCAGAGTGGTTTTCCTCATGTCTCTCCAGCTGTCCGTTGAGGCACTCTTAAGAGCTTGGTGAGCAGTACTGCCTCCTTCTGGGGCTAAATAGCACTGAAATGATGTGTGAGTGTGTAACAACAGAAGATACAATTACACCATCAGCTTGGTATCTGAATCAGTGTGAATACATTGAATAAACAGACAATTTGTCTCTTTATCTCTTTTGAGAGAGGTCTGTGTTTTGGTTTTCTGTTATTGAGTTAAATTCAGCACCCTGAATTGTCATGTTTTAGGAAAATAACAATCTTACTTTGATAAATCAGCGTTCAAAACATCTATCTATACTACACACAAGCTGATTGGTATTTGTTCTGCATTACAAACCAGGTCAAACTTTTGTTAGTTTTGTTTTTAAATGGTCTGAAAATGTGTTGAATAAGGTTTCAGAAATAATGTAGGAACCCTGAAATTTGTTTTAATGAGCTAATATTCATTGTACTTTACTGTATATATGTTAGCTGTAATATAATGCTGCCATCAGAGCTTTTTTTATTTTTCAATCTAAATTACTGAGTGGATGAAGTGGAAACTCAAGTCAGCTTTTTGAAAAAGAACATTTATAACTATCACATGTAACAGGAGTAACTTTAGCTGAGTTACATTTGTGACTTCATTTTGACATTAAATACCCCTAAAACACATGTAAACAGAATTAAGTGTTTGCTAAAACTGTAGTTCAGATATTAGAGTTCCCCCATAATAAGTTAATATTCCTAAATATCATCCCTCATGATGTCTTTTGAAGGCTCTGATAATTCACTACATACCTGCATTTTTATCCTGACAAAAATCACAGTTTGTTCTTGTTTGCAAACATCAAACACACAACAGGGACTCGAGTGAGGAAGCTAGGAGGCAGAGCAGGAGGTAACAGCTGGGAGGAGGCAGATGTGTTTGCACACACAGACGTGAGAGAGCAGGACACCCCGTGAGATACTGTCCAGACTTGATCCAGTGCACTTAAACTGAATGCTCACTCACACTCAGTCTAACAGCTCTCGTTTATGAGACGATTGTGCTTCACCCGCTCTGCAGCAGCCTCCAGCCTCAGCACACGCAGCGTCTCATCTGATAGAGCTGTGAATAATTCAGACGTCTCTCTCTCTCTGTTGTTCGCTCTGTTCTTCATAACCATGTGAAGATGCCTTTGTACATCCGTTTGTACCTCACATGCTCAAAGTGAAGTTCAGCGGAGAACAGAGGGGAGCAGCAGATCGCTCTGAACCTGCTCAGACGTCTCAGTGTTAGTGTGTGACGTAGCTGATGGCTTCATTTGGATCTCAGTCACTCTTCTTGTAGACGTCTGAAGTTAAATTTACCTGACAAACCAGATGGACTGTTTGATACAGTGGATACTGACTGTATTTCACTGTGTGATTGGTGAGGGCTTAACCTTCCATGAAAAACTAGACGGCGATACAGATGTTTGCCTGTCACATTCATTATGGGCCGATCAGAGGCTTGCAGTCACTTCTAACTTTCGGTAAAAATAAACCACACCAACAGCT
Source organism: Cetoscarus ocellatus (assembly GCA_037902135.1). Classification (NCBI taxonomy): domain Eukaryota; kingdom Metazoa; phylum Chordata; class Actinopteri; order Labriformes; family Labridae; genus Cetoscarus; species Cetoscarus ocellatus. The sequence continues at coordinate 302,206 of JBAMNC010000518.1, read as the reverse complement.
ACTGCTTCTTCGTCCTTAAGAGGATGCCATTAAGCTGTTTATTTAGTGAATCAGAAGATTTTGCTGACATTTGTTAGTTTTTCCGTTCGTAAACAGGGTAACTCAAAAAGTAATGAGCAGAATTTAATTACGTTTTCAGGGAATGTTAGTCTTCGTTAGGAAGAAGTGATTCTGCTTTAGCGGTCGCCTGAGTCAGGATGCTGATCCAAGAGTTTTATGAAGGATTTCTTAACATAGTGAGATGGGGAAAAAGTGTCAGGAATGCTTTGGTGTTTGTGCTCTCACGGCACTTCTAGTTTTGTCTTGTTTTATGGTGATTATGAGCAAGCTGTCACAATCTGAGAAAAGCTAGACACACAATACACCATTTTGTGCCAGAATTTTGCTCTGATTCCTTTTCGCAAGGGTCTGTGTGTGTGTTGTGTGTGGGGGGATACCAGGATTGTTGTGCAGCCAACAATTTGTCGAAATAATCCTGAGGTATTTGTTGTCAAGGAACTATTTTACTGTTCCCAATCAATTCAGAGCCTCTCAGATCACAAGACGTCCAATTAAAAATGTTAGATATTACGACTTCAGGTTGAGCTTATAATGTATCGGTATTTGTAAAAGAATCATTTTAATTAAATTGACATTTTTTAATTCTTTTGTTTATGGACCTCGAGTCTATTAATAAAACTATTTATCTATCTAATCAAATTGGTTTATTTTGAGCATTTTTTAAAATTGATTGGAGATTGAGATTAATACTTATCATCTCATCTCGCTTGTTTATGTCAGTTTCCACACTGACATTCGACATGGTAAATAAGCAAGTCATGTAGCATTAGCTGCCCTGTGGCCAAAATCTCATTCGTGTGGAAATACTTAAAATTGGACAGCAACAAGAGTCCAACAGCCTCTCTGAGTACATACATAAATAGTCAGACTTAGTTAAAAGGGATTACTATGTTAAAAAACAAACTCAAAAAACAGCATGTAGCTGTATTTTCTGGTCAAATGTAAATATCCAACTGTGCCTTGGAATTGGGAGATACCCATTTTTAAAAATCTGACTGGGGCCAAAAAATGCATTCCTATCACAGTCTTTGCAAAAAAAATAGAGGTCTGATTTGTATACTGTTTCTGTAAATGTCTTTAAGATGCATCACTAAATATTTCACTTAAACAATATAAAATTGTTGATAAAATATATTTGAATGATAAATAAATACTTATTGCATAGAGTGAGACAGTAGCTTTAAATGACTGGAATTCTGTGTTTAGAATAATTCATCGAAGCCTATGGTTTGTGTTTGAGTTTAAATGTGTAAAACATTTATTAGAAAATTAGTATTTTTCCTTTTGTTAAATTACATATTTATAGATATAAAATTAAAGTGAATGGCAATTTAAATACTTTCCTCTGGCATTTAGGAGATGACATAAATGTGGCCCTCTCTGTAACCAAAGTTGCCCATCCCTGATTTAACACAAATAAAACAAAATACAAAGTAAAGCCTGAAACGAATAATAGAAATCGAGTCTCAGATAAAAGTGGTTAAAGCTAAATTCAATCAGTCATCAATCTTTATTTGTACGGTGCCAAATCAAAACAATGTTATCTCAAGACACTTTACAAAAGAGTCGGTCGATGGCATAGTCTTTATTTTGTAAATATATCTTTTTATCGTTATTTCTTTATTCTCTGGCACCCTGACTAGTCATGAAGTTTCTTTAGACCTTGCGTCTGTCTTCAGCTCTGCGGTTTCACAGTTTGAATCCTCTCCTGTGTGCATTTGGAGGATTTAAGATCTAAAGGAAACTGTTTAAAAATGTCATTATGCATGTGATTTTCAACTTTTTAAAAAGCTGACAGTATTTTTAAATCTTCAGGTGTGTGGGGTCAGCTTAAAAGGTTAATCCTCTCAGGAGTGACATGTTCTTTACAAAAAAGAAAGAAACTTCCATGTTTATGTTATCATTGGCAAAAATAGATGAAACAGAGCGTCTTATCGTATATCGGTCATAATCTTCTCTTGAGAAATGACCTGTAGAAGCTGATAACCTCAGATCTGAAGAAGTCATTGAACTGCTTTCACTTTGGTGGTTCAGCTGTGGAGGGTGAAGCTGCAGCGCGGAGCAGGACGGCAGTTGTGCTCTTAATCTTTCCCGTAAACATTACATTGTGTAAGAGAGCAGTGCATTAATCCTGTGTGTGAATGAGTGCAGTGGTGTATTAGAGTGTGTGTGTGTGTTTGTGTATCTGCTGCAGAGTGTGGGTCAGTGGGGTCAAACTGCACAGCATCGTAGTTACAGCAGATCTGACAACAAGCACAGCTGAGCACTCTACAGCAGTCAAACACAAAACATCAGAGGAAATCAGACAAAGCTTCTCGTTTCCATACAACCCCCAACATCAGGACGGCCATGGAAGAACACACACATCGTACACACACACGCACCGAGCCCACACTATGTGTTGATGCACAATATTGACTTAAAGTGCCTTCTATATTTATCTTAAAAGCCTTCCCTGAGGCTCAGACATCCACTGTGCCGAACAGCTCCTCGACCCCCTGTCTCCGCAGCACACAGAGAAACACACACACTCAGGCAGTGTCATCGGTGACTGAGGAGTTAGGGGTGGGCTGAGTTTTCCGTCTTAGTGTAGTTAAAGCTTCAGAAAATGTCGAGCAGCTATTTTAGGTTTGTGGTTGTCTCTTGAAGCTGCTCTATGGAGGCAGAACTCAGTAATGAGGATGTCGGCCGAAGTCTTGCTGAGGAGTATCTGTGGATGAGCCTCAGGGTCTGCCTGGCCCACTCATAATGAGGCCATCAGGACTGCATCTGTGTGCAAATGCATGGGTGCACACGTATGTAAGAGAGTCAGAGAGATGAAGAGGAAGCAGGAGGTAGTCAGGAGAGTTGTTTGGTTCAGTGCGTGCCGGCTGTAATGATGTGAGTGTGACAGAGAGCGACTCCGCACGGCTCATGCTGCTCTGCTGTCTCCCAAACTTCTACTGGATTACATGACATCACTTTAACCCTCCTGGCTTTTTTTGGTCTGCCATGGTTCGCTCAGTTTGTAGCAAAAATCATGATCATTACCTCAGAGGAAAAGGTTATGTTTTTGCCATTGTTTGTTTGTTTTTTTTCTTTTTCTTTGTTTTTTAGATTTTAAGCAGGATAACTAAAAAAATCCATTTTATGGATACACAGATATGTATAGATACATATAAAATACACATCTACATATATCCAACACCCAACATGAATCCATATAGCCAGTCATGAATCCATCATCATGGTGGCAAGAAAACCTGTTTAACAGCAGGAAATCTTGAATGTGGATCCCAGTCTCATGATGAACAGCAAATCCACCAGATGCTGTGTTGGGTGTGTGGGCGAAGGAAGGGAGTTGGGCAGAGACAAGTGGACTAAAGTAAGAACTAAAGCTGGTGACAGATCCATGGACCAACCATCAACCTGTCCTCATCATATTAAATCATCATATTTAAATTTATTAGAGGTTAGCCCCTTGAGATACAACATCTCGTTTTCAGGAGGGTCCTCATGTCTATATGACTGTAGTGATAGTTTTATAGAAGTATAATCAATAATAATCATGACAAGAGTAAATAATCTAATATTTACATTAACAAATAATACAACAGCATCAAAAATAAAATTTATAAGTGATGTATTTGATGTGTGATGTGGATCCAGGAATTATTAAAAAGCTTTGGTAACATTGTGAGATAGGGCAGAGTTCAATAATTATGCTAATAACTCAATAACTTCTGAACGGATTTTGATGAAAATTTAAAGGAAAGTTAGTCAAAGCACAAGGAAGAACTTATAAAATTGTGGTGGTGAGTTAAGATGTAGATCCAGGATTTTTTTTGAAGGATTCAACAGCGTAAAAGAGGACAGTTTTCCACATTATTGACAATAACTCCCAAACAGTGTTAAAAATGCCTTGCTGGAGGTTTTTGCTCTTGCAGCACTTTGTGTTTTGATAGATTTTGAGATCATGATTGGAAAAACTTGATATTCGCTGATTTTACAACATGCACCACATGCAATTATTAAACTGAACCTCTCTTAATGCTATCATTCTGATCATTAAAGAACATGCAATAAATGAAAATATGTGTGAAAACAAATAAAAAATAATGGTAGATGGAAAAAAAACTGAAAGACAGCTAAATTATGATTTGAGCTCCCTTTTAAATTGTTCTGTGTTCAATGGCAGCATCTGTTTTTATTTTTATCTGCACTAAAACTGGTAAATGATAAAATGGATAGTCACATTTATGCAGAGGATGCTTTCTAAATTGTCCAACAGTGTTACAGATTTGTGCAAAATTGTTGGTACACTTGTGTTAAAGAAATAAAAACCCACAATGGTCACTGAAATAACTTGAGAGAGGACAAAAGTAAGAATAAATAAAAATGTACTGAAAATTAACTAATGAAAAGCAGACATTGTTTTTGAATTGTGGTTCAACAGAATAATTTTAAAAAACAACATAATGAAACTGGTCTGGACAAAAATGATGGTACCAAGAATTTTGCACACGTCTGTAACACGTGCCTCTCATGTTTTAGTTTTTTGCATTTAGGTCACAGTTTTGTGCTACACTGAGGAAAGTACAGACAGTATATGCTTGTAGTCATTCTAGTCATTGGATGAAAATGCAGGATTTCTCATTTTGTATCACTGTAGCTTCCAGTTCTTTCAGCCTAATAACCATCTGCTATGTTGTGTGTGTCCTGCAGGTGGAGCAAACCAGCCGTCCTGACCTGGTCGTGTTCCTCATTAAGTACTTGATGATGCTGATCGTGGGGATCCCCTCAGTGTTCTGGGTGGGCAGTAAGAAGACATGCTTCGAGTGGGCCAGTTTCTTTCATGGCAAGAGAAGAAAAGAGTATGTACACACACTAACACCATGTTTAAAACACATATTCATGTCACATTTAAAAAAAAAATCATCCTTATTTAAGTCATTTAGATATCTAAGAAGATATGTTCTCCATCTAGTGATGTCTTTTGTATAAATGTTTTTGGGCTAAATAAGAGTTTCTCTCAGTAAATTACCGTCTGAAGTTAGTGCAGTAAATAAAAAGGATTTTTTGTGCTCTTTTTATTGGGAGGTCCACATTTTACAATCTCTTATGCTTTAAGTGCAGCCAGAGGGAACTTTAGATATGGTTGATACAGCTGCAAAGTGAGAGGTAAAATAGGTTTACTTATCCCACATCCCAAAATATCTTAAAATCCATTCATAAAGTCTTTCTTCAAAAATGTCTCCAAACCCAAGAAACAGATACTTTGAAGTCTGAAATAATCACATTATGATTGCAAGAGTTAGATTTTAATAATCTTTATCTAGGTCTACAGAAGTTTGCTGCATTTATTTGGAACAACAGCTTCTTTTTTAATATTGAACAGTTATATTTCATAAAAACAGTCTCATGTAAGTTATTATTATAATTATCAAAAATGGATCAGTAGAGTGATAGACGCCTGAACTGATGCTGCATTCAGGGACAGAGCAGGACACTGTTTCCTCCATAATTCTTCATCCATCTTACCAAAGTGATTCTGACACATTTGACAGACGTTAAAGATTTTGCAAGACTCTTTCTCTGCGCTCACCCCCCTCCCATCCAAACTCAGAGCATTAACCCCCTCTCCCACCGCCTGCTCCACACACTCCTCCATCCTCTTCTACCACCCCAACCACCCCACCACCTTCCCCCTCTCCCTCCCCACCCTCCTGCGTCTGTCCCTGCCCTCCCTGCCTCCGCCCCACTCCTCCGTCTCCTGCTCCTCCGCGCCGCGCTCCTCCCTCCCCCACTGTAGCAGGATGGTCAACGAGAGCCGACAGGTGCTGCAGGAGCCCGACTTCGCCCAGCTGCTGCTCAGGGACCCCAACACGCCCATCGTGAGGAAGTCGCGGGGCACGTCCACCCAGGGGACCTCCACCCATGCCTCGTCCACCCACCTGGCCATGCTGGACGAACCGCCAAGTGGCAGCACCAGCCGGGCTGGCTCCGTCCGCAGCACGCGCTCCAAGATGAGCAGTTACCATGGCAGTCTGCACCGATCCCGGGACGGCAGGTGAGTCCAAACATTTCCCTTCATGTGGCAGCCATTTTGTTATCTTCTGAGAAAAACAACCACACTGGTGAAGGCATGTTCACCTTTGGTCTGGCAGAGATGGGGGGAGGCTTGGGTCCTTCTAGTAAGGGGTGATAGATGACGTAACCAGCGCAACATGGCTTGTTTTGGGGCTACGCGGCCTGCAAACAATTTCCCCAGTTTCATTAATTTATTGGATCTTTTTATCGACGAAATGTACGTATCAGGTCGATAAAAAATGACGTCATTTTCCCCCAAAACGGACGATATTCTATCGATAAATATCGTGCATCCCTACTTAAGACTCATTTTTAGCTTGTGATGGACTCACCCTCCTCAAGATAAATGTTGTTGATGTTCCTCTCTGGTCATATTGTTTAGTGACAGTAACACTGATCTACTGTAGCTGTTTACTCCATCCTCTGCTCCAGTATTGACAGGAAGTGCCCTCTAACACCACCTCTCTCCTCTGTCCCAGGTATACCGCCTCCAGCTTCAAAGCCTTAGAGGAACGGCTGCCCTACGGGAGCATGCCGCGCCTCAACGACCAATCACAGTCCAGACACTGCAGCACCAACCGCTTGGACAGCCTATCACGGCACGAATCCACCCAGCGGCTGGAGAGCCAGTCGCGGCACAGCAGCGTCAGAGACCTAAGCAGCACCACCCAAGCCGTTCTGATCGGCCCCGGGAACGGGATTCACAGGGTGCTGGAGGAGGACGGAGCTACGGCCTGAACAGAGACGAGCTGTGATGAACTCCTGAAGATGTGACTGACTGTGTGAGGATCAGCAGAGAGGGGACAGAGGACAGGGTGTGGTTTGTCCTCTCTGCTGAACTCCTGAAGAAGAAACCTGCTGAAGAGCGGGGCTCCGTCCGGTCAGAAGAAGACACCATGTTTGGATTTATGCCTTAAATGTTCTCTCAGCTTTACACGAGCTACGAGCTGATCCAAAAACCTGAAACTGAAACTGAACTTGGTCCCGCTGTTGAAGCTGTGATGGATTCTGCAGCACTGTGTGACTCGTCCTGAGAGAACGAGACTTCACTGAAGGACCTCCTGAGCCAGTCAAGCACAAAGTCCAACACTGGGAGACCTCAGGGCTCTGGTTTGAGCCTGTGCTCGATCTGTTTGTATAAAAGACTGTGAACAGGATCTCCATGATGATGTTGAACATTTCAGTCCTTCTCCTGAGAGCAGGGTCTTTTTTAGCTCCATTTGACATGTTTTGTACATCATATTAAAAAACGCTCCTTTATTTCAAAATGTTAAACAAATAACTGACTGACCTAACGCCTCGTTTCCACTTTAACAGACACCAGTCAACCAGATGTCCATTCATTCGATGATATCCTTTGTGTTTGCAACAGTCCTCCCCATCGTAATATTTTCATCCACAGTACGTTGAAACAATGGTGGATTTCAGAGACTGTAAATCTGTGTGCTACCTTAGCTATCTGGCCATATCACTCAATTTAGCCGCCAATATAAATAAAACAAACTTTTCAAATGTCATCGTATCACTTTTAAAACATCAATCATCTTATGTTTCCAAAACTGGAAATCCTGAATAATCCTCAATAAAAGAAAAATGAAAACATTTCCCCCCTCACAGTGAGAGCACAAAGGTGTCAGGTCACTGCAGTCAGCCTCCAGTGGACACTCGTGGTACTGCAGCTTTTGGCACTTTCAGCCACAGAGGTCGCCGCCTGATTAAACCGTGACATTACCTGTTGTTATTTCTGTCACAACAAACAGCAAAGTTTATCCGTGTCGCAGGGATCAAAGTTTTTCAATATGAATACAGTAATAACAAATTTATTAGACCACCTCTCATAAAAACATATATATTGTAGAAATCTTCCAAAAACTCTTTTAAAACTGAAAATGTTTTTGGTGTTTGACAAAGAAACCTCTGAGAAGTCAGAAATTAATCAAGCAACACATAAAACCACTAAAACTATTTTTTTGGTTCAGGAATAAAGGAAAATAACCATGATTTATCATTGTAATTAGGAATTAAAATGTCCTTTAGTATTTTCTGTTTTTTTTGTAAAACAGTAAATTTGAAAATTCATGTCTAATAATATTAATATTATATTTTAGCACTAAAATATTATTTCAGTTAAAGATCTTCTACATACTGGTGTATTGACCATAACAGAGGCATAAAAATGATTGTTGTAATTATCAGCGCTGCTCATTTAGTGCAGCTGTGGCATAAACCTTAGATTAGGTGGTGGTTTAATAAACTTGTTAAACTCTGTAAATAGGAGTACTTTTTATGAATATAATATTTTTTGTTAATTCACAACGTACAAAAAATACAATAAAAACACTACTTTGTACAGAAAGCTGGTGATACTTTGTCACTCTGCTTAAAGTATTTAAATATATTTTGATATATCATATTTTCACTCCTGTGTTAAAATACGTATCAAATTGCCAGATCTTTTCCATTTTTCTGATTTCACTGCCGAAGTCGTCCTGTTTTTGTCTTAGAACGATGAAAACTGTCGGCCCCTCCTTAAATGTCCGCAGGTCTACATGTTTTATCCTCCTGTAAAGAAATTCACTCCCCTGCGTCTGCACATGAGTGGAAAAGAGGCGTTAGAGCCCCGCATACAGACAGTAAACAAGGTGATGAAGGGTAAGAAATGAGCTGAAGGTTAAGGGAACAAACAGAGCCCGGTCTGCTGTAAAGACTCTGGACTGAAGCTGTTATTATATTGAGGTTTGTAACTGCTGGAGTGAACTCGTGTAAATATTTAAAAAGATAATGATGGGGATGTGATCGCCTGAGTTAAGGGCTGAAACACTGTAAACAGAGCTGAATCCAAACTCCTGCCTTATGACTGTGTGTTCAGACGGAAACTTAGAGAACTTTACACTAACATGATTTTATTCAAAGTGATCGACAGACAGCACAGAGAAACTCACCACCACAAAAACACAGCACAAAAATCTTAAAAGGGAATTTCAGGGCAGCTCTGGTTGAGATTGATCTGTGTGTGAGCTGGTTACTGCAGGTAGGGATGGGTGATGCAAACTAAAACCATATCCAGGTATTGAGACATATCTATAACTACTTTTTGTGAAAAAAAAAAAAACACTAAAATCATTCACTTTGATTTGATCCAAGAAAAAAACGAAAACAGTCCAAAAGGAAAATCAAAACACTTTTTCATTTTTTAACTGAATCAGAACAAAGCAGCCGAGCTGAAGGTGTGAAAATCACCTGAACATCCTCTACGGGGACATTTCCTGTTTTTAATGATTGACTTTGCAGACAAACCTTCTAAATTATACAAAATTACCCTCAATATTTCCATGTTGTGAGTTTGTCAACAATACTCGGTTCTCTCAGATAGTTTCAGGACGACTTAACCTTCATTATTTTGATGTTCTACTGAATCTTAATGACGCTTGATCAGATTTTTAACCAAAAGAAAAAGGAAACATGAAGAAAAGTGAGTTTAACAAGCAGGAAGTGCAGCTTTCATTCACTTTTCCTAAATGTTTTAACATGTTTCTGCAGTTTAGACCCTTGGTTCCCAACCTATGGTCTGGGCCCAGTGGGGAGACACAAGGTTCTCAGGGGGAGCGAGACACCTTCAGCTTTAGAGACGGACTAAAGTTGGGTAACATAGTTTGGCTAAAACAAAAATAAAACAGTGAAGAGGAACTTTCTCTGAAGGTGTTTTGCACAATAATGTGAATGCTAGTCTAACTTATCTTCATTTTATTCATGAAAACAATTAGGATTATTATTTTTTTTTTTGCCAAGCATTACAGAATATTTTTCTCGAGTAGGTCCCAGGGGCGACTCGACTCTTCTTAGGTAAAAATGAAGGGGCCCTTAAAAAAAAACACTGATTTCGACAGTCTGCAATTTTTGAGATTCAAAAACGAAATGTGTCTGATGCATTTTTAGTTAATTAATTGATATATTTAATTAATTTTTATTAATTCGAATAATTGAATTAAAATATAATAATATCAGCAGCACGGTGGTGCAGCAGGTCGCTGGTTCGATCCCCGGACGGTCAGGGCCTTTCTGTGTGAAGTTTGCATTATCTCCCTGTGCATGCGTGGGTTCTCTCTGGGTACTGCAGCTTCCCACCACAGACCGAAAACATGTTCATTAGATTGATTCATGCTCAGACTCTTAGGTGTGAGCGTGAATGTTTGTCTGTCTCTTTATGTGGCCCTGTGATTGGCTGGCGATCGCTGTAACCCACCTCTCACCCAGTGTCAGCTGGTATAGACTCCAGCCTGTGACCCTGAGAGGGACAAGTGGTATAGATGATAGATGGATATAATAATATCAATATTAAAACACAAACTGCCTGTAAATACTATAAAATTAATGTAATGGTTTTCTGTCAGGCCTGAATGTTTCCTGCAGAAAAGAAAATCTCTGTCAGTGTTTCTTACTGTAAACAATTGATTATTAGACCTGGCAGCTATTTAAAAAACTCAGGAATCTGTCACTCTGACATGAAGTGAACTTTAGTGACATAAACGCTGAGCTCTTACTCTGTCTCATTTGGAAATAAAGGAAAGAAAATCACTGTCTCACCCCACCCTGCTGAAAATGTCTGGTTGATATTTTTTTAGGTATAATCAAATATTCCAGAGGTCAGACTGCCCCGTCAGAGACCTCCTTCTCTTCTGTCTGAACACACACGACCTGTTTGAATAGATGTAGACTCCTCACAGTCGGCCCAGTCTGGTTAGTGTCCCGTTAAAATGTGTCCTTAAGCTGTAAAGATTCTGTAAATGTTGGAGCTTCGTTTTCTCTTGAGTCAATGCTCGTGTATAGATGTAAAAACTTTTTGTTGATTTGTAATAAAGATTTTTTAAGAACTGACTGAATGATGTTTGTCTCATGATATTCACAGGATTCACAATGAAACCCAAATTAAGCCTGACCCCAAACTGCTGAACTCTAAAGACCCTCTGACTGAAAATGTAATAAAAAAGTCAAAGACAGGCCTCAACAATCAAAAAAGAGCACAACTCTCCACCAAGGTGTTTCTGACACTAATTGCTCTGTCATTAACAAATCCTTAAAGGAAATGTTTTATGTGACATCCAGATTCAGATCATCACCAAAACCTGATCAGTTCTTCCTCGTACCAACATTCACTTGTGTTTTTTGCTGATGTCTGTTCGTTTGTTTATTTGTTTGTTATCAAAATGCAAAAACTGCAGAACAGATTCTGCTGAAATTTTCAGGTGATGTTGGTAATGGCCCAACTTAAAAATAATTAGATTTTGGTGGTGATTTATATATTTGTCTGGATGCAAAAAATGTCCAAAAATCCCATAAGTTAATATTGGGTGGAATTTTAAAAAATCATATCTCTGCCATTTTTTAACAGATTTACTTCCATTTTTCCAGGATAATTTGGGGTCCATGTTTCCATCATCAAGGTAAATTTCATCTGGATCTGATCCAGACTGACGTCACAAAAAACCTTGAACTTTATAATGGGAAATCCCATTGACAACATTCAATAATTCATATAAAATCCAAATATAACGTGATGTTCCCAAAACTTGTGTTCATACAGGATAACAGCCTCCATGTCTGTACTGAGTTTGGTCCGGATCGTGGCTCTTTTCTGGATCTGGGGATCCAGACTTGTATCTTTTATGGGGGTTGTGGAAAATCACAGGTCAGAATATATTGTTTCATGGTCCTGTTTTGTTGGACAGTAGTTGTGTTTATACTTTGGTCCCTCTGGTTTCTACTCCGTGTCCTCGTCTGTCCTCTCAGTCCTGAACGTTTCCTGTTTTCTCTGAGTTCCTTCAGAAGAGCTCGAGATGAACGTCCTAAACCTCAGACTGCTTTGAAATCCTTGCCTAGGGAGACTCCTCTGATATAGATAAACTGAGCTTTAAATCAAATACTGAGTCATTTTACTCTTCAGACATTTTCAAAGTCTCCAGACATGTGGACGCCTTCAGGAACAGCTGCTGAAGTCTGAGACTGTTTTACAGTAACTTTAATCTTTATGTCTGAGCCTGTGACTGTAGATCAGAGCCTCTGCTCTGAAACTCCTGATGTTGAAATGATCGATCAGTTAAATCAAAATCAGGGAGGTGTGGAGAAGATGTAGATGTATTTTGTAACAATTCAAGTATTTTGAAGCTTTGAATCTACAGAGTTTACAGTTTATGTTTAAAATGTAAATAAACCTTGATAAACACACGCTCACACACACACATGTTCTTAAACCTCCACCCAAAGTAAGGTCTTTGCCACAGCTGCTCTACATTAACAGCAGTGGTTATTACCAAAATCATTACCTCCACCAAGGAGTTTGTTTTTGCTGGCATATGTTTGTCTGTTTGTTTGTTTGTTTGTTTGTTTATTAGCAAGATTTTGCAAAAACTACTTGATCGATTTTACTGAAATTTTCAGGAGATGTTGGTAATGGCACAACTTAGAAATGATCAGATTTGGTGGTGATTCAGATAATCACCATTAGTGAACATTTGTTTTTGCTCAATAACTGTCTAATAATGATATCAACATGATTCTGAGTGCTAGGTGTGGGTTTTCAGGGTCATGAATCATGTTATGATGGTAACTTTATCATGGAACAATTGCTTATAGATGTAACAGCTATATTGGCAGAGGTTTGCACTCCGAGTGCTTTCTAGTTACCAAAATCATTTTTGTTTCTGTGATGATTGATACACCACTATGTATAAACAGAATGTTTCACTGATAAAATGTTATTATTGACATTCATGAATTTTAAAATTTACTTTTTTTTTTACAAAAACAGAAAAAATAGTAGAGCACTTTATTATTCCTTGATTAAGATGTCAAATTTTAGTTATTAACTTGCATTCCTGATAAAAAAAAATAGTTTTAGTGGTTGAATGTTTTGCTGGATTTATTTCGGACTTCTCAGAGACGCCCTGTGAGCGGCTCAGACTTCGTTATAAAAAGATGAATTCAGTCTGAAATTCTTTATTCACGTTAAAAATGTATGAATAATAACATTTTCAGTTTTAAACAAGATTTTGAAAGATTTCACAAATATTTATGTTTCCTTGTTTATAACATTGTTGAAAAGTTTTATGGATGTTCAATAAAAAGTCTTAAATTTGAGCCACTGAGGGTTTAAATATAGATCATAGAAGTTTGAATTAAATGAAAAAAAAAAAAATGTTAACAGCATTTTATTTTACTCTAAGCATAAATGATAACACATGCTTATTTATAACCACGTTATAAAATACTTCTGCTTCAATATAGTTAAAGATTAGATTTGATAGAACTTTATTAATCCCTTGGGAAAACTCCCTCAGGGACATAAAATTCCAGCAGCATTATATAGCAGATAAAAAGATATATAAATAAGATAGGTATAATAAAAGTATAAAAAAAATCTATTTATTACATATGTTTATGTATTATATACTATATATATAATATAATTTATATTTATATACTATATAATTTTATGTATTTATTTATTAGAAAAGTTATTTAGATATAAATAACTTCATATATACAATCTCGACCACATAGTGCTGCAAAATCAAATTTTAGAATTAAGTTTTATATTTGTATAAATTGATTATTATGTGTAACAAGGAAGAAAGTTTGTTAACTGACACCTAAGATCATAAATATTTGTGATGCTTTACAGTGTCAGCGTTATGTACATTTATAATTTCAAGATCTCTCATTACAAGTATGTTTATAACTCATTTTAATGCTGTTATTAAAAAGACTTTTTACCATCATATAAAATCACAGAGGAACAGAGAGCTCGTGACTGATTATAACACATTAAACTGCTTTATTAACATGTTATAATGTGTTTATAAAGCATGATAAAGAGGGTCTTCATACACAGTGTTGCTGCTCTTCACTGATCGTCCACTTCTCTTTAAAAACTTAACTCTGGACGATCTGGTTCTTCATCCCAGTCTTGAAAACTTGATCCATGTTTAGTGAGTCTGCAGAGAGGACGAGTAAAGACGACACTGACAGGCGTGTATTTGTAACAGCCCTCCGCTTTATTGAAATACATCGGAGTCAGGTTAATATAATGAGTTCTCCACACGAGGGTGGCAGCCAGTTCCATACATTATTTTTGTTTTGACCTTACACCTTAAATATTTTTTGTGCAAAAAAGAATCTACATCACCTGTAGTGGGTTATCCTCAGTAAAACGCCCAAACCGTCCAAAAAAAGGAGCAAGTAAAACAACAAACCGAAAAACAAAATGATTACATCTATAACATGCAAAACTGTACAAATTATTACAAAGCAATCCTAAAAAAAAACAAAGTGTAATATGATATGAAAGAGCAAAATAATATGAAGGTTCTGTAGATAAGACCTCACTGAAATGCAAAGGCGTTTGAATGTTTGAGATTCATCCTCCAAAATGTCCCGTCGCAGCACAGATCAGCTTCACCCCTGAAAACATCTCATTTTTTACATCTTCTCCGTCCTGCTGCGTCCACGCTCACCGGGCACTGCAGCTGGATCCACGTGTCCTTCACTCACTCCATCCATCCAGCAAACAAAGAGCCTCTAACACACTAAAACCACCTAAAGGAAAATAATTCATTGGTTCTGACGTTTCCTGAGTTTCTCTTCCCTCTCGTTACGCCGGGACATCTGATCGGCTTCTTTTTCTGTACAATATCGGCCAATGAGAAAACACCGGGCTAAGACAGTCCCCGCCCACCTCGCCTCGTACATTCTACAGATAAACTCAGTAAGGAGACTCGAGATTAAAGATCCAGAGGTCGTCTATCCAATAAAAACACTTCGCTCCAGCCTCTCCCGCTCTCTTCATACAAAATGGAAAACTAGCTAAAACACCTGGAATGAGCCGTTAGCTTTATCTAGCAATGCTCTTAAGCACGGGGGGAATGATCAGCAGTGTCCTTGTTTGTTTTCCCTTTCAGACGACTTCCCCTGAAGAAAATACAAGATGTGTGTGATTTTTATGAATGAAACCAGTTTAGTGATTAATGACCCAACACTTAACCGCGCTCTGCCCTCCTCACAAGGTTAAAGGTCACATGTTATACCCTATCAACAAGTTAGCACTGGTCTAAGATGGCTCCAGACTATACTTTTGAAGGTTCTTGCCAGATGTTGGATTTTGGCGAGCCCATAAACCCCTCTGTTTCAGCCCTGCTCAGAACAGGCTGTTTTAGTGATGTGAGCAGGACAAACAGCTGGCTCTGGGGGGAGGTGACATGTCCCCTGATGACATCATTAGGGGGTACATTTTCATTCAGACTGTTTTAGTGCATGTTTTCCTAAAGGTACAGCAGCCAACGAGGGAGAGGAGGGATGTTTCTCATGTTTAGGGGGATTTTACGCAGGTCACCAGCAAAGGTTTGTATAAAACTAGGGATGCACTGCATTATCGAAACAATACCATAGACATGAACATTCTTTCCAATATTTACAGGTGATATTTTGGCCCTATAAATCTCATACATTGGCTCTAATATTGTGAGAAAGTACAAATGTGGAAAGACAATAAGGTCTACACACCAAATAGGTCCAACTGAAGGATTTTTTTTAACAGTTGATGATTGGGGCCTCATGTTCTTCTTCAGACGGTCTGAGGAGGAGCACGTGGCCCCAAACATCACCTGTAATTACATGAAAACTCTTCAATGTGAGATTTTCTGTGTGTGGACTTCGGTTTTTTTTCCTGTACTCACCAAGGGTTGTGCATCTTTTCTGATTTAGATGTGGAGAGTAAAAATGTAACATAACTGTTTACCCCATCACCAATAAAGTCAATTTTCATGAATCAACATTTTAATTTATAAAAGAATGAAAAAGATCTTTTCTTGCTTCACATCTGTTTCTAACATAAATAGACTGTAACCATGAAAAGAACAGATCGATTCTCTTAAAGGAGACGCTTCCTGCTCTTAATAATAATAACAATGATAAATTATGTCATTTTGGTGTATGTCGGCAAATAAAACAAAATCCAATATCCTGCATAAACCCAACAGTGAGTGTATTTTGCATAACATGTGACCTTTCAACTCTTCTCTTTCTGTCCACTGAGGACATTTCACTCGATCCTTCGAGACAAACTGAACACAAGTGCTGACTCTGGCAGCATCAAGTGTCGAATTCTCATCAGTGTTTTTTTAATCAAGAGCTTTTACACATGACACAAACTCTTTAAGAATTTACAAAGGCTGCAGCCTCCGTCTATTAATTCATTATTGTTTGAATCAAACTCAGTGGAGGGACCCCCTTTTGTTCAGGTACCACAGCCAGTTTAAAATGTCTGCTAGACCTGCCCCGTGATAACCCACTGATGTAGTAAACATTAGAGAAATCTGCAGTTTTCACACTAATCAAACTAAATTATCCCACAAGTGTAAAAGCTGATGTCTGCAGCAAACATAAGACAAAATCTTCCACACATGTAACGCCACATTTATTAAAATCTGTGATGTTGATGGTCGGGGAATAGATTTCTTAACTCATATTTGTCTTTATTTTCTAAAATATTTACACTTAACTGTGACTTTCAAATGTGAATTTAAAGATCTTTTTTTCAACGATAACAAGACAAGTTGTCAGAATTATTTGTAGTATTTTTCACTTTCTTGTGTTTGTTTCTTCGGATTAGTGAGATAATTATCTTTGAGTTATGAGTTAAGCTGTTTAATGAAAAACTCTGTTGTCATCTGATCCCGCAGAAACACTGACACATCCCGTAGGTCATTATTACACATACTAGACATTATTGATTATTGTTTTTGTTACTTAAAGATTGACAAACTCAGAAACAGGCAGAAGTTGATTGAAGGCCGTTTCCCCGAACAACCCGCTTTGGCACTGCAGCTGGATTTTTAGGTGATTATGAACTCATGAAAACAGAAGAATTTCATACTTTCACAAAAATATTTCCCTCAATTCTAAGATAATGACCTTGTTAATTAAGAAGAACAGGACAGTTTCCCCCGTAAAAAATGAACTTATAATTCTGAGGAAGAACAGAGCAGATGTCGATTTTCTCACATGAATCAACACACTTCTGCTGAAATGTCTCACATTTTTTAAATCATATTAAGAGTTAAAGAAGTTTGAGGGTGAGTTAATTGATGCAAAGCCTCCATTTTGTTCAATGTTTCCAGTTATTTATGACTCAAGGCACTGCTTTTACACATTCTGACCACACCGGTGATCCTTTTAAAGAGCTGCGGGGCTTCCCACAGACCTGTGGAGGCTCAGCTGATGGAGGAGAGGCCAGCTATTAGATCCAGAAATTTCCTCATGAAACCAAACATGTCAGGTTGATAAATTCATGACTGTGTGGATATTTAAAGGATGAAGCCTGTCGTTTGTTATAAGTGTGAACTGAGGCTTTGAATCTTCACTGGTCCAGCCATTAGGCCAGGGTCACCACAGGGATGAAGCTTTTGAAACAGGACTATATTTTTGTTTTTTAATCATAAAAATGTGTCTTTTTGGATAATGTTTTAGAATGTATATATTATTATTCACATATGAATAACTACAATCAAATTATTTCACTATTTTTAAGCCTTGTATGCAAACCATGAATGAAAGAGGCCAATGCTTAATTCATTAAATGGTTTAAAGTTGAATAAAAATGTAGAAATGAACGCCCCAATCAGGCAACAGATCTTCAAAGATGAAGACTGTAAAAGAAAATTGATGCTGTAATTGTTAAAATAAATATCATTACAGGTAGTTTTCTTGGCCCAGAAGCATTAGCAAATAGCAATAAATTATCTTACCCCACAATAATGGGGAAAAACTGGCTGGACAAAAATGAGTAGTCCACTGTTTTTCTGGCAGCAGGTGCTTGTGGAAAGCCCTAAACTGGCTGTGACCTATGATGATGATGATGATGATGATGATGTGTGAGTACATAAACAAACAACAATCTCTAAGAAAAACTGGAGATTTCCCCTCCCTACAGAGTAAGAAATCCCTGCAAATGTTTATGTTTATTACATTTAATGCAGCAAAAAAACTTTTCTGCTTTAGAGCAGTTTTAAAGTTGAAGTAAAATTACTTTAGCAAATAGAACGACTTTCAGCAACTTCAGCAGTCTTTCACAAGAGAGATCAGTTCACACACCAGTCTTCAGTTAAAAAGAAGCCAGTTAGCTCATCTTGTTCAACAAATGGTATTTGACTAGAAGATGGAGGAAGCTGCTGATTAAAAAGTAAATCAAAAGTTGAGCTGAAAACTATTTTACTGTCAGTTTTGAAACATCATGTTTCAAATTGGAAAGTTACATTTTGTTGTTTTAGGAAAATGTTATATTACATTTACAGTAGGCAACAGCTAATACGGCTGCAGGAAATTTGATCATTTTAAAGGATTATTACTGTAAAAACTGCAGATTTCTTCCGACTTATTTTTAGTTTCTCACACTTGTGGGCTGTTGTTGCGTTGGCAGGCCTAACACACGACACACAGGTTAAAAAGTGAATCAAGTGATCAGTGCTGCTTTACCTCGAACAGTCAAAGAAGGAGCAGGACATAAAGGCATCTGCTGGAGTAAAACACTTCCTGAATATGCGTGTTCATAGATATACATACGTGTGACGTGTTTACTCTGGAGTACGGGCAGTAGTGTCGGTCCATACGTGTGCTCTCTTCACTCAAACGCAAACAAGAGTGGGAGGAAAATAAAAGCAAAACCACACAATGAGTGTCACACATAAAATATAAAACAAACAAATCTAAAACCAATCGGTAAAAAAAGAAGAAGTGGTTTAAATGGCTTTTTCTGTGAATACAACCCCAAATCACTCTCAAACAAACACAAAGGAAAAGAAACGTCCAAGAGGATTGGTTCTTCTTTCTCGACAGTATTTTCCTTTTCATATATTACTCTCTACTTTGAACCTATGTACATTATTGTGATGGGAACCTGCCAGTCTGTCCGTTTGGTTGTACAGCAAAACTTTAGGATGGAAGACACGTCCAGGGCTGATGGACGATGTCTCTGGGATTGAACCAATGAGGAGAGTAGCACGGAGGAGGTGTGATGTCTTAAAACGGCTGCCTGTAGCTGTCTGATGGTCAAATAAAAACATATTATAAAGTCACTGCATTTAAAGAAAAACAGAAATCATACTTTTTCTTTCTCTTACTTTTTCCATTTTCATATTTAAGCACCCAAAGGAAACAGCTGAGGGAAGTCAGGAGGGGTTTAAACTCCACCCGTCTGATTCAGGCTATGAAGCGAACCTCCCTTTCCTCTTCTAAGAATGATAAATAAATTAAAATATCGTCCCCTAAAACCCAAAGGGTCCTATGTACAAGTACAAAGCATTTTCTCTCGACAACACTCCTCTTTCTTTGTTGCATTGTGAGCTGTTTGAGTCTCTGGATGAATCTTGACGCGGGGCCGTGGACAGAGTGTCGCTGAAGCCTCAATGCTTCGGCTGGAGCGTTTATTCCTATATCAGATGCCCTTACTGAAAACACACGCACACACACACACACACACACACACACACACAGGCTTGGCAGGCACGTACAGCCTCACTCAAACACACACACACTTGCCCCCACACTTCACTAACTCTTGATAACGTTTCCCTCAAAGAGACGACAGACTGTTCTTAGAGTTTCTACTCCGTCTTGGAAGTACGATGAGACAAATTGAGGTTGTAAAACGGGGACAAATGTTCCTCAGGAGGTGCAGTTCTCTGGGCAGTGATGGGGAGGGGGGTTCAGAGAGCATGTAAGAGGCTGCGGTGGGGGTGGGTGGGGAGGGTTTGGAGTCCTGTGCTGTCGGTTGGTGGTCGGGCGGGCGGGCGGGTGGGGGTGGTGGTACGGTGAGTGGCTGGCGGAGGCTCATGTGTCCCAGCCCATCCGGTCTGTGCTCTCCAGGGACAGGGACTTGGTCTTGTGGGGGGAGGCCGGGCTGGGCGGGCTGCTGAAAGTGGAGCTGTTGGAGGCTGTGGAGTGTCGGGGGGAGTCCGAGTCCTGGGAGGAGGAGAGAGGGGAGAGGAAGGTCATCAGATGATGTACGAAGCCCTTTAGAAAACATCTAAGAGAAAAAGCAAAGACGGAGCAGGAGTCTAAACACAAACAGGACTGTGAGGAAGTCTGAGACCAGTGTGAGAATTTCTGTAAGGTAAGAAAGCCTTTAAAGTTACTGTTATCGATGATTGTTTTTAATTTACACAATAAAGTGAGCAAACAGGAAAAACCTAGATTTAATATTTGGTGTGACCGTCTTTACTTTCAAACCAGCATCAGGTCCTTGAGGTACACTTCAACAACAAGGACTCTGAGGGATTTCAGTCAGTGTAAGATTAACCATTTAGACCAAACAGGTGCTAACGATCATCATTTTCATATGTGAACTGAAACAGAGACAAAAACTGAGTGAGAAGCAGCCAAACTCTGCTACCAGGGTGAGATTCAGGAAGACAGTTTCATGTCACAGGTCATACGCCGTGGACAGACTGACCGCAGCAACAAGACATGAGGCAGAAGTCAAAGTGCCGTCATTTCTCAATTATAACACGCACTGATTTGCTTTTAAATAAGCTCTAATTATTCAGGTGCGTATTATACACAAGTAAAAGCAGAACACTTAAAATATTTCATCTCACAAACATCGTGATTGCGCTGCCATCTTGTGAGCAAGGGGAACGCAAAATAGCTGCGCTGTGATTGGTCGAACACATCAACATGTTGATAGCTGCTCTCTGATTGGTCGGTACAGTACGACTGAGCATGCTCGGGCAGAAATCGAGTAATTGTGCATGTGTGAAGCAAAAGGTGTTTCCGCATCCGTTTTAGAGAGAAAATCGTGTATTTGTTGTGAAAATACTGAAATTTCATTGATTTAGACTTTGAATAAAGGTAATTTTTTGAGTTGTCTGAGAGAGTAGGGTTTGGGCAAAATTTGGGTGCGTGTTATATTCGAGTACAGTGTTTTTCAGGTAAAAATCGTGAAACTATGGGGTGTGTGTTATTATCGAGGGCGTGTTATAATCGAGAAATTACAGTAGACCGGGGTTTGTGTGCTTGTGGTTCTCAAATGGTGTGGTGAGGCAAATCTCGGTGTGCCTTGGAACTTGTACAACAAACTTCTACATTTATCATCATCTATACCACTTATTACCAATAACCGTCACCTAAGGGCAGTTTAGAGTCAGAGATTAAACTTAAGTTTAATCTCTGACTGTTTTTGGTCTATGGGGGGAGTCTGAGAGTCCAGAGAGAACCCAAGCATGCACAGGGAGAACCGAACTCCACAAAAAGGCTCTGACTGACACAGCAACCACCTTGCAATGAAGATTGTGCACTACCTGCTGCACCACCAGGCTACCCTACTATATTTATATGACTACAATACAGCTAATGCATGAGTTTGAAATTGACTCTAAATACAAATGTTGGATTAATTCATTGATAAATATTTCATCAGGAAAACAGTTGTCTGATATATTTTATCCAGCATTTGTAGATAATAGTAAACATATGAATTAGACTGATAAGACACTACACTACATATGAGTAAGGTGTGCCTTAAACAAAAACAGTTTGAGGACCACTGTCATAGACGCAGTGACCTGCAGTGAACTGATCCGGGCTGCATTTAAGCGAGCTCATGGTAGTGACACCCCTGATTCTACCTACCCTACCAGAGCCCCCCAACAGGCCCTCTTACCCAAGAACAAACTGATGATCAACAAGAGCCAGAGCATCACTGGGGTCAATAAGTTAGGACCTCCTGTCTTGGGTGTTTTGTCCAATTGGCCCCCACAACAGACCCAGACTCCATACAAGCCGATGGTATACACATCATTCTTATTTCCCTTCAAAATCTGAAGATGTCCAGCAGAACCACCTGGCAGAAACTAGTAGTACCCAGGCACTTCTATCTACTGACCAAAGAAGTCTTCCCAGGAAGTGGTCCACAAGGAGGAATCGCAGCCAAAAAGCCAAACCTGGGACCAGGCAACAAGGTCAAGCAACTCAACTACAGACAAAATATAGGAACTGGGGTGCAGAAATAAGTCCAACAGGGGCTCTGGACCGATGAGCCAAAATGTGAACATCTGGCTGTGTGCTTCAGCAGAAGGACTGGGGAGCGGTAGAAGACTGATGGAGTCCTTAATGCTGAGAGATACAAGCAGATAGTTCTCTATCATCCGGTACCACCAGGAGGCGTCTGATTGGCCTGAGATATATTCCACAGCAGAACAACAAGCCCAAAACATGTAGAAAAATCATAAAGAACTATCTTCATTGTAAGAGAGCGAGGCGTTCGGCCCCCTCAGGGCCCTGATCTAAACATCCTGGAGTGGGTCTTGGATTACATGAAGAGTCAGAAGGATGTGAGCTGGTCTACATCCACAAAAGATCTGTGGTTAGTTACCGACCTGCAGAGCTCCTTCACAATCTGTCTCGAGTGTACCTGGAAGAACTGATGCTGTTTTGAAGGCGTAGGGTGATCACACCAGATATGGATGTGCTTTAGATTGTTTCCTACCGTTCTTTCACTTTGACTTTGTTAATTGATAAAAACTCACAATTAAATTTGAGAAAACATTCTTATTTTACTGCATTTTCAACACCTGCCTTAAACTTTTGCACAGGACTGCACATATAAAGCATTATTAAGATCTAAAATGTTCATATCGTGCCTTCTCTTTGGTTCATATATCCATTTCAAAAACTACTAGTGTTCATATTTCAGACATCGTCAAACTTCCTCTCTGCTTATTCTTCATGTGCTGTTTATGCTGATGAGCAGACTGAATGCCCCCCTCCCCCCTGAACCTCATCTTCCACTACATTCCACATCATCAGCAGATGAAGCGTTCAATTGACCAGAATGATCAGCTGAAGAAAAACAAACATGCAGGCAGGCCGATGAGGGGGAATGGGAGGTGATTATCTTCATACTGTATAACTCATACAGTATGGTTTTCAGCGCCCTGATTAAAGGAATATAACACCTAATTATTCACACAGTTCCTGCAGCTGCATCACTCTGAAATGAGTGGAAAATCAGACAAGAGTGAGGGTGTGTTTTAGTTTGTATGTTTTCTTTTTCTTCTCTATAATAAAACAGTTAGCCCAGGTTTGATGGGTATTAATTATTTATAGTGATGAAAATTGTGTTTCCTGTTTAATGACTAATTTTGCTTCCTTTCTTTTCTGTCCCTTTTTGCCGGCATTCAAAGACTTTATGACCATACTATATCAGCCTGAGTGTCTTTTATGTATATTTTGTACAAAGAAACACGCAAAATTTAACATCAGGGGACATTAGCACAGAAAAAAAGGGATTGGCTTTAGGCTGATGTTGTTGTCCAGTACACTCTGGGTGTTGATGTGAAGTGGTTGCATTGTTCTTGCCACACTTTGGATTGGGGTCACTTTGGTACGCTTGGTTTTCAACAGGGGGGGGGGCAAAAAAGTGCAGTGGTCCAGGTTGCTTATTTAGGTACCTTTTTCACATTATGCACCAACAACTGCGTAGTATACCAAACTGAGATAACCCAGAGCGCGTGGAGGAAAAGCTCCATAGAAACATAAAGAAACAACACAACCATCTGACATTAACACTTTTAGGTGATGTTAGCAAGAATGTAACAGATATAGATAGCTATAGAACTTGTATGCAAAGCTGTACCGTACATAATGATTTGCAAAAACATTAGCTTAGAAAAACTCTCATGGTACAGATGATCATTAAAAACTAGGACTGGTATTACAGCATCTTCACAATATCATTCACGTCCTGATACAGAGGCCTCTATACGATACATATCTTAATATGTGTAAACTGTGAACATTGACGACCCCTTTTAAAGAATTCCCCCCAGCCTCTGTTGTTTTTTAGTCAAAACAAAAACATGGACGAAGTTTAACGGATGCTACAACTTAAATTTCAGGTCCGAAGAGTTCTTAGAAGTAACTCAAAACAGGGTAAATGTGCTGCATGTTGAATTTTGGTTTATTGCCCCCTTCTAAACTGAACCATGGGTGATGTTTCCAAGTGTTTCTTACAACAGTTTTCACACCTTTTGTGGCCACGTCAGTTCTTTTAAATCCTCATCAAGGCACATATCAACAAGGAGTAAGTGACAACACATTTCCATGTTAATATTTTCAGCACAGGCTTGATAAAAACACCTTACTAACTAAAGTACAAAAGTTAGATTGACAGACAGAAGCTGCTTTGCATTTGGTAAAATCCCTCTGATATCAACTGTCACTGTTGACTTTTCAGACACAGAAGGAAACCCTTTATTAAAAAAACAATTATCCATACATTTGTGCTTTACTACTTGCATTTATTGTTATTATGTCTTGTGCCACAGTAATATTTTGATCTCTATTACTCTATTTTCATGATAGTGGAAGGCAGTGCTTGTAATCTTGATGAAAATTCGATTAATTGCCCAGCTCTAGGTCACGGTGTGATTTTATATGCTGGAGTGTGGTGGGTGTTTGTAAGTCAAACTGCCATGTTTTAGATCCATAACAGCCTGACACTTGCTTTTTACTCCCTATGATCACATTCACGCTAAAAAAACCCATAAAATGTGTGGTTTTCTTAATGATTATCATGATCAACAAAACGTGAAGGTTTAATGAAGTTTTGTTTGCCACAGACCTGATGATCAGTAATTATTTAAGAACACGGTGAAAAATCCAGAAGGCCTTTAGTCGAGAGAAGCAGAGCCCGATGTTGACGTCTGGTTGGCCTATAAAAATATGTCTCCCCTGCACCAGTCTTCTGTCAATAGACTACAATGCATTTTGGCCAACAGTTACTCCCATGATGCATTTGTAGCCATGTGTGTAACCAAAAGTACAAAATCACAGTGTATACAGACTGCCAAATAAGCTTAGTCACTCAAAGGGGCTTATTAACAGGAGAGATAAGACAGCATTTAATAATCTAACAGCAAACAAAAGCTTTGTAGCCCTCCACACTAAAACCACTTTGATAAAAAGTTCATCATAATTCTTTCATATTTTATATCAGGCATGTATTTAGAGAAAAAAATAACACGATGTGCAAATCAACACAAAGGCACACACATTTCTACAGCCTCAGGCTGCTGTGAAACAGACTGTGAAGCTACAAAACATTTACAGCTGCCACTGTCTCTGCTACAAACACACACTGACAAACACAAGCTCTAACATGTATGTGGACGGGCAGGTGTATGTTCTCATATATGTGCTACTTCAACTGGCTACATATATGATTGTGTACAGCTCTGCCCAGCTCCTCAAGTATGCAGCAGTGTGTTTGTGAGTGCTCAGCCCCTCCACCCAAACTGATGATCAACAACTGCAGTTTGAACCACAGATGTTCAGATGAATTCTCTCCAAAAGGCTGCAGCTGAGATTAATTCCACTTTAACTTAGAACTAACTTCTTCTGAGTAACACAAATCACATCATGTCAGATTCCCTCTGGGTGATTTGTTAGGAACATGGGCAGGCTGTCAGGCAGCTGTGAAGAAGCAGACATGCTCTGTGATTGGCCGGTACGCAGCAGTGAGGAGAAAAGTATGTAAAATGGCCGACAAGCAGCGATGCACCATTTACTCAGCAACGAAACATGAAAAGAGGCCGGACTGATGGTGCAGCTGATGCTCCGGTGCAGGATGTGATGGGCCATCAGGTGCTGCGGACATGACGGGGCTGAAATGGTGCACTGAGGGGCCGTGGGTCGTTTCAGACTCAGCATGTGCTTCTGTGTTCACCTCATGCTATCGTGTTCGAGAGAGGACACACTGTGTTCTGGGTGTGGGTGCATGTTCGGTGTCACCGTGCTCTCTGGTGTGTGATGGGTGCAGTTTGTTGCAGCTGTTGACATTACCTTCATCTTACTAAGCAGGGTCCTTAAAGCCCTTTTCAGATCGGGGGTCTTCTCCGACGGTGAGACTGCCTGCCACTGCAGAGGAGAGTTCAGACTCAGCGCCCAGCCCACAGACAACATGCTGGGGTGGGGGTCAGGAGGGGGGGCGAGGCACAGCGGGGTGAGGGTGGGAGGAGGCAAGGAATGGGGCAAAAATGGGGCGGGATGGAGTTGACGGTGTCCAGGCTTCTGGGCTATGAGGATGGGGAGCCACAAGGGGGGAGGATGGCGAGCCACAGGGGGAATGGCGGCGCTTTGAGGGAGGATGAATGAAGCTGGAGTGCGCCCAAAACTAAAAGGCTACAAAATTCCCGTCTGATTATGGTTGTTATTTGTGTGAGGAAGTAACTTTTTGTTTGGAAAAGAATCAACGCAGGGATTCTAACCAAGCACCACCACAGCCATAGGTGTAAAACATTTACACTAAATTTCATCGGGATATTAAAACAGTAAGTCAGTTTTTATTCATTAACTCACCCAAACTTAACCTACAACAGGGAATCACAGGAAGGCGAATAATCTACGCATTGAGCAAGGATCTAACCCAGGCCTCAGCCAGTCGACTGTGTGTTCACTATGAAGCGTTAGCATGGCTGGAAGCTAACCAATCACAGGTTTGGGATGAGGAGGGAGGCCTGCACCCAGAGGCCGGGATGTTTGTGACAGATGGGATAGAGGGAGGAATCGTTCAATGGGAGTCATGTGATTGCCTTTAAATTATCTGATCACTTTGTAACAGGCGTCTCCTATGCATGGCAGGGAAACAATCAGAATGTATTTATGGACTGCTTCATACAAAGCTGATGTTTGGTTGACATGATCTATGCATTCAGATCTAGAAACACTTCAGTGGTTTTCACACCTGCAGCTCGGTCACTTTGTTCCGATTCAGTAAAACAAAAATGGTACAAATTTGCATAATTCCTTTGGATTGTTTCATGTTATCATGGCAGTATTTCAATAAGGACCAAGTCGCAGTGCTGTTGTGATGGACAAAAGGCCTTAGAGTCTGGCCTTACTTCACTACATCACAGCCGCTGTTGACATGACTCTGAGAGGGAACCTAGCGGGCTAACCCATCCACAAAACGAATCACCGAATATTAGCCGAGGTTAAATGTACCGTGTAAGATTATACTGGTGAACTATACATATTCAGCAATATATGGACATGCCTTAAAGCGATACACCAATTTTTTTTCCTTTCGTTTTTTTGTCTCACTCCTGAGTCCATGACAAGCAGATGGACACCATTCTTTTGACTGTACGCAGTAAGAAGGAAGAGACGGCCAAAGCTCGCCCACCGCTAGTTAGCTTTGCTCAAACACTGGGATTCAATGGGTAGTGTAAGCGTGCCTCTGCCTACAGTCATCAGATAAACTTTTCGGCAACTCTAAACAGTCCTGTGTGCCTGTTGCGTCTCATTTCTTACCGCTTAATGTTATGTTATCTTCTACTATCATAGTATTTTCTTCTACACGTAAACAGAAGCTTTGTTTTGTTGAACTTCTTCCGGGATGGTTTGCGCTGGAGATGTGACGTACGCGAACAAGTTGAGTCTTTTGAACAGCTCTTTTAAGTGAACAATGAGAACAGATTTGCAGTTGTGAATGAGCCTTTCGTTTTTTCTTACATGCACATTGCCTGCAAATTTAAGAATGGCTCGCAAATGAACAGTTCATTCTCTTCCTTGTTACTGCATGCACAGGCGAAAGAATGGTGTCTATCTGTTTGTCATGGACCTGGGAGTGAGGAAAGACACGAAAACAAAGAAAATGTTGGCATATCTCTTTAAGATGTAAGAGTAAACAAACTCTGCACACGAAGAAGAGGGTCTTTTAAGTCTCGCAGGTATCTACAGTGGACCATAGGACACCAGATAACATGGTCACTCATTACAATGTAACACCTGTAGAAGTGTGCCTAAACTGTCAGCGTAGAGAGCAGCTTTGAAAAGGATCAATTCTCCTGCTTGAAGGAGCTGGACTACAGTCTGGGAGTCTCTATGAGTTTCTCCTGTCGCCTCCTGTCTTAATCTGCTGTAGGGACGGTGAGTTATATTAACCTGTTGCTGTTTCCATGTATGTTGTCCCTGTGCACAGAAAGTGACTCTATGGGATCCAAAATATTATCAATAAGTAGCACTTTGTCATCAGGCTGGTTGCTCCAGGGGTCGACATGTTCAGACCATCTTCTTAAGGGGGGTTGGCGCAGTTGTTGCTGTAACGAGGATCGATTGCTGTGTTCCTGTTTATTTAAAACAAACCCCACCTAACATGGAACTTTAACTTGTATCGGAACAAATCTCCCAAACTATGTAGGTGTGAAAACTACCTTCATCAACAATCTCTTAATTAGGCTTTTCTTAATTTAAACAGTTAGTTGAAATTAAGTTTGCGGTTAGGACGAGGTTGTTTGTTCAGGCTGACTGCACCAAACTCTCAGTCCTTTCTTACACATGCAGGGTTTATACCAACGTGTTTATTCTAACAAGTCAACCACACATGAGGCTGTATGTTCAGTTTGAATGGTTGTACTGACCTCTCTGTCAAACTGAGAGAGTGGAGCATCACCACAGTCCATGCCTCCTCCTGAGGAGAGGGAGCTCTCTGAGGGAGAGGTCATGGTCTGCCGCTTGGATCCGTAGCTTCCTCCTGACAGCTCCCTGCGTAGAGCGCTGCCGTTCTGCGAAGACGAGCCTGGATAGAGAGAGAAGGAATAGGTCAGGGAGGGGAACCAAACATGAAGCAGCTTCAAACGGTCTTCTGTGCAGGTTTAAGGCTGGAGATATACGTGCTGTTTATCCTCACATTCATGTATAGACTGGCCTGATGACTCGTGTTACTGGGTGCACACTGAGGCTGTATGTAACTATATGCTGTGTTAGAAGTAAACTGCAAACATGGTGCCAATTCTGAGAGTAAAACTAAAAATAAACACCAATCATCAAATATTAGTTAATAACTGATAACCAGTGTTTAGACCATAATTTCCTCTGCGCACGGATGTAAGTGCCACTGTGTTTTGATTGATAGATAGATTCTTTATCATTCAAATATACACCACAGGTGCACATGTGAACAACATTTCGTCACAAATGGCTAAAATAGCGACGCTTAAGGCACAAGTACTTAAAATTAAATAAGTGTTTAAAAACAAAAGTACAAAAACAGAAGGTATAAAAACCAAAAGAAAATTTATAAGACTTACAAAAGTACAAAACAATGGTTATAGCCTTATAAGTAACTGTATATACTGTTAACTTTTGGCCCAGTGTGCTGATAGATACTGTCAGAGGGTGAACCCCTAAATGCTTCATTGTGAAGCATTTTATTAATCAGTTGTTTATATGTGAGAAAATTCCACCAAAGAAACCAAGCCAGCAAAAACACCATGGTGTCAACTCGAGTTAAACTCAGTCACCATTTCACACTATCACTAATTGAACTATTACACTCACTAATTTCCTTATTTTCTAACCTTTAAGAGAGAATTTACCAGTCAATTTGTATTCAGAACTTTCTGTTACAGTTGTCTCTGCCGCTGCGCTGATGCTGTTATATCCCTTTTCCTCTATAATGGCCCAATCAGTCATGTAGGGACTGCAGCTTGTGTCTCCGTCACCTTAATTCTTGGCGATGGACATAACTGAGGCGCAGTATCGATGTGAGGGGGATGCGTGACAGCCACAATCCATCTGTGTCGTCAACAGCAAATACATCTCCAGCCTGAGAGTCTCTGGTACTTACGTATGCCCAGTCCACTGCTGGCGCTCATGGAGCGGCCCGGCTCAGCCCGGTTCTTGGTGATGGAGGGGATGCTGACTGAACCGCTGAAGCCCGCACGGCTCTCCTGAACACGGACGTTCTGGTTTAAAACACGCACAGAGCAAAAACACACGCACCACGAGACAGAGTGCAGTGCAGGGGACAGGAGTGAGGAGGTGCAGCTGCAAACCTACATGCTCATAAATCTGATTAGACCAGACTGTGATTGGACGCTGAGGTTTGGGCAGAGTAATGTGCATGCAGTGTGTCCATGGAAACGAAGCAGGTCAGCAGGAGCAGGACAAGTGAGTCTTAAGGACGTGGAGGTGAGGATGTTCACTATGTTGTACTGCTAAGATGCTCCGGTTAGTTCACTAATAGAGATCAAACTGTAAACAGTTAGCATGCTACAGCACACATGAGGGGGAGAAAAGACTTGTGGGGGGGGGTCTGCTCTGATTCTCTAAAGAGTCTACTAATGTACACATCCTAAACAATCACAGAGAATACCTGAACACATGAATGCATGACACGTCTCTGTGTGAGCTAGAGTCACTTTAAAGGTTCTGTTAACAGATTTATGCCTCTGTGTGTGTGTGTGTGTGTGTGTGTGTCTAGATGTACCATGGGAAGGTCTTTCAGGATCTGGATCCCGTCTCCAGGACCCATATGGGCCACATGGTTGAAATTTGTGGGGTTGGAGATCAGTTTATTCCTCATTTCCGGGTCTCGTAGCATCTCTCTGAAATCACAGGCCCATACAGAAGGTAAGTTGAGGCTGTGCACTGGACAAAAACATCATTTTAATCTCCATTTATAATTTTATGTGGACGGGGGCAGAAAACAAAGCAACAGAGTTCAGACCCAAACATACACTAGAACTGGGAAAATTCAGAATATAACAGGGTTCCCACTCTTTCCTAGAAATACATTTTGTACACTTACCCAGATTGCTATGTTTATGCCTCTTCCCCCCAGAGGTCTGATTTACAAGATGTGCAGTCTACGGCTGTAACAAATCTATGAAGTATCAGACGTTCTCTGACATTCTTAGAAATTATGACAAATTTATCACAGAATAGCGCAATCACACCCACAGATTCCAGTGCTGCATAACCAACTAAAGGTACAATATTAGTGTGGGCAATTCTCAGGTTAACCTAGACTTCTAAAAAACAAGATTAAGGGTTGATGACCAGTATCTCTAGCTAGCTCCACTCATATTGAACTTAAGATTTATTTTCCAGCTCTCGGTCATGAACATCGTCTGCTAGCTATCTTTTTAGTCTGGTTTTTATGTGTCCTACTATTATAAATTTAAGGTTTATACTTATTTTTCGTCTTTATTTACTCTGTTTTTTTTTTTTATATATTTTGTTGGTTTACTGTTAAAGTAGCCTTAATTTTATTTTGGCATTTTTAATTATTTCATTTTGTCACCATTGTTTTGAGTTTTTATATTTTACTCCTCAACTTGCATTATTTCATCTACATTTTTACTTCATTTCCTATGTTTTTATTTTTTGTTCACTAACAAGGTAAAAGGAAGATAAATAATTTTCCAGGAAAATTTAAGCTTTTCCAGGACATTTTACTTTTTTCCTCATTTTCCATGTTTTCCATGAGTGGAAAATATGTCAATCATTTTCCAGGTTTTCCAAGATGTGTGGGAGCCCTGTATAAGATAAATACACACGCATACAATTCCTGACAACTCAAGCGATGGCTGAAACACATCTCCTCAGAAGACTCAGAGTACTGTGCAGCAGTTAAAGTACCTCCTCTGCTGAAGCCGCTCCTCCTCAGGTACCCTGAAGGAGAAGCGTCTCTTGTTGTTCATGCTGCGCACCATCTGCTTCCTGCTGTTGTCTGATGTCTCTGGGACGACCAGCTCATCGCCCTCTGAAAGATCACAGCAGAACCACGGGCATGTTTGCTTCAAAGACTTAAAAGTGTTTCAGAGCGTTAGACTCTGTACTCCCACTGAAGAGAATGTTTGATCTGACGTATGGAGCACATCAATGATACAAGGAAAACTGTTCGGGGAACATTTCAGACTTTATGGGCACATTTTAAGTTGTTGCTGGTTTGATGTTCGACACGATGAATTCTCACCTGCCATCTTGTTTCTAAAGTAGATAAGCCGCACTGTTTCCAGTCCCAGCAGGTTCAGAGAGCCATCAACATTCAGAGGTCGCACCTGAAGAGAAAGCAGAGAAATCCACGACTGATCAGTTTCAAACTACAGATTTATGATAATATTTGTATATAGGCTAAAAAATACATATTTTTAATGATGCTCATCTACAATAGTATCATAGCAGGATGTCAGTGTCAGTCATGTGACTCAGAGCATGTTTTGCTCCCATTTGTGTGTAAACCGTCATTTTTCTTATTTTTTTGACTGTGAAACAAAAATCTGTTTTCACCATCAGTCGGCTGCAGTGTCATCACCACTGCCGACGGTGTCATTCACAGATCCAGCAGTGTTGCAGCAAAAGAGAGACGGTGTTAGATACAGACTTTCAGCTGGGTTTGGATTTCTTTCACCTTATCCATCCATCCATCCATCTATCCATCTATCTATCCATCCATCCATTTTCTATATATATATATTTTTTTTTTCGAAGGGCGTGGAGCACATTCCAGTTTACAATGTGCGAGAGCCAAGTAAGCACTTGACTGGTTGCCAGCATATCAAATTTATTTTACCGTATTTTTCAGCGTATTTCTAAAAAAAAATACCCATTATGAGTGTCACAGGTGAACACCAAACAAAGACATGTTCATAAAAACATTGTTAGACGTAGAGAAACAGCATTTATCTGGTAATTATCAGTGAAAATATAATATGTACTGCAGTAGGAAAAAATTTTGCAAAAATATTTTTTTCCATTACCATTTGGTCTGATGTGTATGATAAAATTTGAAGATATGTGGCAGTGAGGCATTTAAATAAAAGGAAAAATCAGGCCACCAAAGGCACAAAATACAGAGGTATTAATTCATCTTCTCCACCAGGTGGCGCCACAGATGCCTTTAAATATCTGATGTACTGGACGTCTCTTTCAGGTAAACACAAAAAAATCTGAAGTTAAAGCTTAAAAGTTGTGGGACCTTTGTAAGACTCCCTAGACACTCTTTATCTTCAGTTTTTAACCTATTTCATAGAAACTCAGTCATATATTTGGTACTCTGAGACAACACTGACCGTCTTAGTTTGTAATATTCCTATCATTGCAGCATAATTCTGAATTTTGGGTGGAACAAAGCTATCACAACCAATTTAGACAAAAAATAAAAACAAGCATTCAACCAATAAACAAAAAAATATGAAAAGGGTAAATTTTAAATTATTTAAATTTATGCAATTTAGACATTACATCAAAATCCTGATAACCTGAGCCATGAGGCCAACAACAACAGAAGGAAGCTTTACAATTCAGACTGTTACAGCTTTGCACTGAAGACTTTTGAGCATTTTTCATGGTTTCAATTCTACATATTGCCTTTAAATTAATTTTGAGACTCTGTGGAGACCCTGACAAAACGTGACAAACTCAAAACAGTCTAGAGTCTGCAGCACTGACCTTCTTGAGGGGGATGGTCTGAATCCACTCCATGGTGTTGACGTCAAACACATCCACAGCATTCTCACTGTACACTGACAGGTAGGGGGCGTTGTAGCCTGAACACAAAATATCACGATTAAGTATTTCTCTCAGCCCTTTTAAACATCAGACAACACTCATCAGCTAAAAATAAGCATTATACCCAAACTGGTGACCCTACAAAGGCACATTTTAAGATTGTTATGGGGCTTTATCGCTCCTCATTTCATCACCGTGCACATGAACTTCAGTCTTCACTTACAGGCAGCGTTGGGCACAGCCGGCCACATCAGCTCCTGCTGACGAGACCTGCGGCCCTGTGAGTCCACATACACTCCAATGGCACTGAAGCAGAGCAGCAGCTCCTTGCTGGAGATCTCCACAGCACAGAGGGCGTCCAAGCCCTGCTGAGGGATGAAGGCGAGGGTGTGGTCCTCATGGTGGAGCAGGCTGACAGGAGACATGTCCCCATGGACACTGCGGAGGTCACCAGAAACACAAGGGCTACATTTATATACATATATAGTGTAATTATCGAAGAATTAAGTAAGCAAACACAAAGGTGTTTGACTCAAACTGATCAGGGGCCACTTTTGGTCCTGTCATCTTGATGGAGGGCCCCCCTAAAGCAGGGTCCACACATAAGGATTTTCTAAATCTGAAGAGATGTTTTATCTGTTAGAGACACCACACATGAGGATAAAAATCAGGCATTGAACAGTTTTGATCATACTGTGTGTGGTGTGCTCGATAATCTCAACACAGCTCACCACACACATAATGATTCTGTCCCACCACTGATCTAAAATCTAGTCCTTAAAGACAGAAATCTCATGTGATCAAACGTGATCTAACAAAAAGGAAGAAGAAACCAGAAAACAAAACACACAACATGGAAGAGGACATACGAGAAGAGGGGATGATGGTGGTCTTGGGATTAAGTTTGACAGAAAAATACCAACCTAAAAAAATGAAAAGACTGGAGAAAATCCTGGAGACAGCGTGAACCTGGACTTAATAGTCTACTGAGCGAGCTATGTTTCAGGTCGGATGTGCTTGTTTTTATTTACGCCTGCTTCCTTGTTCCTCAGTCAGCTCACTTCTTGATTGGCTACATTTCATTCCTCGGGAGTCGTCTGCTTTCCCCACATACATGAAGATTTTTGGTTGCAAATATTGAACAAGTCTAATGTTCACTTGATTGATTGTTGACCCAGACCTGTTTCAGAGCCGATTATCAGGACAAATTCACTCTTAACACACCTCAGACCACAGGATAATCTGATGGGATAATCTTATAAAACATAAAATAATCTGGCATTTGCTATCCTTGGTCAGGAAGGGGGAGAGTTGGGACAAAAACAGCCCCGATAATCTTTATGTGTGTACCTCGCTTAGCTTTCAAATCCTTAACACAGGGCCTTATTTCTAAAATGTACACTTTTTGGTTTCAAGAGTTCAAATTTGTGAAACTTAATCAAATAAGTAAACAACATATTTTGAATAAATCTGTTGCTCTTTTTTATTCTATTTTATTTGATATATCTGAACTTGTATCACTTTATTAAAAAAATGTATAAGCTCCTATCATTCATTAAACCCCTGAGAAAATGACGAACAGATTATTGTTATTTTGTGCTTTTATAAAGCTCACAAATATATGCAGAAGAATATGAAGTATTGTCACCTTACTAATCATAGGTGAGTGATCTGATGAACACGATTTGCAGATAAACCATTTTTGAGATTTATTTGATTTTTTTTATTCTAAAGCACAAATTTCTGCTTGGTAGGGCCCAGTTGATTTTTATGTGCAGTATTATTTTTTTTATTCTAATTTGGCAGCTGTAGCAAGTCCTTATTTTTTTATTTTACAAGTTTATGGACCTTAAAGCAAGTCAAATCAGTCTGTATTTCATTAGGAGCACTGAGAGTCGGCTCCAAAACCCACCTGTCAAGGACCAGAGCTGTCTAAGCTCAGCAATTAACTGACTTTTATTATTGATTAAAATGATTGCCGTCAGAGATTATTCTGCCTCATGACATGTTGCACTTCTTTTGTCTTTTTGTCAGATGATCATGTTTTTTAGGTTTTTGTATTTTTTCACACATTTTCATTTCCTGCTTCTTCTTCAATGTTAAAAAATGATCGTGTTGAAACCCTTTAAGATCAATAATTATATGTGGTACATGTTGTAAAATCAGTGATGATATAAATAACACAGCTGTTTTAGTGGGAGCTGTCCAATGACCACAGGCAGATTACCTGTATCGTGTGAAGCCAGACTGATATCCCACATATAGCCGCTCACTGAGCAGACCCATCCACTGAACGGGCCCCGGGGCCTGCAGCTCCCGCAGCCGACGGTGACGCGCTTTACTCTTATTCACCTGGAGCACAGGAGGACAAACACAACACTGTCTTAGTAAGGCCGCTTACAGCTGAAAGACTCATTTTGACTTGGGGGGAATGATCTTTTCTGCGTCTGACCTCGTAGCATATGATTTGCCTCTTCATGGCGACACAGAGGCAGGTGAGCGAGCCGTTTCGGACTGGTCCCGAGACGATGGTCTGGCAGCCTTTTGTCTCGGCGAGCTTGAAGGAGTCGGTCTCTCGGCCGTCCAAAGCCTGCGTGGGGAAGAGACGGACGTGACGGTTCCTGCCTGAGATGACTGCCAGCAGCTGCTCCTGGGGAATCAGGTCTATGTGGTGCACCTTTTTGTTGTCCCCCACCCGGATTATCTCTGTTTCAGCAGGGAGAACATTAAGGAGGAAAGAAACAGTGTAAGTAGAAAGTAAAAGAAGAGCCAGAAAACAGGGCCATCAGCTCATCTTTGTTTGTTGTTTACTCTCTTACAACATGAAGCAGGTTTTAAGAAACTCATCTTACCGTCTTTGGTGACATGGATGACAAAAAGACCTTCCTCATTGCCCAGGGCCACACGCTCATGATCTAGGGGTAAGGCAGAAGAAACAGGGCGATCATTTTAGTGTCAAAAAGAGGAGAGAGTTCTAAACTCATCTTTAATTCATCATGAAGTGTTAACCAACCATAACCATGCTGCTAGGCTGAGAGAGTTTGACTGATCAAATCAAAAGAGCTCTGCGGAGCAGTGTTAGTTTTGTTGACTAATTATTTTCGTCATAGATTTCGTCAATCTTTTTTCCCCTGATGAAAACTAGACTATAACTAAAAAAAACAAATGCACATGGACAAAACTAAAACTAAATTAACTGACATTTTTCTCAACAAATAAAAACTAAACGAAAATGTTTGACAGAGACTAAATCCAATCAGTCCTATTTTCGTCATGTAGAAAGTAGGAACAAGTGAGGAATCACAGCTGCTTTGGTTGTGTGGAAAGGTTGGATGAGTTAAGAGGGACATCCAGTTACAACTGCCTTAGCTTCGTGGTGGCGGGATCCAAGTGTAAAACATGACTTCAGAAATTCAAGGAAACATAAAAAATACCTTACTCTTTATACTTCATATTTGGTCGACTAAATTTACAGTAGATTTTGTCGACTAAAATGTTGTGAAATTTCATCTACTAAAACTTGACTAAATTTAAGATAATTCAGGTGACTAACTTACGACAAAAACTAAAAGATATGTTAGGCAAAGACTAAAACAAAATTAAAAAGTGCTGTCAAAATTAACACTGCTACAGAGAACATCTAAACTTTGCTGCAGGCATATCTGAAAGGATCTGTCTGTTTTAGAGGCAAGTGTAAAGACATAATGTGACAAAGACATGACAGAAATGAATCATCTACTCATAGGCTTACCGTATAAAACTGTTTAAAAAATGCAACCAAATATTGAAATAGCTGTAAATGCTGAGGCTATAAAAACATCATGATTTAGCTGGTTGAACAGGCAGTCCTTGTATAAATACATACAGAAGTAACCTTAACATTAACATGATTAAACTGCTTTTATTGTTCTAGTCTTTTGAGATTCCTAGGCATTTTCTGAGCAGAACCAGCGTTCTGAAGGCCGACCTATGATAGCAGCAGACTGTGTTGTCTTGATAAGGGGCAGGGTGCTGTCATAAGCCTCCTTGGGGACGTAGACGAAGCGCTCCTTCAGCTTGTTCTTCTTGAGGATACGATGGAGTTCATTGAGGAGGCCCACCCATTTGTTCCTCTCCTGATCGCTGTCTGCCAGGATCAGGATGGAGGGTTTGTGGCTGCTGGAGGGGGAGAGCTGGGACGCCGTCACCTGAAGAGAGAACAGAGTTACAAAGGAATTAAGTCCTGGATAGTGTTTCTAAAGTCAGGGGTGGCTTTCACACCTACAGCTTGTTTGCTTAGTTGCAATTGAGTAAAGCTGGAGTGCATAACTTGGATGAAACTGCAGTGGAGGCAACTTTACTCCCCCGTCCCTTCCATGGTTGTGCTCTTAGCCACGCCCCTTAATGCTCAACCAATCCACTGTTTGTGTCCCTTTTGCCGCCATTCCATTTTGCTAATGTAGAGGATCCAATATGAACACTGTCCCTGAACTGAGCCCTGATTGGCTGAAAGCGGGTGTCCCTTGCTAGATTTTCTAAAGGCTTAAATCAGAGCAAGGAGGGGGCACAGCTGTCTAATGATCTCTCATGTGGCTTCAGTGATAAGATGTTGACTGGCAGTCATATTTTTTTGGGCCAGTGACACAAAAAATAAATGACATACTTCAGCTATAACAAGAATAACAAGTTTTTTCCTTTGGATTGATCGATTTCCACACTGCAGTGCTGTAAACCAAGCCAAAGGCAGGGCTCTTCTGCCATTATGTCAGCCTGCGTTTGCTGCTGCATAAGTAAACAATGTAATGCCTACTGGTCATGCTGTGTATCATACAAAGTTAGTTAGCAAGTTAAGCTTACAACAGATTGAGTTGTGGAGTAACACCTAACAGAGAGGAGGTCTGAATGCATGTTTTGACCGATAAGCATATTTTTCATTTGTTTGACACAATTGACGATATGAAAGAGTACAAACTATAACCAGAGGCTTCTGCCAGTGTTGATAAAAGAGTAGGTAGCCCTGCTGGACTGCAAAATTATTGTCTAACAGTATTTTGCTATCAGTTATCAGAATCAGAAATACTTTATTAACCCCCAAGGGGAAATTTTGTTGTTCCAGCTGCTCTTATACATAGTACAGCTGTATGAAATATCAAATAGACATTAAAATAGATAAGAGCATAAAATTTAGATAAGATAAAATGAAAAATTAAGTAGGAAAGGTTGCAAAATGCAGAATCTTTAAGCAATATTAACTTCCTTCTGAAGGAAAAATAAGTTAATTAAGTGGAAGTGAGACCATAAATAAGACCAAGGAATTCAACATTTACAACATGAATATAAATATGACAGCTCTGGTTGTCCGAAAGGCAAAGTTTGACAGTAAGGTTCAGTTTTACAGTAAGGATATTGCACTGGGTATTACGTTTTCGTATTTACTTATTAACAAATATCAGAGCTGTAAAACAGTGAAAAATGTTTTTTCTCCAGGACTTGATGGAGCAGTGATATTAGAGGGAGGAGCTATAAAGAGGAGTTATGATCAAAGTTGCATACCAGCCATTTTACCACAACTACTGCTACTGCTGCTTCCTGCATTAATACTGTGATGTGATGGGTTCACTCCACTGTTTGATTGGAAGCAAGCAGAGGACACTTCTTCTTCTAAGCAGTCTTGGCATGGTTATGCTCCAGAACAGGGTTCGATTGTTCTGTTCACGTATGAACAAACAAACTCAGCCAAAGAGGGGATTTCAACTAGTGATGGAACAACTCTCCCAAACAATTCAGGCATGAGAGCACCCATATTTTTGATGAAGACATTAACAAGAACTTACCCTAAATATACAGGGGATGTCTTTACGACTGGCATGGATAACATCAGAGGCCAGGACAGAACTGACTGAAAACTCTTCATCCCTGGAAAAAAAACAGAGAATGATAGACGTTAGACAGGGAGGACATAACAATGAATTTATAAGCATTTCATTATATGAGACAGTATATGGATAAATAATCAGAGAGTATGTATTTATCTGTTAATTTCTCTTCTAATGAAATGCAAAATACTCCATAGCATCAGTTCTACTTTTTTTGGATGACTTCCTGCTGGTCTTTGAGTGATAAGACAAAACCAAATCATTCTGACAAAGTTACAGGAGACTAAATCATGTATGTCACTTCTTATTTTCATACCACTCCATGTATAAGAAAACAATTTACCATAATCAAAAATAAACCAATCAGTGGTTGTTCCCACACAGTGTATATTAAAATGTATGTTAACTAGCTCTATTGTTTGTTTTCAGTCAAAAAAATCTGTATTATGTTCTTAAAATGCAGCTGAAACCCAATAATTACAACACTATTCACACATGCACAGTTCCTGAATATTCCTGAATTGTCCTGGTTGAGCTGCATTTGTCACATGCCTAAAGCTAAACTGTTCCAGAAGATTCCCTGCCTGCCCTCTTGTATTTCCTCATACCACTACTCCTTCCTCTGAAATTCAACAGATTTTTTCAGGTGCACATGTATGAAAACAGCTTAGGATTAAACAGAAGTGTTCTTCTTACCTCATGTCTATGACTTGGCTGACTACTACACTTGGTTGAGTGGCTTTTCCCTCTCCCAGTTCATAGAGAAATAGTTTGAAGTCACACACCACCGCCATCGCCCTCTGCCAGCCCTTCTTTACCCCTGTGGGTTTGGGAACCTGAAAAAAAACCACAAAAAAACATGATTAGATGTTATGAAACATGGACCTGCTGTGACTGAGCTTAGAGATAAATATCTTCTTCAGTATTATTTATGCAAAGGCAGACAACTGACCCTCTGTTAGCTGATAGACACGCACCGACCCACCAATCAGAAAATCCTCTCATGGGCAATCACTACAGGGATACTTTTTCTTCTTCTAAGATATATGAATTTGATCTTGAATTTGACATTTAATATTTAAGATTTTATGTTGAAGTAGCCTTAATAATTTTCAGGACAATCAAAGAGGATAAAAACGCTCTAGACACACCTCCCACCACAGGACAGCCAGGGAGTATAGTCTTTAGGACCAACAGATAAACGTGTCTTTGCTGACTTTTGTTAAAAGAGGGGATTGGGACAAAAATCAGGCTAATTATCTTGTAGTGTGCACTCAGCTCAAGATATCAGCATCCTAATCTGGGAGTAATTATATATAGTTTCTTAAACCTAAATGCACTCATCTAATTCATAGTATAGAAAACTGCCCTGGTAAAATAACTCCTCAAGAATGACAAAGAAAATGTGCACGATAGTTAGAAAATTTTAAATGCTAGTTACAAGCCAACTAGCATTTACAATCATTTGCCAACTTAACACAGAAGGATGTATCACATACTGTTCAATTTTTTCATGTTAAGCACTTTATTGATGCCCTGCTTAAGGACAGGAAAGCTTTGTTGGTATTAACATTAGACAGTATTAACAGTTTCAAATATTTAAACAAAATTTTTGAGATTTTAACTACATACACACTAAGGCTGGGTACTTCGTGCAACCTCATGATACAATACGTATCCCAACACTGAGGCTACGATATGACTCGCATCCTGTTAAGAATAAATTATGGATATTTATTACGCCTTTATCAGAATTTCTGGCAACTTTAAATTTATTTTTTTCATTGTAAAAAGTTTGTTCTACAACTCAAGACACTTAAATTTAACCCACTTTAAATTGTATCCTTCCCACTAACAGCCACCATGATGAAGAGACGATCAGTGCTATTCACTTCACCTGTCTGTGGTCACCATGAGCTGCCTAATCAGTGTATACACATTTTAAATTGTTGGGGTAAAGATAAAAAAGGTCTTTGTCCGTCTCACTCACCCTGACATGCCCCTCATATGCAGTTCCAATCCCTCTCTGTGGGTCGATACCCAGAGGGCCTTTGGTCTGATCCTGAGGCACGGGACACACAGCGGGGGCCTTATCCGCACATGTGACATGGCAGGAGAAGTTGCACACTAGACAAGGGGAGAGACAGGAAGTTTGTTCATTTAAATCTGATCAACTTTCAGACAAATGAAAACTGTTCCATGTAAATCAAGTATAAATGTGGGGTAACTACTAAACAGAGCTTAAACGTGACTGCTGTTTCCCTACCTTCACACGTACAGCCTTGGCGTATGAGCCCCACCATGAGGGAAGTGCACTGGTTACACTTAGTGGGTGTGCCAAATGACTTCACCACAAACTGATGTGCTTTGGGCTGTGGATGATGAATGGGCATTAGATATCAAGAAAGACAGAAGCAGTAGTAACAGGGCATGGAAACTAAAATATCAAACCTTAGGGGAGGAGCGTCCAATACTGCCATACCCTCCTGAGCGCATGGTGGGGGTCTGGACTGAACGAGGTGGATGGTCTATCAACTGTGGGACAGAAAGGACGAGACATGGAAATTAGGTCTGTCTGTACCTGCTGTCAAGACCGCCCATACAGGGGGGTAAAGGGGAACGCTTTCTGGGGCTCATGAGGGTTAGCAAAGAAGTGCTTCATCCCAAATTTAGACTATGCTTTTCTGTTATCTTAAACCTTAATACTAACAACTGTAGAAAAAAAACATTGTATTTCTTGTTGCCTATTTCAAAGTGTAAACCTCCTTCTGCTGAAATGTTACAATTCTTATTTCTCTAACATTAATGCTGTGGATGTGACACTATAATCAAACAGTTGGCACACCAGTTTGGTCTGTTCAGCCATAGTAAGTCCTGCAACAAGTTTTTTTTGTCAGCTCCAAAACTGCCAAGAGCATGAATATTCTCAGCACCGACAGAATTTATCCAACGTGCACATGCTGAAATCATTATTGTCTTTTTTCAGCATCTATTTTATTTTTTTATTTTTTATGCCTGTATTTAAGTGACAGGAGAGAGTTGACAGTTGAGGAGAGTGTGGCATGCCATGGGGTTAGAGAGCCACAAGCCACATTTAAGTCA
Source organism: Cetoscarus ocellatus (assembly GCA_037902135.1). NCBI lineage: Eukaryota > Metazoa > Chordata > Actinopteri > Labriformes > Labridae > Cetoscarus > Cetoscarus ocellatus. Next base: position 259,775 of record JBAMNC010000518.1, on the reverse strand, counting down.
GGCCAAGCACTTCAGGACAAATGCTGCGTCCCATTTACATCTGAACTGGGAAGAGGGAAGTGGGAATGACGTCATATCCGAGTTATCAGCGTTCCCATTACAAAGTCGGAAAAAACTTGCTGATCTACCGGACTATCATAAGCATGCCCTGAGTTGTAGTTCACACATACCACATGAAGAATGTAAATAACACTATAGCTGCATTTCCATTTATATCCGTCAAACAATAGTGCAACAAACACTAGTCAGAAGTGCTAATAAATGGAATATTACAGGAGCTTAATAACTGTTTACACCAGGGGCAGCCATCTTCAATTGTCAACTCAGGAGGGAGTGAGGATCCGCCGACTTCCCAGTAGGAAATTACGACTGTTCCAGTTGAAATTTCCCACTCGAAACTTGGAAATCCCAACTTTCCAGTACAACTGGAACGCTGCATTAACTAGTCCTTTCAGGGGTCCAGCTAGTTCTGTGTTCTGGCCTGCCTGCAGAAATGGCTGGTGATCCACTAACCCAGGTAGCCATCATTACTTAAAAGTATACTACTCAGATCCGTGCCCTGGCACTAAACAAACTTTTACACATAGGTTTTGGACCAGTTCCAGTTGAGAATGGATAACAATTATCTCAAGAAGTCAACAGCATTAGTGTTTATGCTTCACAGTTTTTATCAAGTCCTTCCACTATGTTCTGCACACCTTGAAATTCAAAGACGTCAGCTCTCATCTGAGGCAGTCGGCAGAAACAACAACAAAGAAGTCAAAGATGTGATCATGGAAGATGAGATTAATTGGTCAAATTGTGGCTTAATCTGACACATAATCACACTGACTATTCAACGCCCAGCATGTAAAACTACAAGCCAGGATGGGCACCAGCAAGCATTTGTCTATGCAGCACAGCTTTAAATATCTGGAGTGCTATGCATGTGACCCTGTTGCCACTTAAAACCAACTTCTTTTCCCAACAGAAATCAAAAGAATAGGGGCATTGAAAAAGAATTGGTTGGACAAGTAGAATCAAAAATGGCAGAAACATTTGAGTTTCCTTAAAGGAATACGAAATGCTCTGACCTCTATAGGCTCCATGTCACTGGCCATGGAGGGTGAACGTGAGCGGGACTTGAGGTGGGACTTGGGGTCATCTTCTCGGGATGGAGTGTTGGAGGGGGTAAAATTATCCATGGAGTCAACCTGTGAGGGGAGGAAAGGGTGGAGTGGTAGAAGACACAGTCAAGTGTAAGAAGTTTAGATGGAAGGATTACAAAGAGAAGGAAGGAGGAGGATAAGTAAGAAATCAGAGAGAAACAAGATGGAGGGAGGGAGATGGAGAGAAAAACAGGGTGTTAATTGGACAAAACAAATCAAAAACAATATGCACCCATGCTCAGAAAGGGGAAGAAAGTATAAACAGACTTGTGGTCAGGATATGTGGTCATATTCACGACTTTCAAAGATGACCACAGCTTTATTGGGAACACATCTCAGCCAGATGACCATGCTAACTCAAAACACGTCTTTCACCATTCACCATGCAGGGCCAATCACAAAGCATCTTAAAATAACAGGAGACACACACCCATCCAGCTAAAAACACACAATACCCCATGTCATAAAGTATAAAACAATCCAAACCAGTGATGCCTTTCACAACACAAACACGAGAAAAAGAAGCTTTTGTCAAAACCCCCTGCCATGCAACCAGAGAGCAACGATCAACAAACAGAGGAAAACACAGACTGAGCATCAACCAGACAAGGACAGGAAGCACAGATCATGAAAGGAGGAGACTGGATTACAAAATCAGAGTGCAGTGATGGTGCTTACACGTCTGCCTTTGCTAGCTGGGCCAACGGATGGCGAGCGCTTCAGTGGCAGGAGAGACAGAGAGTGACAAAGTCAGAAAGATGAGTGAGAATCAGAGGCTGTCTAGCAGAGCTGGAGACACATTTAAACAGACTGAGGAAGAAACACTGACATGGTGATAAAGGCCTGGATCGCATTCAAACAGTGGTTCCCAACCTTTCTGTGTAACGTAGCAGGGCTCAACTCGTCTGATTAGCTTTCTAAATTAGTGCTTGTATTTCAATAATATTTTAAATCTAACTGACCATACCTGACAGATATAACACCAACAAATGACGTTAGCTGTTCCAAGCAAGAAGAGCTGTGAAACACTAGGGAAATTATCATTGTGTTTTTTAAATCTTTTTAGCCAGTTGAAAGCTTCAGTTTAATGCTAAGCTGTAAATAAAAAACTTGGCTAACTGTTTAGTTACAGCTGGTTTTTATTTTAGCTTTAAGCTTACTTCCTACTAACCTGCTTGTTAGTAGATTTTTAACTATTAATTTCAAACAGTTTAGCAATAGACTTGAGCTTCCAACTGCTAGCTGGCTTTGGACTACTACCTAACATTTTAAACCTAACTAAATCAATGCTTATTAACAACATGTATCAACTGTTAATATATATCTCTTAGTTAAATCTATCAACTGCTTATTATACCCCTTTCAGGCTGATCAAAAAACCTGTTTAGACCCGGTAACAATCGGCTCCTGTTAGCAGTTTGAAAGGGTCTAATTGGCATTTCAACCCGGGTCGACTGACCCTGCAAGCGACACGGGTTTTTATCGGCTCTGAACATCACACCTGGGCCAACCCGCTAATTTACGGATGACGCCGGCGTAATGTGCCCAGCGCATAACATCGCGCCTGTCCCCTCCGCCTGTAACTTACGTGACTCTTTGTCTCAGCAACAAACTCCATCCGCCTTTTTGTCATCTGTGCAGAGTTTGTGCATTTTTAAAGAGGGACAAAAGTACAAAATAGAGAAAACGCGCTGATGATGTTTCATCGCGCTGATGATGTTTCATCGCGCTGATGATGTCATCAACGTGATGACATCAGCTTCATGCACCAGAGGAAAAAAAACAGCCACACAGCTCATCTGCTGCCGATTAGACCTGGGTCTGCTGGCAGTGGTAAAAGAGTCACTTGCCGATTGTTAGCGGGTTAACCCACGTTGAAAAAACCTGCGTTGATCCGCAAATTTTAGTGTGAAAGCGGTATTAGTAACTTTTAGGGAGCTATATCAAAATACCTTAAACTGTTGTATTTCATTTAGTAACAAATTTTTCAAGCTTTTGCTATGAAGTAAAGATCTCATTTGTGGATTTAAGAGAGACTTATTTAGGTTAGAGCTCGTTAAACCTTCATCAGTGTACGATTTCATTCCAGCTTAGTTATCTATAATTTAGTTATAACGTTTTAACATATTTAATATTACTTTTGAAGTAATTTAATGATCCTTGTGTAATGAATGTTCTGTCTTTAACTCTGTACAGAAGGTTGACTTGCTCTGTGTATGATTAGTGCTCTATAAATAAACTTTTCTTGTAGGGGTGTGCATTGGCAAGAATCTGGTGATATGATATGTATCACAATACATGGGTGATGGTTTTATAATTGACAACATAATAAATTCCTATAAACAGGATGATACTTCAATTTTTTTTACTAAAAAGTGTTTTTTTAATAATAGAATGGGGAGGCTCTATTGTTGTATGCATACGAAAATCCAGTCTGTAATCAATGTTATCTATATAAAGCACAGTCCTGCATCATTTTGAGACTTTACCGTCTTTTCCAGTGGCAGAAAAAATGTGAATAAATCAACAGAGAAAAGGAAAGTGAAATGGCTGAATGTCTGTTGCCAACTAGCGTCTGGAGGCTGCACTCAAATACAAAAAAGCCCTTTATTTCTATTTATTACAGAAAAATAAAATATCATGATATTGCATTCAAAAGATTGATAGAGTATTTTACCACAAATTATTATGATATATTGGGTATTGATATTTTCTCCACCCTTATTGCCTTGACTGTTTGATTATTATTTTTTAATCATCACATTTATGTTAAATTTATTTGTCTTTTGTTTTTAGTCTTGTTATTATTTAGTTTTGTTGAGTTTTTCACATGCAGCTAAACACGTACCTGCATGACTACCAATAGCACTTGTTGGGAATCACTCAGTAAATTATACTGTGTATTTATCAACACGGTTGAGTTAGGGGGAAAGGCTGAAGAAAACAGATGTGTACAGACGATAAAACATAAACACAATGGTTGGTAGGAAGGAGATAGGAAGATGATTCACAGTTACAACTCAAATTCCTTTTTAAATAAGATTAATTTAGTTTTACTCGATAAACAGAGTACTTTTCTGTTCTTTTCAACCAGAGTCTATGACCAAAAAGCCATATCAGAGCATTTTAAAAAGCCCTCTAGCCAACATGAACTTGCAAGCGATTAAGTACAAGGGCAGCACACTGCAAAAAAAAAAAAAAAAAAAAAAAAAAAAATCATACAAATAGAGTTTTTTCAGGGTGCACTGAAGTAAATGCCCTCATATGACCCGAGACAACATGGAGTCATCTCACCTTATGTATCATTTTAAAAAGAACTGATGTGAAGCTTGTGCTTAAAAGACAGCACAGATCATTATTTGTTTTTCTTTTTTGCAGTGGCTGATTTATTCATTACAATTAATCTACTGCACAGGCACAGGCTTGCATATGCATTATGTTAACACATCTACACTGTTTATGTGGGCTGAACAATCTCTTTAGTACTATAGCGTACAGCTACAGTCACATGTACACACACACGAACCTCTGCCTAACAAAGACACACTTACGTCTTCCCAAAACTCAATTAAAGAAGATGAGGATGAGGAATAAGAGTCCTGACGTATCAGAGATTGAAGCAAAGAAACAACCAAAGAAAACAAAAGTAAAGGTTTTGGAAAATTCACATGAGAACAAAAAAACATGTGGGAACAAAAAAGCAAAAATACGACAAAATGACCTTCAGAATTGTGATTTTGAAGTTGGTTATGACTAATGAACATAAATACTTGATTTAATGTCCATATGTACTGTTATTCTCATCAGTCATGTTCCAGTCAGCACATGTGAAGACTTTTGTCTTAAATACTTACATCAAACTGGTCAAGGGCTGAGGTCGGGGCATTTAGGAAAGCCAAGAAGGAATTCTGGGAATCTTGGTGCTTGACGCCTACAGACACAGCACAAATAACACAAATGTGGTTAAGTACGTGATATTTAAACATGAAAGGGGCTGACTTATACAAAATGAGTCACAAGACTGTTTCTAAGAACCGTGTATGTGTGAGTTCGAGTGTGTGTGTTTGAAAGCGGTTTATTTTTACCTCAGTAACACATTTTCACTCACAAACAGCACATGGTTTTATTTCCATAATGTGGTAGCTGACTTAAAATCTACTGTGATAATCTCTCACTCAAAGTTAATATTATTGTATCCATTCAAGAATTAGCATGCTTATGGATACCAGGCCCTATATTAGCACCATTTACTTAACGAGTTATGCAAATAAAGTTGAATCTACGGATGCACAAAACTGGATTTCTGCTGGTAACAGTTAAATCAATAGTTCCAGACTCATTATCTTTGAAACTGATATCAATAACGATACTGGTATTTCTTTTGAAGAGCACAAAGCCTCCATTGAAATTGTGACAGTCTTTGTGTGTGGGAAACAGAAGAAAAACATCATTTTATTCTTTAATAGCACAAGAGGCCTGCTACTGAGTTCTGGCATTGTGTTTCTGTGTCCCATTCATGTCTTGTGCTGCTTAGTTGTGATGAACCACCATTATTTTCTGCCTGTTGCCTTAACTTACCCCAGAACAAGTAAATCCACCTCCCAACCCAATCACAAAATAGCCAAACTAGACCGTTTACTTCTTTTAAAATTCAGGACATTATTCAAAAACTGTGCTTCATTAAGTATTTTAACCAAATGGCAAACTGGTGTTTCTTTTTTGTGAATAAATCTTACATAATGATGGAATAAAGCTTGAAGAAGTAGAGTTTCTGGTTCATGCTGAGAGCTATCCTAGCATGCTTTGCTAATAGTACAAAGTACATAAAACACTTTTAGAGAGATTTTAAGATTTCCTCCTTCATTTTGGGGTGTTTATTGCTCAGTTTGGGGGATGCTCGACTTTCAACCAGCTCGACATGGCTGTCACATGTTGATGTGTCATTGGGCAAAACACTTTGCTCCAAAATGCCCCCATAGCTGAGACAGTGACGTGCAAGTGGGCATAAAAGCATATGAATGTTTAGCATGATACTGACAGACAAGTAAAATAGACAAGTAAAAGTACTTTGTGCAGTCAGACAGACAAGAAAAACGGCATAAAAGCTCAAGTCCACTTAAAATTATATGAAATGTAGCAATGAAAGGTCTGCCCTTTAGTAAATATACCTTCTGGAGAGGCAATTTTGACTGAACAAAGCTGTCCATACAGTGGTTTGAAAAAAATCTGCCTGGTCTGACTGGGAGTCATCTCATTTCTCCTGTAGTTTCTGGTTAGTTTCCACTCTTCATCTCATGTTCTGTTGGACAAAAGCTTCCTGGTGATGACTTTTTTTATACATTATGTGGGTAAAATGGCTTAATTTTGGCCCTAAAACACATGCACCCTAACAAGTGAATCTAAATCTATTTATTTCCAGTCTCACCTCTTCGTAGCCGAAGCTCCTCTGTCTCTTTCTTCAGTCTGTCGATTTCAGACAGGAGCTCCTGGTTCTTACTCTCCATCTCCTGCAGTTTACTGATATACAAAGAAAAGTAATACATTAATATAATCCAGAGGTTTTGATAAACAAATATATCACACTATCCTTCAAATACCACATTGACTATGAGGTATTACCATTCTGTGGAGATGCTGTTTGCCTTGACTTTGTTCAGTTCATCCTGGATGCCCTGTTTGGCTCTGATCTCAGCGTCCAGGGCTGACTGCAGCTCTAGACGGGCCGACATGTCCAGCTTGGCGAAGCGCCGCATCTTCCATGGCATGTCCTAAATAACAACATCAAGGAGTCAGTAAATCTGCGAAACAGAAACACTTACAAAAACTTTACGGAAAAATCATGCTCATCAATAACATCACTAACACAGATTTAGTATTTCTTGGCCAATCTGACAGAAAATTATGTCAAGAAATGCCAAATGAGACTTCATCTCAACCACATATTAAGAACTGAATTAAGGTATAACGTTCATTGTTTACAGCTGCATCCATAGTTGCATCCTAATAATATAGAGAAATCAGACAAAACTCAAAAGCCTCACCATCAGTATAAAACAGTGTCTGGATGTTTTTGTATTTTACCGTTGCTCTTGCTCCCAGGCTGGTGTTCCTCAGGCCCTCCAGCTCCTCCGTCATCTTGGTGGCCAGAGCCTGCAGGTAGCCCCGGGCGTCCTTCTCATCGCTCACCCTGCAACAAACACATACAATCACAAAAATATTTACCTAAACTGTTCCTACTAACTGTTCCTGATTACTTTAAGACATGTCCATCAATCTGAAAACTGAATATATAGTCTCTAATTAAAGTATTAATTAGGACATCTATACATACATATTACAGTACATACACATAGGCATCATCTTATTTTAAATAAGCACGACCCAAGTACCTTACATACTTTTTTATTAGACTTTCCTTTACCTATCTGGTGCTTTATTTACATGGCCAAGATAGTCAGACAGTTAAAAATGGTTTATACTTGAATAAATGGGTCATCTTATGCTGTTGTCTGTTTTAAAACAGTCTGAAGTATTAATTTGTTGAGCTGTTTAAACTTTGTCAAGCTACATAAGGTTTTTTTTTTCATAGAAAGGTGGTGTTATCCTTTTCAAAAAGCATTTAATGTACTCACTACTTGAAGAACTTAACTTGTTATCCACATATAAAAGTAAACTTTTTGTGCGGCTTGTATGTTATATGTGTGAAAAATGTGGCAATAAAAATAATAGTCAAAAATATACATTTAAACTTTTACTGGGAAAAGGATTAAACTGAAAAATAACACCTGCAAGCTTAGATGTTGGCAGAATGAAATGCAAAGATTAGTTGTTTTTTCCTCCAGTGAATTTGAAAGGTAGCTCTGGCTTCTCTGTTACCATCAAAGGGGATCTTTTGTCAGAAAAGTTTGGTTACATGGTTTTCTCTTACGTTGCAAGTAAGAAGATGGATTAATGATGCATATAAAAAAATGTATTGGAAGACTGATCAACTACAGAGAAAATCTAACCAGATTTGACCTTGTGAATCCATATTAGGGTACATCTTTAATCTGACGTTTGCTTGGTCATGGGTTCTTCCTTTCTGCTGCTCTAACATACAACATCCACCAGGGGGCAACACAGATCACCAAACGTAACATCAACTGCATTCCTGACTCAACATTTGTAAGTGCATGTTTGGAATGCAAGTGTGTGCCTCGGTGTATGTGTTTATGTGTCTGGACGGATGTATCTTGCACGTGTGTGACAGTGTGTGCTTGTGTGTGCGTGGTATGTGTGTTATGTGAGGACCGCGGGCCCGTCCAACAGAGGGAAGCCGAGCAGCTGGCGAGGTGTCAGCTGCAATGGGAAGTGATCTGAGAGGAAGGGCGGGTCAAGTAGCTCTAAGATCTTTGGAGGAATGTGAGAAATGCTGAATTGGTACTGTAGAAAGGAACATGATACACCAGCAGGAGACATGGGAGTGTGATTGGGAAAGTTACGGTCGGCATATGTGTGTGCAGTGTCTCACCATTGGATGATTTCTGTGATTTGGGCCTCCCAGTGAGCTACACTCTCCTTTTTGTCAGCCAGTTCCCTCATCTCGTCCTCCAGCTGCCTGTTAGAGCTGCTAACTTTCTCAAACATGCTGGTCAGCTGAAAGAAAAAGCACAAACAGCATATTAAACATCATACTACACAGAGTTGAGTCGTAAAGCTGTCAGTAGGAACGAGGACACCTGGTGAATGAATTAAGTTGAATGCTATGGCATTTCATGAGAGAGCTGAACCACTGCGTAATGAGTCTCACAGGCTTAATTGCTACAAGCCAAGGTACTCAGTCTTGAACATGATGACTACTTCATGATGTAAAGTGAATCACTGTGTTGTTAAAGTTCTGACAGTCTTTATGTTTTCCAACCGCCGTGCTGCTCAGAGGGTGTTTCCACTCGCTCACCTCCTCACCGGGACTAGCAGAGTGATTAATCCTGAAAATTCGTGCCCATAATCTTTTAATATGACAGGTGTGTACACACATAACCATGGTGACATCATTACAAGTCTCAAACTGCTCTATTGTTTGCTTAAATACTTCACTCTGTGGGCACATTTCTGGTGTCTTGCGACTGTCAACACTGATGTAATGTGTGAGCGAGGACAGTCATTTCACATGGTTTTGCAATTGCTTTCCAATTCTGGACCTGGTCTCCAATGAATGTTTGGAGTATGTGTGAGGACAGTTTGAGGTCATAAAATGATGTCTGTGTTGTGGAGAGGGCCTCAGCCCACTGGAATAAACACTGACATGAGATGAAATGCCTCTTAAGGCATGCTGTGGCTCTTTGGATAGAGGCCTAATTTATGACATGCTAATTCTGTGCTGTGCTCTCTATGAAGAAATCACAATGTCTATGAGTTACTTAATGAGTGACAGTCTTTGATTGCTCCTAAGATCACAGACACCACTGTGTTGGGCATTGGGCTGAACAATATTGGGAAAAAAATATAATGCAATATCTTTTGCTGTTGAATGATATATTGTGATATTCTGAGGGACTTTCCAAATAATTTCTTTGTAGTTTTTTGTGGAGGAAATTAAAGTGCAGTCTCACACTGCAAACTTCTAACCAGATATTTCAAGTTTATTCTCCATGAGCATCCCTGTATTTCTAACTTCTAAAAGCTCATCATGTTCAGACCATCCATCCATCTATACACCCATTTTTATACCATTAATTCCTTTTGGGGTCGCGGGGGGGCTGGAGCCTGTCCCAGCTGACATTGAGCGAGAGGCAGGATACACCATGAACCAGTCACCAGCCAATCACAGGGACACACTCAGAGACACAGACAACCCTTCACTCTCACACTCATACCTAAGGGCAATTTAGAGGAACCTTCTTGCTGTGAGGCATGTGAACTACCTGCTGCACCACTGTGCTGCCCACAGCTCATATGGGTTTTTAAAAAAATATTACAATTATTATTATTAAAGACACAAAGTGTCCTAATGAACGTCTCTTTCTTTGGATGTTCACTTAATGCCGAAGTCAGACTGCACGATTATATACGACTATGGCTCGACCCAACAGTCGTAGGGTTTCAGGACCTGTCAGCCAAAAAAATCTGTTGCTTCATCTCGTGTAGTGTGCCATATTGACCGCCAACAACAGACCAGTCTGGCACACCTCATGACTCTATGACAGGAAGTCTAGCAGGTTTGATTTTCGTCCTGCTTCATACGATTTCTTCCCTCACGTCAGGGACACTGACCAATGAGAGCACTGGGATGCATGTGTGACAAACACAGATCTAAACAGATGTATGTTGTTGCCTTAGGTGCCGTGGGACCATTTGATAGGCTTTGAAATCAACATCTCTGCTTGTATGATGTGTTAGAGGAGTTTTACCAGACTGTAGGGAGAGAAATGTTGGAAAGAGACAGCAGAGGAACCTGTCGGTCCATAACAGGAAGACACTTGTGTGACTTGAGGGTTTGAACAATTCACATTATGAATAATTAATCAGATTTTATCAGCATGTGTGTTTTTCTGATGCAACTTTTGCATTTCATTAACATTTAACAAAACACTCCCACAGCTGCCTCTGGTGTCTGAGTCTTGAACTTTGTTTGGTTACATAACTCGTTTCTGTGATGGGTACCGACCCACATGCACCGGTGCATCTGAGTGCCAGTTCATGTTCTTTTAAACAGGGTCAAACTCTGGTTAGATTCAGAAACAAAATGTTGCTTGAAGCCAGCAAACCAGCTCCACATACCAACACTTCCAAGTCCTTCATGAAGGTGGATGATTCTAACAAGCTTTAAGCCTCAACATGATAAGATATTCACTGAATTGGAAAATATGTGCTTATTAAAACCACATATTCAAGCTTTTAGAGGTCCAGACAGCTTAAGGCCATGGTTCCTAACAAGAGACCCTCAGCGAGTGGGTGGACTGGGGCTCTGTGGACACTGGTTTATGTATATTTAATCAAACAACATAAATACACTTATTTCTGCCTTCTGGAAGAGTATTTTTTATGAGACATGTATATGTGTGGGCCCATTTTGTCTGAATTTCATAAATAAAAACATTTAAAGTCTATATTAATTTTGAACAGCATAATATCACTTAATTTCATAAAGCTATCTTCACCCATACATTACTTTAAAATCATTCTCCTTGTTAGTTTTGAGATGTTTGTCCATAAAATGGGCTATTGTGGCACAAACACACAATCAAGGAGGACACCACTGGATGCTTTGACAGGCTGTGATGTGTGTGCCAACAAAGAGTACTTTAACTGGTCAGTTGTGACCGGGAGGCATGATACGAAAAAATAAAAGCCACTGTTTCACTCGGCTGGGAAAACATGGACTGGATTTTTAGTGATGTGGGCGTTCTCTATATGAACAAGTGAAATGGACTGGATATCAATGCACTCTCTCTACGAAGTGAAGGGAAACGGACAGATTTATGATCGTATTTAGGTGAATAATGCAAAGTTGTATGATTTTTTAAATATAAAGTCATATTATGGCCACTTTATATCAAATGTGTAGGCACTTTTTGTAGTAATAATAATACATTTAATAAAAACACCCCAAATTATTTAGGGGGGCTTAAGAATATTTTAGTGGGGCTTCACTGGTGTTGTAAAATGATTACTGGGTTTTCACCAGATTTTTCAAGCCAAATCTGGATTTTCACTGGTTTTGTAAAGTAAAAACTGAGTTTCAATTGGTATTTTTAAGTGAAAAATGAGTTGTCACTCATTTTTTTAAAGCAGATAATTGGGTGATGACTAGGATTTCACTGTTTTTATAAGGCCATACTCTTTTTACCCAGGTTTAGTTAAGTGATAACTGGGTTTTTACTGGTTTATACAAGCCAAAACTGTCAACTTGCATTGACGGGCTACTGGTAAAAAAAACAACTATCTGTTCAAAAGCCTTAAGGATCAAATGCAAACACAAACAAGTGTTAAAAAAATGAGCTTGAACTGCTGGAGACAAATCTGAACTTGTGAACAGTGAAAATCAAACCTCTTTGCTCTTTCTGTTCTGCTTTACTGGAAACACAGTTACTCACACACTGAATAAAGACATTATAAATGAAGATGGAGAGGCTTGATTTCAGTATTAAGCAAACAGTGTTGAAATTCTGTGCCCCTTTGAAAGACGAGTCTGGATAACAATAATATTTTCACAATCTCCAAATGTGATGAAGGACTGTTTTGTGCAAAGATGTGTGTACGGCCAGTTCCTCTCTGTCCTGAAGCCTCTGGCTTTTAAAAATGAAATATTTCAGTTTTTAGAATAACAAAATAACACATTAAATAGCAATAGTGATATTATTCCAGAGGAAAACACATCCATATTCTTCCTGTTTCATCGAGATATGCTCTTTTATCAGATGCAGACTATGAAAACAACGCTCTGCCTTTTATTCCATATGTCAAAATACCCCCCACTTTTAAGATACAGTTTGAATCTGGGGTCTTTTTGAAGTTCCACAAGCTATTTCCAAAGTCAACACAGCGTAATCCAGAGACTCATTCCTTCTGACTGTGTAGGAGGCTACAGGGTGTTTTTATGAGGGACATTGAACAGTGATTTCTTTGGCAGAGCAGTGGGAGAGGGGGTGGAGGGAAGAATGTGATGACAGAGTTCAAGCTGGTCAAGAAGGGTTACCTGGGGTTGAGGATTTGTGTTTGCTGTCTGTTAACGTGTGTGTTTTATCATGCAAAGGAGAGTTAAAAAGATGATGGGGGCAAGACTGAAAAACAAGGAGGTAAAAGGTGAAGGAAAAAATAGCTCAGGTCCTGATTATTATTGTGATTTATGATTCTGTGTAGATATACTTTACCTTATCCAGTTCACTGGACAGCTTCTTATTTTCCTCCGTGAGCAGGACTCTCTCCCTCTCATACTTCTCCTTGTATTCTGTCTCAAACTCTTCCCGCTCACTTTGGCTGTAGAAAAACACACAGATTGTTACACTTCTTACACAAAATAAACTCACATTCATTCCCTGACCATAATATATAGCTACAAATTCAATCTTCACTCTTAACTTTGTCATTCAGATATTAATAGGAACTCAATCTTTCAGAAAGAGATTTTGGTTTTGGTGGAGTGGTTTCCAGACCTCCAGTCTGATAAACTTAAACACTTATCATTGAATAGTCAGCGGACATTTGAAGGGGGAAGTGCAGGTTAGAGATCCCTTTGAAATAGTGTTGGAGAATAATGAGAAAAGAGCATTTTACATGAATTTCATGAACTAAAATCCTGCAGTGAGCTCTGGAGTCATGTTTGATTTTACTTCCACACTGAAAAAGGCAAACTAGTGATGTAACAAGAGGGAGCATCTCTGAGTTTGCCTTTATTTTACATTAGTAAATATGGATGTTTGTTATGGTTTAATTTATTAGGAGAAGGTTTTTCGTCTATATGTGTACATTTGTCAACAGATTTTTGATTACAACCCTGTGTGGTCTAAAAAAAGGAAGAAACAGGTCAAGACGGGGATAAATATCAACTGAAGAGGAGAAAGAAAAGTCCTGATGTGAACGAGCAGAGAACAGGTGAGTGAGGAGTGTAAGCTAGTGCTCTCTGATGATGTGTTCATGCTGAAAATGGACGTGTTTTTACCTGAATTTGTATTTAAATCATGTCAAACTAAAGCACAGAGTCTCCGTCTCCCTAAAACCTGTGGTATTTCTCTGTGAGTCTACAGGAGCTGAAACAGATGCCTGTGAAAATCCTGGTGTGAAAAGTTCTTCAGACCAGAGGAAGATGTTTTCATCAGTGTTAATGAAGCTCCCCATAAGTTTCAGTCCTTACAACTGAGATACTGACGAGCTGTGAGCTCTTGAGTTCAGGCTGTTGCGATAAGTTCAGTTAAGCTGCATCGTGTTTCATCTTAACCCTTTAAAGCCTGTTTTATCATAATTGATACATACTTTTATGATACCTCTGTCTAATAAATATGATAAACAAATTGCTAAAAAACATCTGAATACCATCAAATAAAAGATAAAAATGTCCTCAAGTGGATTACCAGTTGCAAAAAACACCTAATGTATAAAATGAGACACAAAAAAAATATATGTTAAATTTTTATGGAAATTTTGATTTTTTTGGATTTCAGTAGAAAGTGAAATAAACATTTAAGCTCCAAAAAAATTAGAATTTTATGGCTGTAATTTGGGTTTTCAGGCATCTAAGGGTTAAAAGTCCTCTAGTGAACCCAGACTTGATGACTTTCATTGTGAAGAGTTTAAAGAAACAATGTGTTCGTCATCTACCTTGACTTCGCTTTAGCAGAGACATTCAGCGTCATATGACACAAAGAGAAACACCAGACAAAACAGAGAGAGTTTTCCCTTTCATGTGGAAGAAAAATAAAACTTAAAACTAGAACTTAGGAAACTGACACAAACTCAATATTGACCCAAATTATCAACAAGTAAAATGGAGTGTAAAAATGTCAAGATGAGGTAAATATAACAAAACACTCAGACTCTCAAAAACCTTCCACTGTACATGGAATATGACTACAGTCATGTAACATGACTCCCTTTAGTGACACAATATGACGCAGAGTAGAAATAAAGAACGTTTTAGCAGCCTCAATGAAAACTGGCACTCTGTGATCAAAATTGGAGCCTTTTCTTTTGGACTGAAACTTTGAAAATCAACTAATACCTTACATAAAAGACCTTGACTAACAAGATTTTGTATTAATGTCAATCTAAATTAAACCTGCACGAAGGATGGGAGTAAACGAATCAAAATATAAGAAAATGAAAAAAAAAAAAACAGTCTTCCTCCCTTGGGTTACCTCTTCCATCCTTCTATCTTTGTTTGTGTGCAGGTTATTACTTTTACATGTTTCCTAATATTATAGCTTTGATATCTAGAACGTGCTGTATGTGGACCATTTCTCCCAGCTGTCACAGTGCTGTCTCATAAGTTTTACTCCAATAAAGGCCATTAAGATTCATACATATCCTTTATTATATTATCTTTTATATGTCACAGAACGAACACAGAGGAGTGCAAAAAGTGATTTGTTTAACACTAAGTTTCTGTTCTGGCTGTGCAGCTCAGTATGGGATGAATATGCACGTGTAGGCAGAAATATACTTTGATTGGTGTTTCACATGAAGCAGTGCACTGGGGACTCAGACCAGCAAAAAACAACCTCTAGTCACTATTATTTAAAGTCTCAGGTCAGAGAACACTTTGGTTTCCATGTGAAAAACACCAATGCACAGACAAGCAGGAGGAAATGTGCCAAAGTTTTAAACAATCTCCAGTGATTTCTAGTATTTCGCTAATATGCAGTGAGCCAGCCACAGAGTTCACAGTTTTTAAAGGCATTCAATTTCAAACTTGGAGTCAACAAATATTGATTCAAAGCAGGACTTTTCTGTTGGATAAATCCATGTAATGGACTCTATGACTGATTCCTCATTCCTTTAAACAGTTTAGACTTAGCCTTGCAGTGCAGCTGGATCTGCCTGATTCATTTTGTACACTGGGATCATCTTTTCTGAGGCCTATTCTGCCAACGTGGACACACATATATGCTAAACATGGGAGAAATGGCTCTCAATCCTTTATTTTCCCTTCATTTTTTCACTAAGTCTAGTGTTGAACAGATTCTCAGTGTGTGAGAAGCAGCACTCATGCCAACAGTGTGAAAGCCCTGACTTAATAATCTGCATGCAGAAATGAAAATCGAAACACGATGCAGCCATCATACATCTAGTGTGTGTTTAACTGTTAAATCAAAGACTTTGTTACTAAGTCTGGGTAAACATCGTGAAGTCCAAAAGCATTAATGCAGTAAGAATCTGATACAACTGTGTGTTTAAAAATGAATTAGGAAGTATTGAGAATAATATGTCTGTAACAGCAGGCAGGGAAGTCAGGCTAAGGGGCATGAAAATAAAGGTATGAAGCTTTCTTTTCAAAAAAGAGGATTTTATTAAAAAATGACTAAACCTGTGGTTTGAAAAGTGTCCAATATCCATGACCACCTACCAGGGGTCTGCAGCAGAAATAATATACACTTCTCCCCTATTGACACTCAGTATTTAAGCTGGAAGATTCAAAGAATGTTTCAGTGATTTTCCAATTGATACCAATTGATACTGATACCAATTACAAGAACCACTCAAAGGGCATGTAGGCCCTGCCGTGTACCAAGGTAGTGCCAAAACAAAGCGGTTTGTTGGAGGAAGAGTAAGGTGGTTTCACACCTAAAGCTCGATTACTTTGTTCTGATTCTGCTGAAAAAAACGCTCAATATTTGAATTTCACTTTAGGATTGTTATATGTTCACACGGCAGTAATTTGAAAAGGGCTGAGTCTAGGCTGAGTCGCACCAGAGCTGGCCGTGCATCATCATGCCACAGCCAGTGCTTTGACTACAAATCGTGCTGTACATTGTGGGAGGAAAGCCAGCAGGCTAAGCTTCGCACAAAAGGATAATAGCAGAGATCAAATGTCTCACGTGAGATTATACAGATTGAGCATTGTATGATACGCCTTGTAATATAAATGCAAACACACTCAGTGCTTGTATTTATATTAACAAACAGGGTCAGCTGCTGTGTTCAAATGCAAATGAACCCTATTAAGCAGGGAATGCCCACTTATATCACTACAAAACTACCAAATGATTCAGGTGTGAAAAAGACATAAGTTGTGTAAAGGTGTTGAATACAGTGTGAAATCAGCCTAAGCTGTTTTTGTGGCTTGTTTTCTTAAACTTTGACGCAGGGGCCAACTGCAGCCCGTGGTCTACTTTTATTGGCCCACAGCAAGTTCCAAGAAATAATGAAAAATTGTCCCACATGAGAATTTGAAGTTTCTGCTTGACCATGTATAAAGAAAACTGATTACAGTTATTGCGGGCAGCAAGACTTGCCCTCATTTGCCTTGATATCTTCTCCATTTAAGGGCTGGATTTACAAAGACTTTCGTGCTTCAAGCACCAACACTCCAAAGATTGGCAGTTTTGTGCAGTTTACTCCTGCTTTGAGTCTAAAGTCTGAAAATAAGTGACAGAGCTGTTAG
The DNA here is from genome assembly GCA_037902135.1 of Cetoscarus ocellatus. NCBI lineage: Eukaryota > Metazoa > Chordata > Actinopteri > Labriformes > Labridae > Cetoscarus > Cetoscarus ocellatus. The sequence goes on along the minus strand of JBAMNC010000518.1, from coordinate 242,549 downwards.
TGCCCTTTCTCTGATGCATGGAGAGATACCTATTTTGTGGTAGCCATGGCTAACCAAGGCGCCCTGATATTTGGTAAGCCACCCTGAAATCTCTTAGTGACTGACTGCCTTGTCAACCTGTTGATTGACAGCTGCGTCGTAGGCTGTATTTTTATTTATTAATTTTTTTTAGCATTTTCAATAAATAATATTTTTAACTACATTTGATCTGTTTTACGAATTCCTAATACACCACAGGCAGGTGTATTAAAATGACCCATTCATCCTTACAATTATGTGCATGCAGCTCTCTGTGAAAAAGTTTGAACATCCCTACCTTGAACCCTTTAATGATAAAGTGTTGGCCCCACCTGCAGCAATGTATCGCTCTAGTGTCTGTGCTGGCTCTTTCTGTACAAGAGCAGAGCTGATCTCTGCTACTGTGGACAATGTTCAGGCTAATGCCATGTTCCTCATACAACCCAATTTATCACTTTAAGACACCTTAGAGAAAGGTTACTAAAGCTAAGTGACAACATGGCTATGAAATTCTATTAATACTACATCTATTGAGTTCACAGTTACTACACATTTACACCAGACATGGATCTAAGTCTTATTTAACAGCTTCAATTACCTCATGCAATCATCACTGCAAAAAGCAAAAAGAAACAAAATGATACTGTAATCTCCATCATACTTCCCATAAAAAGTGCAGCAATCTAAGCTCAGAAACTCTACTGCATTGTACCAAATCCTTCCTGATTTGATGTTGGAACACAGAAAAAAGAAAATGTCATACCTTTCGCGACGGGTCTTGTCCAGCTTGTCTTTGAGCATCAGGATCTCTTTCTGCAGGGTCAGGTGTTGGCTCTCTGCGTCCCTAAGCTCTTTGCGCAGCGCCTTCAGCTCTGTGCTATGCTGTGCTTCTCTGCGTGTTAACTCCTCCTCGTACATGAGCGTTTTCTTCTCCAGGTCTCCCCGCAGGCGTCCCACCTCCTGAGTCTGGTCTGCTGAGGCTGGGATGGTTGAGGAGCCGGCCTGCTTTAACTAAGTGATAGGACATGGATGAATGAGTAGATGGTTTAATAACTGTTCTAGTACAGAGCAGAAACAACACTAACATCAGTTTGGTTTTAATTATAAACCTAATTTCTATCAATGCAGAAAGGCTATTGTGTGCACTGGGATGCTCACCTTGAGTCCTTCCAACTCCTCCTCCAGCTGTCGGCTGTACTGTTCATTACGTTCTCTCAGCTTCCTCTCTTTCTGAGTCTCTGCTGCCTGCTCCTCTGCCTGCGTCTCCATCTAATGAAGGATACATGCAGTTATGGTACACAAGCTAAGATCCAACACCACACTTCGAGAATGTTAAGCCCTGTGTAGACCAAAGGTTCACAAGCCAAACACTTCACACTGCTGCAGCTGTTGGGAGATGATGTGTTGTTTCCATTGCAATTACACTCTGTGCTTCTGCTTCCACTTCCTCTTTTCATACCTGTCCTGAAGCTACATATAAGTTGTAGCATACATTATAAGTAAGGACTGTGATGGTGACTCACTTACTGTGCTAGGGCTACATCTGCTTTTGTCAAAAAAGCGAAAAACAATTTAAAAAAATCTAAGAAAATGTTGACTCTGGAGATATCTGTGGGTGCATCAACCAAAAACCAACAGGGCTTGAACCATATTTTCACTGTGAGTTTGAGTCTTTTGTAAATGTCAGACACTGACTATCGAGACTTCAACTTGAGGAACAGCTGGTGATAATGCTACAGGTCTTGGCTCGAACTGTTCTTAGAGGTACACTGTAGCCTATGTACACATTTCCTAATTTGGCTCTAAGGTTTTAATTGGCTGTTCAGACACATAATGGGTCTTACATTCATAAAACAGTTGTTTACAACTGAACAAACTGAATTCCGGGGAGCACAGTCAGCAAGCCTGATTTTAGCTGCAAATGTCCAGTTCACACAGCCGCAACTGTAACCTGCACTCATTTCAGCAGTTTTGTTAAACTTTTGGACTAAACAGGGCTTTACAGTCATAACAAAAAAAACAATGCAACTTTCTACACTAAATATAACTCCACCAATACAAAGGAAAAAAATTAAATAAAGAACTTCATGGCCTCAACTCCTGTAAGGGCCCATGTCCAGCAGCTGAAGTTTTTTCACTGGCAGACCTCACAGTCTCAGTTCTATAGAGCCTCTCATCCGTGCCAAATGTAGCAAGGATACAAAAACAAACATCCACATCTCTCAGTAGTATCCCTGAGGTTGTTTTAATATCTCTATGTGCTCAATATTTGCCCCTTATCCAAGGTAAGATCAGTCGGATATCATAAATGAAAATTTAAGAAGTCGTATCTTTCCATTAATAGCAGTGAAGGACCTAAAAAAAATTTCCTCTAAAAAATGGGGTCAGGACACTTCCTCTGCCACCAATGCTGTTAAGGTACACATCAGACGTTCTACCCTCTCTTGATTTTGACTGGTTCGTTAGGGAGTTGTGTTCAAAAAATGTCAGTGTTTTCAGATGAGAGAGCCTGAAGTGCACGACAAAAATGTAGCTGACGCTGAGGGTGTTTTTCCGCTTAGGGCTGTGAGCGCTGAGAATGCTGGACTACACTGGCTTTGTGTTGAGTGTGAGTACAAAACTGACAGCTGTGGACACAGGCCTTAACAGACACATTATTTACCCTTAAGTACAAAAACTGATGTAAATCCACAAAAACTACAGAGGAGACACTAGAACTACACACATATTAAGAGGTGTGATTTGTGCACCAACCAGTGAGTGGAGACAGAACAGGGTGTGCTAGCAACCACAGGGAGACTACTCTACCTCCTTCTTAGCTCTCTCAGCCTTTCGCACCTCAAGGCGGAGAGCCTCAACCTTCTGATTTAAACTCTCCATCTCTTCTTCTTTGTCACGCAACTGACGAGCCAGGCGCTGCTTCACTGACCTGCAAAAGCATTCAAGTGATAACAGGTTTTTTTTAAATGTGTGCCAAATAAATTAGGGAAATAATCATCAATTTAAAAAGTCAAAGAAATCTTAAATAAATCCATTAATTAGCTCAGTTAATAAAAATGTAATTATTCACTATTTGATCAATAAGCATTTTCAGAAGACCAGAGATCCTACCTGAGCTCTGTTAGTCTCTCGTTGAGTTCAGAGAACTCCTGCATGGCCAGTTTTCTCTGGCTGTGAGCCTCCTTTAGCTCTTTTGTTTGAGACTTCAGCCTCTCACTGGCCTCCAGAACATCCTGAACACAAACGAGAATGAAGACCAACATTAAGATAAGGAACACAAACCTAAATTTATTATAGGCCGCACACAAGTCTTTTCTCACCAAGATCACCAAAGCTGAGTAATCTGGTATCAGGTCTGCATGAAAATTCAGTTTTTTTTTTTGTTTTGTTTTTTTAGGGCCACATTACAGGCTTTAGCAATTTAGGAACATCTGATTCTGTCTTATTACTTCACACTCATTTAAGCAAAATCTTATAAAAATAACTATGTCTTGAAAATAATAAATCTAGGACTAATTGTTTTTTGTTTGGAAAGCATTCCTATCGCTATGTTAAACATGAAAATTAAACCATCGATCTTATAAACAGGGGGTCATTATCAGGGATGCAAGAAAACACATTTTGTCATCCAACCATAAGAGCATTTTGCAGGAGGCATACTGCAAAATCCTGACATTTTATCAAAATAAAAATATGAAAAGCAGTTCAACCAAACACGCTAAACACTGGAGCAAAAATGAACAGCAAAAAAAAGATTTACCAAGTCACTGGAGTGCTGTACTGCACTTCTATCATAATTAAAATGCTCTCTCACTCATAATGTGAACATACTACAGGCTCTTATACTGTTTTGGTGAAATTAGATGGAACTGAGGCTAACGTTGAGCAGGAGAAACTGTTGTAACTTTACAAGAAAAATCTTAATTTATTATGGATTCATGAAAATTAGTTTGGAGATAGTTACAGATGTTATTTATTATTTTATGGTAGTTTATATATCACTCATAAAATCATCACTATGTTGAAAAGCAATGTTTGTCATACATTGCAGCTCCAAAAGACCTGTTGTCAAAAATAATGAAAATTAAAGTCGTAGAATTCAGTCCTCTAAAACAGTCTTTCAAACAGTTAAAAGTTCACAACATCTCTTAAGATAACACCCTAGATTTATTCATATCACAGAATAAATGTATGAAATTTAAGTACTTTTTTCCCCTATATCTTTCATCACTTAACATCACTAAGATTATTGGAGGGATATTGAAAATCTTTTGGCAAACACTCACGTAGTCCCTGTACAAAACTTGTCATACCTTGTGCAGGTCATCCCTCTCCTGTGTTAAGGTCTTCATCTGTTTTTCCAGAGTCTTGATTTGTTTGGATGAATCCTCCAAGTCCCTGCGAGCCAATGACACGTCCTCTAGCTGCTTCTCCAGTTGGCCCGAGTCTGCAACACACCCAAGAATGGTTAATGATCCAAATCTTATCTTAGTGAAGCAATAACTTTGAAATTAAAATTCATTTAGAGATGAAACAAGAATAAAAGAAACCTTACCAGCTATCTGTTTCTTGAGGATGTCGATCTCACTCTTTAGACTCCTGATCTCCACTTCTTTGTTAATGTTGACAGGGCCCTCGCCTGATGGGTGCTGCAAGGCCTGCACTGTCTGAGTGGACTCTGCAGACGACCAGGGAAGAGAAATCACTTATGAGCTTTGTTTTATTATTTTTTATTGTAATGTAAAATACATGTAAGGAGACAGACTGTGGTCAGACAGACCTTGCAGCTTGCGGCTCAGTTCTAGTTTTTCCTGCTCCAGTCTCCTGATCCTCCTCTCGTAGGCCTCTGTGGCCAGGCTGTCTTCCAGGGTACGCTGCACATCCTGGTCCAGCTGGTCCTGACCGGAGTTACCCGGCTTCACTGCCAACTGTCGCAGGCAACCTCTGTCAGATAGGGTGCTGTAGGGAAGGATGACGGAGAATAAAAAGTTAGTGAGGGAAAGGAGTAAAAATAATGTTGAAATGATATTGCTGTTACATCTATAAGCAATAGCTCCATGCTAAAGTTGCCATCATAATATAATTCCTTGACCCTGAAAACCCACACCTAGCACTCAGAATCATGTTGATATTATTATTAGTTAGACAGTTATTGAGAAAAAACAATCGCTGACTAATGGCGGTTATCTGGATCACCTCCAAAATTGAATCATTTTTACATTAAGCCATTACCAACATCTCCTGAAAATTTCAGCAAAAGCCGTCCAGTAGTTTTTGCGTAATCTTGCTAATAAACAAACAAACAAAATAAACACAACCTCCCCGGCGGACATAACAATGTCAGACCCAAACAGTGACAGAAAAAGTAAGAAACCATGAAAGGTTACAAGATAAAGGAATAACGGCCATAATCAGAAGTGAAAACAGGTATAATTTGTTACATGTTAGTTTAACATAATGTGGATTAAACACATGTGAAAGTGGTTAAGGCAGGGGCATGTAAATGGAGGAAATGACAGAAACCATGGGGGGAGAAACAGGAAAGAGGAGTGGATGATTGAGATAGAGATGAGTTCAGAGATGAGAGGATACTGAGTGATGTAAGAAGGGTGGAGAGCAGAAGGAAGGCGAAGAAGCAGAGAATAAGAAAGAGAGAGAGAGAGAGAGAGAGTGGTGTGGGGAAAAATGAAGAGAGGCCATTATCACTGAGCCTTGAAGAGATAAGAAAGTAAGTGTTGAATTGGTTGCTTTCTCAAAACAGCCTTTAGCCAAAGGATCTACAAAATGTCGTGGAACATCACCTTATTAGGCAGGAGAGTAAATTTAATACTTTGTGCTTTTAAGATGAAGGGATAACAATGTTATGAGGGAAGAAGGTTTGTCTGGAAACTGTTTGAGATGGCTTGTTACATATAAATCAGGACGGCGACAAGGTGTCAGCCTGCATATAAATCTGTCTATGAGTGTGTTTACATGGACTAAAGTATTCTGGTTATGAGCCCTGTCTTGATATTTAAGATCTGGCACATGCACGCAGAGTCATCTGGTTATTGATATTCCTGTTTAAGCAACAAATATAGTATCCTGTTTTCTTTACTGTATCTTAGCTGTGCATGTGCCTGTGTTGTCTAGATTTTACAACACAACCCACTGCAATTTAAAAATTCTGAAGACTTATTGTGGGTTTAACACTATAAAAAAAAGACAGCCTGTTTAAGATAAGGTGTATGCCCCCCATTTCCAGTAATGAATTCCGGTAAGAAGAAAAGGGAGACAGCAAATAGTAAACATGGTCTCTTCTTTTAATAATGTCAGCAGGGTCCTAATGTCTATTTATCATAGATATGAAAAAGTCAAAATTAATACACTACCTTCACTTAACTGTACAGTCACACTGATTTATGTACTGTACAGCAGTTTGTTTTAAAAGTCCTGTGTCCTGGTGTGTTTGATCTGTAATTTTCATACTTCAAAGGTTGAGCAAAGACTTGTGTTAGACTGGTGTTATTCAGGATGTGGCCCTTGGAAAAAAAAAAAAAAAAAGTTTGGACACTCCTGGTTTCCATAATGTCTTGGGGGTCCATTAATCAAGATTTGATTAAAGATATTAAAAACTGAAATGTGTAATCTCTGTACAGGATCAGTTGCAGCTCTTTTTCCCTCCCCTTTAGAAACAAGATCTCAGGGGGTGGGGCTAAATAAGATATGATAATGACCTCTGTGCTGATTGGCTGCCCAAACAATGTTTGCTAGAAGGGGGGAGGAGGGGTTACAGGCTGTAGAACGGATTTTCAAAACAGACATGGCATCTGCCTATGACGATCAGGAAATGTGCATGTAGGTGGAGGCTGTATAGCTACGACATCATAAGCTCCAGGAAGTTAAAAAATAGAGTGTTTTAAGGAGTGTTTTCTTTAAAGAGGCACAGAGCAATTCCCTGTTTACTGAGGGTTTAGTAACAGATATCATGTCCTTTGCTGTACAAGACCCTTTAACAACATTACAATAAGAAAACTGATTTGCAGGACATGGAACCTTTATGAGTCTCCTAAAGACACAAAGCATTTTCAACTGTGTTCATTTAACCCCAGAAAGTGCATCTGTAATTCTTTCTAACTGCATTGCTCTTATAGCATATTTTATTTCATGATTAAGATGTCAAACTTTACTTATTTACTAGCATTGATGACCAGAAAAATCAGTTTTATTGGTTGAATGCTGCTTGATTAATTTCTGGTTTCTCAGAGAAGCCCAGTGAGCTGACTCAAGTTCAGGTATAAAAAGATGAATCCAGTCTGAAATTCCTCATTCCTGTTCAAATGTATGTCCAATAACATTTTTAGGTTTAAACAAGTGTTTAAAAGATTTCTAAAATAATCATGTTTTCTGTTTTTTTATGATAGGTGGTCTAATAAATGTGTTAGGCACAGTATCAATGATCAGGGGCAATACTTACCAATTACTTGTGTATGTGAAACCCACAAAGGGTAAGTGGTGGCCAGAGAAAGCAGTGTGAGAGGGAGGGGGCATGGTCTCCTGAAAATTGATAGAGTGAGATTTAATATCACATGACTATCATAAACAGAAACACAGCTAGCCGCACACAACATTGTGAGAGTACAGTCAGAGTTTGCTGATCCCTGAACAAGCAGCTTACCGAGTTCTTTAGGCAGTCATCATCCACGTCAAAGTTAGAGGTGTCTGTAGGGCTGCTGACCTCGGGGATGTAGGGAGCTTCACAGGTACGGATGTTCTCCCAATCGATGCCTGAGTATCATAATATATTCAGTATTAAATTGATTTACCAATTTGCACATGACAAGGTAAAAAATAAAAATCTGATGTAGAATACCTCACAACAAAATGAAACATCCAGTTAAACATATAATCTAATTCAAGGGAGAACATCACAGCTCTTCACTTAAAGAGGGAATGCCAGAACTTTAGAAAGAAACTCCATAAACCTTAAAATATTACAAGTTTTTAAAGTGAAATGAGAAAACAGTTCTTATTTTGCAAAAACATGTTTCTTTACCAGTGAAAAATGGGTGGTGTTTGAAGTCTTCAATGCCGTTCTGGCCCAGTCTGTGCTCTCGACTGCAGATGAGACGGCGAATAAGATCCTTTGCATCCTCTGAAACATCCGTTATCTGCTGTGGGAACTGAAATCGCTCCTGCACAAAGAAACATCACAGTTTGCATTAAGGACATTGTGGTTTTGACCAAAAGACTGTTAACAGCACACTATTTGCACATACTTCAGTCAGAAGAAGATAACATGTTTAAGTTTTAAAATCACATAATGTAACGGTGTTATCTTTAATTCTTAATCATGTTTTTAGACAGAAAGAGAATCAACTTTTAAATCTATACTCTCACCTTGTGGTTCATGATCTTCCCGTATGTCTCCACAAGGGACTCTGCATAGAAAGGAGTCTCCCCGTACAGCATTTCATACATGCAGACGCCCAGGGACCACCAGTCACACTCAGGTCCGTACTTGCCTTTGCCATCCTCCATGGCCTGGAGGATTTCTGGGGAGATGTAGTCTGGCGTCCCCACCGCCACAGAGGACTGGACCTAATAGAAAAGACAGACTGAGTTAAGAACTGTGGCCTGCTGCACCAGCTATAAACAAGTTCTCAAGTCAAGTCTGCACTAAAACCTCAAGAACAACTAGTTAGGCTTTGACTTAGGCTGTGTTTTTGTTTGGTTGCACCACAAAGACGGAGGTATTACCTTGACTGAAAGAGCCTAATGTTCAACAATCCAAAATGTTGTTGCAGATATGTTTTCATTTCATTTGACCATACAGTGAAATATCCAGAGCAATATCCAACCAGTGCTCTGCTGTAAAACAGTGCTATCATATCATATTCATATTGTAAATATTGGTAATGTTAAAAGTGTAAATTCCTTGGCCTTGTTCAAAGTCTCACTTTTACTTCTTTTATTTATTTTGTCCTTCATTTAGAAAGTTGATATGTATTAAAGGTTCTGCATGTTGCAACTTGCTTATTTAAATTCTTTTATCTATTTTAATGTCTATACCTGTTATTCCTACTGCTATACTGCTATATATAAAGGCAACTGAAACAGCCCAATTTTCTCCTTGGGTAATATAAAGTATTTCTGATTCTGATTTAACAAAGGCATTTTTCTAGGTTCAGAGTTTGTTACACTGCTGCATCTTGTGTCTAATTTGCCTCAAACAGACCAACATTTAAATCAACTTCTGCTATCAGCAATGCATTCTCAAATAAGCCAGAGAGAGTGTACAACTAAGGACAACACATGATTAGGTAATATGTAAAACCTTCATTGTTCACCTACAGCAAGCAAACTAACAAGATGATACCTGATAGAGCGTGAAGTGCTGTAGTTGAATTTAATAAATCAGCCACCGCTCATGGTAAAATAATTTGAAATCAACACGGTTTGTCACTCCACACACACCCTGAGAGGTATAGATGAGCAGTGGGGACATGCAGCTGACACAAAACAGCAGGTGAAACCCTGTGCACCTCATAATCTTTATATCGTTCAAAACCATCATCATAATAACAATATTGCGCAGAGGAATATTAGATTAAAGTTGTAATTTAAACTTAAATTAAAGCTTCTTTTTAAACTGGACTATATTTGAACCTGTGCATTGCAATCTAGTTTTTAGAAGGGATGCAACAATTCTCAACATAAAATTGAACGTTTATATAGGTACAAATATATGGATACTTATACATATACACTGTAAATTCTCATAAATGGCTGTATTTTTGGTCTTGCATCTAACTAGAATCCATGCATTATAATTCTCTCTGTATAAGCTCAGTTTTAATTGAACCTCTGAGTCAACATGCTGGGATAAGCACAGTAAGTCCTGCCCATGAGTAATTATCTCATCACAGTGTGATTAGGCAGAGGCGAGATATCATTAACTATAAATGGCAATCAAGAAAAAGCAGTATGAAGAAGTATTGCAACCTTTTAAATCTTTGTCGTGAGCAGGGACTGAGTTAGTTTCTCATACTTCAAAACCTGAAAATAAATGTTTGAGCTCATTTAAAGTGTGAAATGACTATTCTACTAAAGCTCTGGTGGAGAGGGAACATGTGCTTCAAGATTTTTAGTATTGTGCATAAAAATTTGACCAACATGTTTCACCTTTGAACTGTTAGCTGGGAAAAATGACAACTGTCAGCTCCACTGTTGGTGCAGTTGCAGGTATGACTGGCTTATTCGGCAGCTAAATATAGTCCTGCACATCTGCTCAAATTGACTGTGGCAAGGGCTTCCAAACTTTACTGTGCTTCCTCTTATCAAGAATAAAGAACTCAATGAAATCTGTGTTAAATGATGATAAGCTGACATTAAGTTACAACATGTTGTGTTAAAAGTCAGCTAAAAAAGAGAGAAGGTGAATAAAGAAGTAATCATCATGTGTCTAAATCTTACCCCAGTGGGTAATACAGTTTAAACATAAACACAGTTGTTTTGGAGGTAAAATTGATTTGTTTTACCTGTTATATAAAATAATATGCCAGCTGTGAGCTGCCAAGGTTAAAAAGTACTTTGTATTGTAGAAAATGATTTTCTACAGAAAGTAAAATAAAGTGTTAAAATTCTTGCTATTCCTATAAAAATGGAGAAGGATATAAGAATCAAACCAAACCGAGATCGTGGCCCAAAGACTTCAGGCAGGTTTTAACAGTGGGTCAGCTGTGCTGTTGCATCCTTAGCACACACATTAGCTTTTGACTCATCAGCCCAGGTGGCAAAAGATTACAAAAAATCACAGAGCAAGCAAAATTTTTTTACCGGTCAAAACATTCCCTTATGTTTTCTGTTATGTGTTTGCGTTTCAGTGCATTTAACTGAGTTAACTCTGTATAATGTTGCACAATCTGATTATTTTACTAGATCAGCAGACAAAGAAGTGCAGTATAACCCTCTGACATTTATCTGACGAAAAAAAATCACATAAGAAAACATCCCACAGCTCAGAGCTGACATGTAAAGTTTGAGCCTGAAGTGGTGATGCTGATAAATTAAAGGCTTAATTCTTTGAAAATGTGTGCGATGAATACCAGAGGAAACATCAAACAACAAAACAAAGAGCAAAGTGAGCCTTCAGGCATAAAGACTGAGTGTATTCCCCTCAACACAGACTTATTAATCCAGGAGTTCTGTTTGAATCTCACTTTGCTTCATCAGGGTACAAATCTACTGTTGTCAAAACTAAAGTAAATTATTTCTTAAGTGTTTTTTTCATTGATCTCCAAATTTACAAAATAAATTTGATAATTAAAACTGCAATATGTAAGAATTTGGATTTGCGTTTTTCTTGTGGCCTCTGAATGGAGCTGCATCATCACAAACATACAGCACTGTTAACGTCTCTTCACAAACAACACACTTTTGTTGACATTCAGAAGGCGGTGAAGCCACTGAGTAAAGACATGAGAAACCAATTAACTTTATTAACTGATAAGGGTCATTACTATTATTTTCATACCAAAATATATGGCTTTTCTTATGTCAACAGCCCATTATTTGCAAACTGTTTGCATACACAATATTAAGATGTGTATTTGACCACTACAATGATGTCTACAGTCTGTGGCTAAAGGGCCTCTTTGGAAAGGCTAATTAATCACATGATAACCCTTGGGTCTCTATGTGGCTTTTTTCTGCCACAAAGGGGTGATATTTAGAACCAATTGACCATACTTTCACTCTATTTAAGAGAGTGGAAATGTTTTTGGTGAGGAAACTTAATTCTACATAAATTTGGAAAAGTGATTCCAAAAATTTTAAAAGGTCAAAGATACGCTGTTTACAAGCCACAAACTTTAGCTGCTGTAAAAACACATCAGATAATTGTTTCAAACTTTTTTTCCCAAATCTCTTCATCAAGCTCAGTCCTATCAAAACTATTATTTTTTGTTTTTAAATTATGGATTTTAACCTTGTAAATGCGAATTTCATAGGTGATTTCACTTAAGTGTCATGGCTGCATTCAAAAAATGTGATTATAATGGGAGTCAATGGGGAGTAAAACTTAGGCCCTGTTTACACAGAGATGTTCTGACCTGAAACTCAAAGGTTTTTCCTTTGCGTCTTCAAAAGCAATCCGCATTCACATGAAGACGCCAGAACAACTTAAAACGTTGTAGTGTGCATGCTAGTCCAGTAGATGGCGATGTAGGTTTCCAGAGAAACAGCGCTGTTACAACACATGTACGAAGAAGAAAAACTTTTCACAAACAACAATGGCGAGGGGACGCACGAAGACGCAGGAGTTTCTTGTCTGGACAACAAATCTGTCTGGATAGTTTTGTCTGGATAACAAACCGATCACGGTAAGCAGCACACACGTTACTTGGTAGACGGCTGAAGCTGTTGTTGTTCCTGGTATGCACACAGCCTTCATGTGAAAGAGTACTGCGCATGTGGTGACGTCAGCGTGTCCCCCTGAAATGATGAATCCTGTTTACATGGAGCCGGGTGGCAATGTGTTTTCAAAACTCTCCGCTCTGGACCCAAGTTCAAAAGTTTGTGGATTCAGGCACTCCAGGCACCGTTCCCATGTAAACAGGAGGCTAAAACGCAATGAAAACTCTTCTGATACGGCCGGATTCTGCCTCATGTAAACAGGGCCTTCAAATCTGACGCTGCGCAAATAATAATGATGCACCAAAGCCAAAGATTTTAACTAATCTTTGATATATCTAAGAGTGTGATAGCAAGTAAAAAATATCCAGACTCTGATTATTTTTTATTTTGAAAATCTGTCATTTTGTGTGTTTGTTTCACCAAATAAGTGACATCACCCATGGAATTGGCATTTAAAGGGTTAAAATCCATAATCTTTAAAAAAAATTATTTTTGATCAGGGCTTTGCTTGAGGAAGAGATTTGGGCAAAAAAAATGACAGAAATATTTATCTGATAAGTTTTTACAGCAGCTAAAGTTGTGGCTTGTAAACAGCCAAAACAGGACCAAAGGGACTAAAGCACATAAAAAATAAGCCTGTCAAATATTTACTTCAGTAGGGCTTTTTGTTTGGTTTCTCATACTTGACAAGTAGTGGCAAAAATATTCCTATCACAATAAATGGTTGTCTTGGCATGTGTAATACGACTATTAAGATGCTTTGCCCAAGTATCAATATTTAAATTAAAAAGGTATGATGCTATGTTTACCAGTCTAAATAAATCATTTATTATGTCTGTAAACTACTTTTGTATTCACTATGTTTCTTACTTGTAAGAAGAGGGTTTTGAAATTAGTTTGCAAGTCACTTTTTATGTGAATAGAAAGGCACAACAAAATCATTCCTGAAAAATTTGCAATTTAGTGCCATTTATTTGCATCGCCCCTGGTGTGTAAAGGCCTCTAAAGGAATAAAGAGAATGGCAGCCATCTGTTCGATCAACTTTGAAACTAAAATTAAAGTTGGAAAATTACATACTGTTGCTTTAAGACTCAAAAGCTGCACAATGAAAGGTCATGTTGTTCTTCAGATCAAATATCAAAAGAAAAAAACTTTCTTCTGACCACTACATAAAATCTGCATGATCAAATAGAATAAGAGTAAACTTTGCACTTGATTAAATTAATGATGATGAAAGATCAAATAAAAACACACTTAAAAGTTCAAAGTCTCCCTTTAACATTTAAGCTGATGACCACATTCAAAATAATCTCCAAATTTATTTTTCCAAATGATCATATATCAAAATCACTTTGTTAACATTGGAGGAAGAACCCGAGCACCTCTTTGATTATCCATCTCATCCTGACGTTTTTCTTTTATGTAACACCTGCGGGATACGACTTTTTTCTTTGGAAGAATTGTCTGAATCACAGAATGCAGGAACAGCCAAGCCGCTGAACCACACTCCTCCTGGGAGACCCCCGGGGGTTGACATGGAGGTCAGTAAAGCTCTGGTATGTTTGCTTTGGACTGGAGGAAGCGTCAGCAGCACTGTGGTAAAAACTCACCGTCCCGTCCTCCATGAGTTTGAGACAGGAGCCAAAGTCAGCCAGGCGGATGTGGCCGTTCATATCCAGCAGAATGTTGTCGGGTTTAATGTCCCTGAAAGAAGACGGAGAAAAGGGACAGGGGGTGGTGGAGAGACAGAGAAGACAAATTGAGCAATTCTTCAACGCACCCTGCAGACGATGACAACAGGACAATCTTCCAAACAAAACAATGGCTCGAGTACATTTAAAACGCACACATACACCCACATGCCTGATCACATATCATGTTGCAACCCCTTGCAGTTTCATCAAATTAAATAACATGGCCTGAGGACATTTAGCTTGCCTTGTCTTAACTTGCCTGCAGAGTCTGTGTGTAATAATTCAGATATTTGTGATTTTATCAGGCGTAATTTCCCCTCTGCACATTCATCAGAAGTGTGACAGCTTCAAATGGACCAAAAGTAAGAATAAACACAGGGAGTTATTGGGCTTGTGTTGTGAGAGTTAGCTCTGCAGTGTGCACACAGGATACAGTCTGAAAACACACAAATATGTGCTCTGTTTGAGGAAATATTCGACACAAACACACTCCCACTCACAGAGAAAGGTCTTGTGTCCTTGACAGACACGCACTCCCCAGTTCACTTTTCCAACAATATTTGTGTTTGTGAACAGAAACGGGCGGGGCGTGGGGATGGGGGTTTACTGACAACACATTCTTTTACAGATGTGAGCACGGTGGCCACCGAAGAATTCCTTCTCAAACTGCATCTGTTCAACATTACTACTGCTGATGATGTGTTTATAATATGGATACAGGCTGTGGCTGGATCCAGTGGTGGGATTCCTGGCTACAGGGGGGTTTAGGTAGTCCAACCACACCAGCTGGACCATCTCAATATTCAGCAAGGCTGATATTTTTATATTAACAGACAATTATGTTTCCAGAGTGGGCTGGATAAAAGTGCCGAAGTACTTTACAAATGCAGAAACATTTGGTCGACAGAGACAATTTTTTTCATGAGCCCTGTCCACAGCTCCAGGCTGTGCCTCAGTGTGGTTCCTGGCCCTGGCACATCTGGACGTCCTCTGACAAATGTACTGCAATCCAAATGGGCATCTCACTTATTCAAGCAAATGTTTTTTAATGATTATTTTTCATGATTCATTTGACAGATTATTCAACATTTTTTGCCCCTTTTTGCTCAGGAACAGCTGTGTATGAGTTTGTGATAAAATGAAAAATCTTTACATATAAAACTGATTTTGAGTGTGCTTCTCTTTAGCACTTCAGGTGATTGTTCACAGATAACATGTATTTATTCCTTCATTATTTTGCTTTTCTTTCCCCTTTCTTTATTTGGCTTTTCTTTACCACCACCTTGCTGTATGCTAGTATCTATTAGTTTTCTATTTTAAAACTCATACAACTCTTGTGACCCTCATTTTTAAAAGTGTTATTCAGCCATTACATTAGCTGGTCCACGTATGGATGAGGATTATTGCTGATGCATAAAAATGCAGTGATAAAGAATGAAGGACAAACAACACTGGTAGCATCAGCTGCAGAAAACTATTAATATGATGAGCTTAAAGGGTTGATAGTTAGGGTTGACAGTGTGGAAGGAAGCCAGAGGAAAAGGGATTGTGCTTAAGCATGGCATGGTCCCCAACTGGCCCTCGTGTGAAGGTACCCCTTAGTTTGTGACCTCACTGAATAAATGAGTGATGTGACTGACACTTTGTTCACCACTCTATACAGTTTGTGAACACAAGCAGCCCAGAATAACAGCCGAGCAGAAACCTTTGAATGATCATCATCTGTGTAAAATACACATACATTTGGTTTATTTGCACTCCAGCATAATGTGTCAAGTATCAGCCACTTCTTAGTTATCAGTTGAAAGTTCTTAATGAGTGTTGAGTAATATGTAACTTTAAGACACATTTGCTTTCCTCAGCAATGGAAAGTCTCCATTTTTAAGTCCTGACAAAGGAACTGCGTAGCAGGAGATCTCCCAGTCTGTTAAACAGGTGGTCACTGACAGGTGGTCTATGTTGGCCCTCTGGTGCTATTGTCTTACACAGCAGTCTTAGAGTGCTAATGGGAATCCCTGGCCTGGATCTAAAGACCTGCTCTCTGGTGGGTGATTTCCAGCTTGTGCGCACTCAATCCTTGGCCTGTTTTATCTACGACCCTTTCCTTTCAGTGTTAACATTCTGATAATGTCATTTTAAAGAAATCAAAATTTAAACAGTAGTTTAATTTCCACATTAATTCCAATATTCGTTGGCTATGACTGGTATGAAACAGAGACGTCATTGTATCCCACCATGAGGGCTAAATATAGCCCACTGTCCTTGTCTGACCATTTCACTGATTTCCCCTGAGGGCAGACTCTGTCGGGGCCCCTGTCTGAGGCCCTCTTGTCACACACTGAACCACAGCTCAATACACTAAGTATGAAAGGGCACATAGAACTGTTAAAAACTGGTGTTAAATGGACACATACACACATCATGTAGACACTCAAAGCACATAGCCTTTCTGTTTTTGTGCTTTAGGATTTTAATATTTCATTCTCCTTTATTTTGTACTAATTATATATTATATTTTCTGTTATATTTCCAATCAATTAATTTCTACTATACTGCTATACTTTGTATAGAAGCAACTGTAACAACCAAATCTAAGGCCCCTTCCCAATGAGGGTCCAGTCTGCTCTGATCTGTTGACCTTTCGGCTCTGTCGTAATTGGTCAGCACATTGGACTGTTCTGCACTGGGCTTGCCATCTTGAGCCAATGGCCTTGAAATACTGTCACAACAGCGGTATGAGGTCTCAATGGCAGGTCTATCTAGAGTCTCAGAGAATCAGCTGTTTCAGGTAGCTACTGGTCACGGGGGACAGGGAGAAGAACTGACGCTGCTGACTGTGTTGTCTTGAGCATGGAATTGTTCTATCATTCAGGAAAGACATGAAAAAACACTAAAAATAATATAAAATCTAGACAAGTATAAAATGACATCTGTAAAGTTTAAGTAATGAGGATGATGAACAGGAAAACCAAACTTCAGGTTTGCTGCTTTACTGGCTGGTTGCACAGCCAATTCATCCACTAGATACTGACAGAACCTTTAATTTTGGCTGACGCATGATCAACACTCTTAAAAGCTTTCTTCCAATACTGATATGATGCTAATTATATTTTATTAATAAAGCAACACCACCTCTGGATCACTAGCTCAGACACCCACACACATAGTTTTAGAGCTGTGCTGGTGTTACATTTGGGCAAAGTGTAAGCATGACATTGCAAGAAAGAACAAATCCTATTTTCAACAATATCTCCCAACTACACACTCCCACACAAAGCAAAAACACAACAGTGGCATGAAAGAACAGGAAGGATGTATTAAAATTGCAAAGGCAGATTTAAGACAGAACACAGCCTTTAAATAAAAGGAAATGAAAGTCCCACAGCCCCCTTCATTATCTTCAGACTGTATCTCCAGTTTGTGTTGCATTGTTTAATTATGACAGGATTGGAATTTTAGAGATGTCCTCAAACAAACCTTTGAAAACAGTCTGTCTCTCATTTAAATCTACAATGAGATCAAAAGTGCTCTCTGATTTACAACAGGAAGTGCTGTAATGTTGCTTGGATGGGAAATCATTTTTTTGCTCGATAACAAAACTTCAAGCAGTTAACAACTAATTAGCTTAAGATGATGAATTTCCCACATTCCTCTCTAAATTTTCCTCTTCTCTGTGTACAGACTTCATGAGGCCATGGCCCGAGTCTGAGACAGTTACTTCTTTTAGGAGCGAGCAGACATAAATTGGCTCTGAAACACTCTTTGATATGTCTGTCTTCAGCTATAGAGGCCTTCAAAGCCAGATGTGGAGCCGCTGTCATTTTCCAGTGATGTTAATATTCTCATCTCAAAGGGCTGGAGAGGGGAGCAGGGGATGGGACAGCTATCTCTCTGCTTCACATATACCACTACATCACTACCCTATAATTCCAAGGATTGAAGTTATATGTGCACATTGTGACTTGTGTAGACATATAAAAGTCTGTCTCCGAAGCGTATAAGTGTTTATAGATTTAGAATTAAAATCACTGCTTACATCATGGATTACTTAAAAGTCTATTTAAAGATGCTGACACAGATACGTCCCAGACTGAATACCATTGTCCAAAGAGGACACTGTGCATAGATTTATGGCTTAAAACCACATACAATACACAATGTTCCCGTGGATGCAGTAAGGCTGGACAAAACTATAGGCCTCCTGCATCTGACGCCACAAATCAGTCATACCTCTGGCTGGACAGAAAAAGAAACATGCACTTATAGGATGCCTATAAGATACACTGCCTGGCCCAAAAAAAAGTCGCCATCAAAAAAAAAGTCACACACTCTAATATTCTGTTGGACCACCTTTGATTACAGCATGCATTCACTGTGGCATTGTTTCGATAAGCTTCTGCAATGTCACAAGATTTATTTCCATCCATTGTTGCATTAACTTTTCACCAAGATCTTGTGTTGATAATGGGAGAGTCTGACCACTACACAAAGCCTTCTCCAGTACATCCCAAAGATTCTCTATAGGGCTAAGGTCTGGACTCTGTGGTGGCCAATCCATGTGTGAAAATGATGTCTCATGCTCCCTGAACCATTCTTTCACAATTTGAGCTCGATGAATCCTGGCATTGTCATCTTGGAATATGCCTGTGCCATTAGGGAAGAAAAAATCCATTGATGGAATAACCTGGTCATTCAGTATATTCAGGTAGTCAGCTGACCTCATTCTTTGGGCACATAATGTTGCTGAACCTAGACCTGACCAACTGCAGCAACCCCAGATCATAGCACTGCCCCCACAGGCTTTTACAGTAGGCACTAGGCATGATGGGTGCATCACCTCACCTGCCTCTCTTCTTACCCTGATGCTCCCATCACTCTGGAACAGGGTAAATCTGGACTCATCAGACCACATGACCTTCTTCCAGTCCTCCAGAGTCCAATCTTTATGCTCTCTAACAAACTGAAGCCTTTTTTTCCAGTTAGTCTTACTGATTAGTGGTTTTCTTAAGGCTACACAGCTGTTCAGTCCCAATCCCTTGGGTTCCCTTCACATTGTGCGGGTGGAAATGCTCTTACTTTCACTATTAAACATGCCCCTGAGTTCTGCTCTTGTTGTTCTTCGGTCTGATTTGGCCAAATGTTTAAGTGATCACCGATCACGATCATTCAGGATTTTTTTCTGACCACAGTTTTTCCTTGAAGACAATGGTTCCCCACTATCCTTCCAGTTTTTAATGCGTTGGGCAGTTCTTAACCCAATTTTAGTAGTTTCTGTAACCTCCTTAGATGTTTTCTCTGCTTGATGCATGCCAATGATTTGACCCTTCTTAAACAGACTTACATCTTTTCCACGACCACAGGATGTGTCTTTCGACATGGTTGTTTAAGAAATGAGACGCTACTCATTGCATCAGCTGGGGTTAAACAACCTATCGCCAGCTGAAAGATAATCACCCATGCAGTAATTATTGAATCGGAGGCTCTATTTGCTCAGTTTAATCCAGGTGGCGACTTTTTTTTTGGCCAGGTAGTGTATTTTTAATCTACATGATCAACCATAGTTATCTTCTGCTATGGACTGCTCTACCAATGCTTTAAAGGTACCATATTTTACACTTTTTCAAAAAGTTTTATTCTGGTCTCAGATGTCCCCAGAGCATATTTTTGAAGTTTTGTACCTCAAAATCCACCCAGATTTTTGGATTCTGATATGCCTATAAAGGTTGAGATTGGGCCCAAAAATCCAGCCCATCCCTTCCAAAGGCAATGGATGATCGCTCCGAGCCCGGCCCAGCCTCTTCCCTAAAATATATTTATGGACTCCCCCCCCCCATTTTTCAACTTTTTGGCTTTAACTTTTAACATCTGAAGTGAAATTTCCCTGTCTAATAGCAGAAACCTGTTTAGATTGGACATCAATGAATGTTTTATGGAGGCATATGTTATATGCTATAACTAAACAAGTTGTTGCTCCATACTTCAGACTTTATTCAGTACTGGGACAATGTTAATTTTCCAGATAATATTTGTCTTTTTACATCCTCAAGCTCCCTTTACTTGGTAATCTGTGTGCTGTGTGATGAACTTCTGTACAGGTGACGCAGGAAGCTAAGAGGAGTCAAAGAAAGATGCAATGAGTGTGCAAATAGAAAATAATTATACATGTGTAGTGTATATAGTGTATATATTGGTATGAAACTATGGTTTCATAGTTTTGCTTGCTAAAAAACATGTTATGCATGATTATCACCACAAATTTATCCCCCTCAGTCTAATAAAGAAAAGCAGGTCCAGCCCGTCTCTTAACAATCCAAGGGAGAGGGATGTCTGATCTGTGGTCTAGAGCCGGGTCAGGCTGAGCTCTGGCTCAGGTAGATAATCTACCCTTGAATTATTATAAGCCCTCTGTTTCAGCCCTGCTCAAAACAGGCTGTGTTAGTGTAAATCCTACAGAGCTGCCTTGGAACTCACGATGTACACATAATACCTTCCTTAGCATGAGGTAATGAACTTGGGCAATACTGCAGGAGAAATATCAACCCTTGATTGTCAACTGTCTAATGTTATAATCAGAACTCTGGAGCTCTTGTTAACCTCCAGAAGAGATGCTATTTTTATTTCATTAAACATTAAAGGTTAGCTGGAAGGTTCCCTTTGGAGCTTTTCCCACGAGAGGTGCGATCAAACAATGTTTTCATAATCTTGAGTATGTGGAAAAAATGTGAACACACAGAAGAGTGTTTGGGACAAAACACTCAATATTGCCTCTATCTGTAGCTATTCTGTAGATGTACTGGTGGAAGTTAATGAACATTTTGCAGAAAATTAGACTACAGTTGGGAAATTGGGATTGTTGTTAACCCTGTAAGGCTAAATGTTTTTCATAAATTGTAGCTAAAATCATTCATGAAGAAATAAAGCATGTATTTAACATGTGCAAGTTTTTGAGAATGAGAGCATGAGGCTCAAAATCAATGTTATTTAAATAAAATTCTTCACATTAAAATTCTGTTAACTGCAGGCTCCCTAAACTGCAGCTTCAGGTATCAACAGTCTAATTGCCTACATAAACATCAACCTTTGAACAGTGAGGAACATCTGTATTATACACTTTCATAATACAAATGACAGTTAGAGAAGATTGAACTTTTATAGATGGCCCTGTTGGTACATGCTGCTGGAATTATACCAGAATGGAGACAGACTGGCTTCCAAAAACAAAAATGGTACCAGGGAAAGAGATGGGAATTGATCAGATGTTATTAATACCAAAGTCATCATGTACCCTGCTTATCGATCTAGTTATTCATTAATTCTCTCGCTGATTCCTGTGGATTTTCGAAGGTAGAAACATTATTTTTCTGTATCGACGACGTAAAACACATGGACCTTCTGATATTTATCAGCATATTGGATCCGTAGCAGGGCTGGAAATTAGCACTAGCAAAATGCAGGTGTTTTGTGCAGTGGCAGGTGAATTTATTTAACCTGCTGGCCACAGTCATTAAAGATAAGTAATGACAGAGACAGAGAAACATGAGATGAGCATGGGATTATCCACAGTCAAAAAACATAACTCACAATCTCAACCAATACTGACTAAACATAGTACACTATTAAAACAAGTGTCTATCTTGGCTCTCAGTCAAAATAGATACTTGTGAAAGCTAGAATGAACGTTTTGTTTTTGTTGTTGTTTATGAACATTTATTTTCATAAAATAATATATTATTTGAAATCAAAACCCAACACAGAAACATATAAAGCATGCCCGAGACAGTCTTATTAAATAAAAACCTATTCATGCCAGAGTAAATAGTTTTAAACTGTATTATCTAGGTCTGTAAATGTGACTTCCAGACTCTGATTTAGTACATGTGCAGTAAATCTGCAGTCTAAAATATCAATAGTGAAACAAACTGTCAAGCACTCTTAGCTGTGACAGCAGTTTTAAGATACACCTTTTGTGATATCACCCATGTTGTAGGTCACAAAAAATCCAAAAGGTGGCAGAGGAGACTAAAGTACATGATTCAGAGAATCTGAAATGTACGTGTCTTATATTGAAGGATCCTTTAAACCTTGTCCATGCTCCTATTTAAAAGGGCCTCAGGTATTTTGCAAACGTGTAGTTAACGTCCATAATTTCTGTGTATCATGAAATGTTTTGTGTTGTGGTTGCAGGTTATGTATTATACTGTGAGGCTGCTGAAAATACCCAGCCCTAATCTTCAGTTGGACTTACACAATAACTCAACAGAAGGCAACTTGGTGCAGATTTTTCATGTTTAACACCATTAAGTTTGCGAATGTCGTCTTGCTTAACTTTTCTGTTAGATTTGTATCTCCTGATGGATCTGAAGGACATTGTGATGGCAGGTTTGTCCATCTGTCAAACTTTCACTGAGAACCTGCAAAAATACCCGAAAGTAGGCGTGGAACTCTATTACACCAAGACTAGAGAAAGTATGGATGTGTTGCTCCTGGCTGCTTGTGCATATGTGTGCATACATGCAGGTGCATCAATTGCTTCAAGGTCTTAACCTGCTCCACAGACTTCTGGTCTGCCAAAGAGCAGACAGCGGGAGTTGACCCTTGTCTGTCCATGTGTGTAATGCTTGTGTGTGGCAGACAAACAGCTCAGTGGGGGTAAGAGAGGGGGTAATGGTGCGGCTGCTGATAAACCATTTAGTGCTAAAACCCTGTCTGCCCACTCCCCTCTCCTCTTCACTCTCCTTTATCTGCAGAAACTCTCTCTCTGATTCGCTCCTCTATTTTTTCTCTCTCTGACTGCGGAAATCCACATTATCTCTGCATTCTGTGCTTCATGTCATCAGAGCTTTCACTATCATGATAAATTCACTGGTGGTAAGAGTAGCAGCATTTATACTCCATTGAAGGCTTACAGCACAAGAGCTGACTCACATTAACCCCTTCACATATGGACGAACCTCGAGAGTGGGTGGTGCTTAGCTGGTGCTGGGCCGGGCAACGCGCATAGTTAATTGGGCTACTGTGTCACAGGGCTCCTGCAGTCTTAAGGAGCAGCGCAGGGACCAGAATAAAGAGAGGTAATCTCTTCTAAGACTGCAGCGTCCATCTGTGAGGGCCATCTGGACACCACCTTACAATACACACTCACACTAGTACAAATACACACTCACAATGCAGCCTGCAGCAACTGTGGAGAGTGCACAGATGAGGGATGGCTCTGGCCAAGCGTTTGGTAACTAATGGTTCAGAGAGCTGCTGCCTGTCTGACTTCTGGCATCGCTTGACCCCTAACATACACACAAATCTTCTCTTCATCACAGGCTCACGGCTGAAACCTAATTTTAATCACACTGGAGAATACCTCCACTGATCTTCATATAAAAAAGGTAACAAAGTGAACAAACACTCTTTAATGAAGGACAGTTTGTGCGTGTGTGCGCAGCTGAAAAAACCCTGTGCACTCTTAGATCACTGGGCTGTGAAGACACACATGGTACTGATCAATAATAAAACACAAGGCTGCAATCAATAGGAAGTTACACACAAACTCACACACAAATACAATGCACAGTGATCTACAGCACAAAGACATGACTTCATACAGATGTGGATTGTCATATCCTCTCACATTCGTATCAACGATTGAAGGTGTTTTTACAGTGCGCTCACTGAGCATTGACTTGACAAAGCCCTGCCATCATAAGGTCTGGAACTTTCCTACTGAAAAAGCAACAGCATGATTTGAAGGTGTCCCCGCGGTTAATCCACGTTGTTTTACAGCACTGCAGAAGCAAAAGAGAGCACGGCACAGCAGAGGCTCCACATAGACACACAACAAGCCATGTACACCGGTGATCCCCCAATGGCTGTGCTGATTATGAAGGGGGATTACTTTAGGGGGCGTCTGTAGCTTAGGTCTGGTTGTACACTCCACCGTCAATCCAAAGGTCAAGGGCAGGAGCCTGGCTCTGCCAGTCACATGTCCATTTGTCCTTGGGCGAGACACTTAACCCGGGGTTGATCCCTCTGCTACATCAGTGACGTGTAGACAGGTATGAAAAGGGTGGATGTGTTAGCTAATACTGATGGACTACTTACAGACACTGAGGACCATCAGGGAGTGAATGTGAGAGTGAAGTGAATGGGGTAGATGTGACCTGATGTGTGAAAGCACTTTAAGTAGGCAGGAAGATTAGCCCCTTTATCATTTACCATTACTTAGGGTGCGGTGCAGAGGCCAATCCCCTCCACCATCCTAAGTCCCCCTCTGCCTTGCGCTCACACTGCCGATGTGAAACCAGAGCATGAGCATGATTACTTCATATGGAGCACACACACACTGACAGTCCATCGCAACATAGCGTCACAGATGATATGGATAAAACTTCACCATTTTTCTGGCATACTTTAAAGAGACAGCATTTTTTTTGTTTTTACCCTTTAGTCTGTTTTACATGTCTCCTTTGCGTGATGGAGTGATTCTCTACACAAGATAAAAAGTCTGCAGTTCCTGGACTTCCTCACTCCTTTAAAGTATTACTAGCTTCCAATAATGACTTGCTCCCCTGACCCCCCAAATAAACTTACCACTGTTACATCATACCATAGTTTAGAAACCATTAGCTCAGGATCACGAGTCACTGCAGAGCAGAGACAAGAGAATGAATGCAGAGTCATTGAAAACATGTTGACAAGCAGCACTGAACTGACCAATTTTCAAAGAGTAGACTGTCCAACCAATCAGACTGGACAGGTTCTACAATGGGGAGAGAGCTCTGACTGAGATGGATCAAGGGAACTTAGTGTATGAAAACTAGAAGGATTCTGAACATTAGCATTTTTTAACATATTCCAGCTGTCATGGAAATGAATATGTGAACCTGTGTTAAGGCAAAATATGGGCTCTTAAAGTCATTTTGATTAAATACTGCCCTCCAACACTCCCTCTGCTATTATTTGAAATTATGACTGAGAGGAGTGGAGGAGGGGTCCCTTGAGGTTTTGTCTCATCTGTGCAGCTTCATACAGAGTTATTGTGCTTCTTCCTGTTATTCTCAAATGTATCCATTTAAAATGAGAGAGAAAACAGTCATACCAACTAAGGATGGAGATATATTGAGTATTTGAAAACTATTTTCAAACAAGATTGGACAGTGTTGTTTGTATGGATATATTGCGTTCAGCATGGGATGGCAAGTGTGAGTGTCTCCTCTTCTTGCTTGCATGACAAAACATTTAAGTGGCGTAAAATTACTCCTTAAAACAGCACTTTGAATTAGTGATGACTGTGATCTTTGTCTCTCCACAATCAAAACCATTCACCTTCTATTTCTATCCCTGTCTTCACCCCCCCTTCATCAAATCCTCCTCCCTATGTGACAGACACACGCATGCATACAACAACTTACACACACACTCACACAAACACAAGTCTTTCATGGCAGACAGATGTGGGGCCTAGCAGCACAAAGCCATGCTGAGTTGGCCCATTGAAACATTTGTCAGGCCCCTCTGGGAGGCCACGCAGATCACTGACCACTGAATAAATGAACACACACACACTCACACCCATACACACACACACACACACTTCTGCGCTTCTGACTCGAACACACGCTGCCTCTCAGGGGACTCAGCAGAGGGGGACAGAAGGTTGACCTCAAGGCTCTCCCCTCCTCATTTCTTTCAGCTGAGCTCTTTTCAACTTCATC
Organism: Cetoscarus ocellatus; assembly: GCA_037902135.1. Classification (NCBI taxonomy): domain Eukaryota; kingdom Metazoa; phylum Chordata; class Actinopteri; order Labriformes; family Labridae; genus Cetoscarus; species Cetoscarus ocellatus. The sequence goes on along the minus strand of JBAMNC010000518.1, from coordinate 216,735 downwards.
AGTGTCAACAGGATTGCAAATATTAATCTTATATGGGCTGACGTTGTGGCAGGGTCAATGACTTTAGAACAGAGGGAATAAAATCATTAGACCTGCTTTAATACTTTCATCAACAGTGTTTATACGCTGCCAAAACTGTCTTATAAATATAACCTACAACACGATCTATGTTATTGTTCTGGTACCTGTGTATCAAAAATTAGAGGGCTTTTTAAAGCTTCAAATAAAGCATGTAATGAAATAGTGTAAAAAGACTGCATTAAGCAGAAAACTGAGTTTTTAGCCCTACAAAACTAAGAAAAACACTTGACAAGGTCTGACACAATCCATGGGACCATGTAAAGGAAATGGTTCTCAGACATTGGAATATGGTTAAGGCCTCCAAAATCTGGGAAGAGTCCTGGAAACAATGACAGGGACTGTGAGTTACTCATTTAATTCTACTCATGACAAGGAGATGCAAACATTTTCCATCTTTTCTTTAACATTTGCAACACAAAGGAGGGATTCAGCCAAGAAGGCACTGTTTTCAAACTAAGTAGAGTTCTAAGAAACACAGAATCACAGAAACTCTACAGAAACAAATCTGTATTTACTCATATCACAATATATTGAGTGTGGAGCAGGAATGAGTCTTAAAGGTCCCATGTCATTGTGTGTTTGATGAATAAAAAAATAAAACTTTTTGTCTGTCCCATGGATCAGACTTTCAAACAGTCATGGCATCTCCCTTTGACAAGCAGAAAACACACATGTGGCTGTTACATAATAAACCCTAAGAAGTAAAAAATGAAAAGCTTTAAGGGGCATTTTCTTTAAACAGGCATAGCACATCTCTTCATGAACTGAGAGTTTAGTAAAAGGTGCCACACTTTTGAATTCTTTGTTATCGTTTCTGCTGGTTGTCTCTGATGAGAGTATGGCATCCTTGATTTGAAGAGATGCTGAGTGAAGTGGAATGATAAGGAAATTGTTACACAAGAAGACTGATGATATCCACAAAGGATCCGTTATCTCTTCTCAACTGGAACTGCTTTTCGATTCCCATCCTGAAGCCCCGAAGCTGCACCCTGCGTCCCTCACAGGAAGTAAAGATGATGCTATGATTTAGGAGTGCTGGTGAATTGATTGAGTTTCAGATATTAGTTGAAGCACTGATTGTTTTAAAAGAAATTGATGATTGTTCTTAATAATCATGATCTCCATATCAATCAAAATAACCAAACATAGCATTTTTCACACAATTGAGCAGCCCTAGGATTTAGTGCAAAAAAGCTGATTTTGCCATGCTCAGGTTTTATTGTTAGGAAACGGTGTGAGACTGAAAAACTCACAGTATTTCAAGTGCTTAACAAACTTACTAGACCACCACCATGTGCAAGGTTTATGCCACAGTTGCCCTCATTTTTTATGTTTCTGTTGTGGTTAATATATAAGTATGTAGAAGCTCTTTAACTGAAATGATATTTTTAATGTTAATGTCCGACAAATATTGTTATCCATGATTTTTCTTATTTAATGTATTTCAAGAAAAAACAAAAAATAGTAAATCACATTATAATTTCCTGAATAAGATGTCAAATTATAGTTTTTTACTTGCATTCCTGAACAGAGAGATCAGTTTTAGTGGTTAAATGTTATGCTTGATTAATGTCTGACTTCTCAGAGAAGCCCAGTGAGCAGCTCAATTTTAAGCATAAAAAGGTGAATTCAATTTGGAATTCCTCATTCCTGTTCAAAATGTTTGTGCATTAACATTTACACTTTTAGTTTTAAACAAGTTTTTGAATGATTCCTATAATATTTATGTTTTCTCAATTTTATGACAGGTGATCTAATAAGTTTGTTAAGCAGTGTATCTGAAATAACTTCAAATAAATAAATTATTTTTATTAACAATTTAAATTGCACAAAGAAAAGATATTACACAACACTTTTTTATAGCAGGATCCAATCTCACAATTTTACATACAATTTTAGAATTAATATTCCCACTGCGCTAATTGGAAACTTGGATTAAATGAATAAAAACTAAAGAGTATAAGTAAAAAAATCTTTAAACTGCAGCACAGGCACAACATGCCATTTCTGTTCCCACAGTGTGACCTTGCTGTGTGTTTGCTGTGACTGTAAATAAGCCATGAATAGAGGGAGCTGTATTATTCTGTTCTATTACTGCTAATTCTTTAAATGACAGGGTTTATGTATTGTTAGCTAATTTTTCATGAGAATAGGGAACTGGGAAAGGCCAGTCTAACAAATACACAACATCATCATGATACACACACACACACACCCTTACATGCATGACTCACTAACGCACACACTCATCAGGCGTGACCTGCCAGAAGTGCACACCCTCCTCAGGGGACCTGCCTGTCTGTCTCCACCCTTCACACAGCATGCTTACAAATCTCCCACGAGTGTGTGTCTGCAAGTGTGAGAGAGGCCAAAGGAGGAGTTAGGGGTGGGTTCATGGGGGAGGACGACAGCACCACATCCCCACCCGTACACCTCCCATACCCCATCATTACTGTCCCAAAGCTTCCACCAGGGGACTTAAAGAGAAACAGTTCAGTCTCCTCCTTCTTGTCCCTTTTTCCCTTCCATCCACTTCTCCGTCTCTGCTGCCACCACCAACCCCCACCCACAGCCCCCAGATAACACCATGCAATTAGTGGCTGCCCACTCTCCTCTCATTCACTTCCCTTTCTTTACTTACACATTTATATCTACGTCTCTCTCTGTCGTTACTCTCAGTACGTCTCTTTCCGTCTGATTTTCCGGCTGACTGAGAGAGAGACTGCAGACACACCCAAAACACTATCCCACCAAACAGCCCCGGATTATCCTTCACCCCCCCTGGTTCCTATCCATTTTTCATCCTCCCTTCACTCCTTCTTAAAAATGGCTGTGACAAACCCCCAGCACAAGCGGCACTGTAATTGTGTCAACATGCCAATGTGACCACTTCCTGTCCAGCAGGGACCAGCTTCTTGCTCCCAAGGGCATCCCCCATTGGCTGACATGTTATGTTGGAATTATGGTAGTGGGGAAAAATGTCAACAATGGTGTACAGAACCAAAAAAGAAAAATATGTACTGATTTAAACCAAACAATAATCTCAGTGTAGGTGACTTTAGGCATAATTTTCAAGATTCTGAATGAAAGTTTTAAGCTGCATGATGATGTGGAAGAAACATGTCTTACAATGGCTTGTTGGTATCAATATTAATCAATGGTTTTTACTTTACTCGTATTTTTAATGTTTTCCTTTGTTCAATGGTTGAATAGGCAAACCTCAATGGCATAACCAAAACATGTTCTGGTTAAGAGTGACAGAGTAACACTCATGGAAACAAAACAGACATTGATGTGCTAAGTCCCATCCTGCTGACCAGCATCGTTGATGAGATAAGACTAACACTGGAGTACACATACACATTCTCACATATGCTTTCGACTGCTTTTCATTTATTTTCATTCAGCTGTAGAGGCTCCCCACAGCTGCATATGACCCACACAGCAGAATAAACGTAAATATGCTAAACATCCATCATCAGGACACTTTGCTCAGTCTGATTCTCTCAAAAAATAATCAAAGACACACGTTCTGTTTGCTTCTTACCTGTGGACGTAATGGAGCTGATGAACAGAGTCAATGGCCAACACCATTTCAGCCAGGTAGAACTTAGCCATCTCCTCTGGAAGACGGTCCTCAAACTTACTGAGCAGGGTCAGAAGATCCCCACCCACATAGTAGTCCATAACAAGGTACTGAAGGAGCAGAGAGAGAGAATGAATCAATGTTATTGGCTGGTATTAGGAATAGTAACAAAGTTGGAGAATAACGTAATTTGGATGCTAAACATTCTGCTCCAAGTGGGCCGACAATCAAAACAATAAAAATGAAGATATATACAGACACGCTCCCCTCCTGGTTATTAACTGAGGACTGTATTCAATAAAGACTCTCCATGAAGTGTGTTGGCAAAAATAAGCAACAGTTGAAGTTCAACCTTTGAGATTTAAAACTGATGATTTGTTGTAAAGTTTAGAAAAGACGACAGGAAAGCACTTAACAACTTAGTGAGTCACATCCCTGACTTAGTAACTGGCCCTGAAACCCATTCAGAATTAAAGTGTTGTGTAATAACACAGTTAGTCCAGCCAATGAATAAAATAAACTGACTGGGCCTTTACTCTGAAATTAGACCTGGGCAATATATCGATAAAATCAATTAATTCAAATTATTTCAGCAGAAGATTTAAAAATTAAAAATCTTTTTTCTTGACTTAGTCCAACTGTATGTTGTTGGAATGTTTGAAAATATAAGTACTGAAAATGTACAGTTTTCATGATGGTTGTCTGTCAGGTTTTGCACAAGCACTTTTATAGGCTTGAATTTGTTTTCTAAATGAAGCTAAATTTTGATCAGACAATTTCATGTTAATGTACTGTGAAAATACCTCAGCCTTTACTGTTTATGTGACAAACCTGGCTACACTTGAACTACATAATCAACATTTGATGACACAAGCTTTAACTTTAAGAGGAAAATTCTGTTTGATTTGGGAATATATTTTGACAACATATAGCCAAAACTTGATTCATGTCATTTTTGAGTCACTTGGAGGTTTTTTTTTTTAATGGGGGAAAATATTTATTAAAATTGTAAATCAAGAGTTGGAGGAATAAAATCAGGGATTTTATTTTTAGGCCATATCGCCCAGCCCTATTTGAAATACACACCTGAAGTCTGAAGCCTCATCTTAAATCCCTCAACCTATTGACAGGCAGGGAGCAGATCTGCACACATATAGCTTGAAACTTTTAGTCTCTCCAAGCAAACACACTCGTTTTCTGTCTTAACAACGAACCACACTGAGGTCTCGTCCATGACTCAAACATTCAACAGTTTTACCCACCGTTAATTAATTATATGAGAGTGTTTATTCAGCACACTCAGGCTCATCACTGCAGAGAAGTGGAGCATGTCTGTGGGGGGCACATCCGCCACACACGTTGTTTGACAGACATTTGGTCAGAAAGGCCCTATCAGTTCTTGCTGACCCATCACACCCCTTACACCAGGAGTCCTATGATCTGCCTTCAGGGCGGCGGTACAGGGTACCTGGGCTCAGGAGCTCCAGAGCTCAGTGCGCCTTTATTTCCAAGGCCACTGCGGATTTTAATAAACAAATATAGGTTGCATCTCTCCTCCTGTACCTGTAGTTTCAATATTATTTTGTATCTCTTTTATGTATTTTTAATCTCTGTTTCTGTGAATTATGCCGCTTTGCACTATCTGATTACCGGTAGGTTATCTGTGGCCTTTTAATTGTTTTGTATTTGTGCATTTATGTCTAGTGTGTTGTCTGGTTATGCTGCACCCGAATTGCACCTTGGAGACAATAAAGACTTACAAACATGACAGAAAGAGTGCAGCATGCAGAACGTGATCGTCTAATGATGATTACTCTTTTGTTGTGATCACTGGCGGCCATATTTGTACCCGCAATTGAAACTCAATTAATTGCCAAAACTACGGCATCCCCTGGGTGTGAATGGGAAAATAATGTTTGGGTGGTTATTAACATAAGAGTCTTTGAAGTAGATCTAGACTGCACGTTATTTATTAGTGGTGTGTATTATTATGGATTAGCATGCACAAAATCAGCTAGGCTAAAATCTTAATGTCCAAAAACAGATATTAACGGTCCCACGTCCTGATGTGTCTGACCATTTACATCACGTTTTGGGTGTCTATTAAACAAGGATTTGATTGAAGAAAAAAAGGAAAACTTTTTCTCTGTAGAGGATCAGATGCAGCTCTTTTTCCACCCTGCTTGGAAATGCTCGGATCTTATGCGCAGGGGTTACAGGCTATGAGCAAAACTTACAACACAACAAAAGTCATGGCGTCTGCCTGTGCTGAGCAGAAAACACACATGTAGGAGGAGGCTGTATAACTATGACATCATAAAAACCATGAAGGAAAAAGCGATTGTTTTGAGGGGCATTTTCTTTAAAGAAGCATAGAGTATCTTCGAACTGAAAGTTTAGTAGAAGGTGTCATGTTCTTCTCCTCCACAAGCCCCTTCTAACAACATTAAAAGCCAAGAAGATTGATTTTGCAGGGCATGAGATCTTTAGATCATGTAAACATTTTGTGGAAACAGGTTCTTTGATGTAACATTCAGTATTTCAATAGCAATAAAAACATGTCTTGTGATGGCAGCCAACACAAAAACTATAACTATCACAACTACAAAAATAAGACAAAAAAAAGACATGTATGGGTTTTAGAACTATTAAAGACATTTGGGCTACTGAAAATACTTGAGAAAATAAAATAGGATGAGTCACATTTGATTACTTTGATACTTTACTTAAAAAAAATTCAACATGTTATGCCTTGAACTCAGACTATAAGAAATGCAGTTTGAACCAGTCATGATCTTTGTAGAGCACAATCGATAGAGTAAAACAAGCAAGTCAAAAATACCCCACCGTCCTTGTTCTCACCTTCTCTCTTTTTTCTCACAGTATCATCACTACAGAGGGGCACCAAAGCTTTTGACTTTTGAGAGTTTTCCTAAAAATAGATGTCTGGTCTGGCAGCGGTGTATATTTTTAAAGCTTGGGGAGTGTCCAGGGTAAAGCATTTGTTGTGAGAATGTGGGAAATGGAATGACAAGCAGTCCTGGCATTTGAACTCAGGGTCAGACAGAGAGGACAAACTGTCAGGATGGAAAAAGAGCAATTGCCTCCAGCAGCCAATGAGAGTGAGGAAGAGCTTGGACAACAACCAGCCAGCAAGGTCCAGAGTCATTCTTTTGGTTTTTTACGTAAATGTTTTTCAAGCGGTGTTAACTGCTGTTGCCCAGTTTCCTTCAATTCTAAGTCATATTGTGCTTTGTGGGAAGAAGTGAATGTGCAGTTCAGCGTCTGGCAGGTCACCAGAGCTGGTGCTGTTTTCTATAAATGAACTGGCCTGTGAAATGGTGAGAATGGCAGGTGGAGCTACACAGAAGAAGACTGTAGTTGTTTCTTTGGAAAGTACCAAAGCTTGAATGTGCTGGGATGTAATGAAGTGAGGTGGGACTACGCTGCCCAGGGGATCAGACCAGTAAAGGTCAAAAGTTGTCCATAAAAGAATAACATTAATCAAATACATAGAGAGGGGTTTAGGGGAAAGACAACAAGATGAAGAGGAAAAAAAGAGGAACAGGAGACTGCTATGTTACCAGATTATTGTCGTCTTGAAAGGCGTAGTGCAGGGTGGTGATCCACTGGCAGTCCCCATTTACCAACACGTCCCGCTCCTCCCGAAAACACGCCGTCTAAAGAGACAGGACACAAAAGAAAAAAAGTTTAAAACTTTCTTTTATACATGCTAAAAGTAATTTCAAGGACACTTGCATCTTGTTATGCATCTGTTTGAGCAGATACAAGAGAAGAACTCTACATGAATTTTAAAAGATGGGCCATAAAGAGAGTGGTGTTGGGGTGATGGATTTTTTTAGGCTGACCCGGATATAAGCACCACACTGGACCTCTTGATTAAAAGCTTATGGGATTTTGTATTGTGTACTTGGATTATTGCTGATAATAAGGATGCTGCAAACAAATATTTATGAATTCACAAACATTACAAACTTTTATGATGTTTTTTTTAGCTTAAAAGGAATTGGGGAGAGTAAAAAGCTTAGCTATTATGGAACAACATGGCGGTTTGACTTGGTCACTTTGGCACCTAAATTTGGCTCGGCCACATTGCCCTTGTTCTTGGTTTGCTTGCCTTGTTAGGTCCTTTTTTGGTTCTCCCACAAGTGAACTTCCTGAAAAGGATTTCTCCTCTTTTATGGGGAAAAGTATCTCTGAAATAGAAACGCTGGTTTGCCTCTTATTAATGGCACCTCAAGGGGCGCAGTTTTTATTGAACAGGGTCCTTAGTTTTAAACCAGAAGCAAACTGCTAAGGCAGGTGACAGTCATAGTGGTTCCCTCTCAGTCTTTCTACAGTCTTCGTTCTCAACTCCTCACCTTTTGTTTTGGTAGAGAGCCCACTAGCAGGAGATTTTTACCTACTGTGAGCCTAATCTCTAGCTTACAGTAAATAACAACAGTGACACTGAGCTGAAAAAAAAAAACATCAATAACCTCCAGTAGTTTCACAGCACTTAATTACTGCATGGCTAACATTATCTTAGCTAACAGAACCTGTTGAGTCTCTCAAGAAAGCAAAACATTTAAAGGATGTAATCCGTCACGAAGAGGACACTACTGACACCAAACAGCCGCTTTAAGTCAAAACTAAAGCCTACTTTGAAACTATCTCAGCAGGTGAAAGACTTAAACATTACAGATACGTAAACTCAGATGTATGTTAGACCTTAAATCTAGGCCGTTTTAAACTTATAGCAAAAACAAAAGCAGTTGTGTGGTGTGCATCTACCTGTACTGCAGATAAAAAATAACTTCTTATTAATTCCCATTACCATTATGCAATTGTTATTTGTTGCAAACCTCCTTTTGAATCACATTTTAACTGTGATCACTTTGTTTCTCAAATCAACACTATATATAAATATGTATATATGTTTATATATATCAGGGCTCGCATTAAGTGAATATCTTCTGTCTTCGTCTGAATTTTTTTATGAATGACGAAAAGATTTGGAGGCTGTCTGTCATTATGAAGGACTAAAAAAGACGGACAATCCAGTGTGCCATCATACTCATGCAGACACACTCGTACAGTAAACCTTCTCTGTTTTGTGCCCTTAATACATCGTGGAGGTCATTTAACCTATGTAAAAAAGATCCCCTTCACAGCCAGAATCACCCTGTCTGTCACTCAGAGCTGACTGCATCACACTCTCCACGCACTGACAGCGAGATTAGGAGCTGTCAGTGTGTGGAGAGTGTGACGCTGTCAGTGCGGAAAAAGGAAGTTCAGATAAACGCAAAGCCTGTGTGTACGTAACTGTAAGACTGCTCTTCACATGAAAGGTTACTGGTAATGAAGCTGAGTAACTATGTGAATGCTGTCATTAAGATTATATTAAATTGGAATTAGAAAAGGAAAATTAAAAATGACGGATAAAAATATGGCATGACAGAAAAGTGCCGAGCTTGTCCGTCAAAATGACAAACAGTAAAAAAGGTTACCGCAACCCCTAATCCATATATAATATATATATATCCCCTAAACTCAGAAAGCTGATTTTTGGATTTGCATTATTTCTGCAGTTACCCATTTGTAGCCACAGTTGTATGCTTAGTGTACACTGTCTACAGCGCATCTGCTGAAATACATTGATTCCCATGTCCAGACATTTGCACATGTAGCAGGGTCTAGTTCTGTCATGTGACGTATGAAGCATGAAGACTGGAGACCCAGGGGAGCAACAGGAATGTCAGACTGTCAGGAAGAGGTCACAGAAAAGAAAACCTGCAGCTTGTGCAGTTCAAGCAGAAACATGTTCCGCACGCATTTATCAATAAAGGTTTCACACGAGTCTAAATAAACAGATTTGTGTTTTTTCCGGACAGAAGACACAAGTGTCATTTCCTCTGCCAAGAAAGTTATGTATCGACCGGCACTTATTAGTTAGTTCGTTTGTTTGTTAGATTGTAAACAGGATAAGTTAGAAGTTATGAATGGATTTGATGACATTTTCAGGGAATGTTAGTCATGGCACAAGGATGAAGCGATTAGATTTTGGTGGTGATCTGAATCTGGATGTGCATCCAGGAATTTTTAATAGGATGTGTTAGTGGTGCCATATAGGGCAGCATTTCGTCCACATTTTTGACAACAAGTTGTCCTCTTCTTCTTAGCCTGACTACAGATGCTTATTGTCTGTCCCAAGGAGGTTGTGATTTGCCTGTGTTTGTCTGTGAGCGAGATTACTCAAAAAGCTCTCACTAGATGTTGATGGCATTTTCAGGGAATGTTGGTCATGGCACAAGTAGGAACTGATTAGATTTGAGTGGTGATCCAAATACGGATGTGGATCCAGCATATTTTAAAGGAATTATCAACATTTCAAGATGGGGCAGTTTCCCACATTTTCAACAACTGAGCAAAGATTGATTCTTGAGTTCCTGTTTTTACCTTGTCTAAGTAAAAATTCAATTTATTAAGGTAGACACAGAAGGTTTATTTTTTGTTTTGGTGATTGATTTAATACTATTAATGCATCAATCACAGCACTATTCAATTCAAAGTGTTCTTTTACACTTGTCAAATGATACAGAGCAAAAATAGTAAAGACTTACAAAAGCAATGACAGATAAAATTATGATTCATATTCATATTTTTTGTACATTGAGAAATAGTATTATTAAAATAAATGTAAAACTGATTTTTTTGCTCTCCCAGGGTCAAATTTTCGAATATAAAAATATACTAAAGTGTTTTTGTCATTAAGTGTCTCAAACACTAATCTTTGATCAAATGTATTTTATCATTATTTAGCATTAACATGATGCTTGAAATAATCCCTTTTCTTCTTACTTATAGTTTGAAGTTTTCTAGAAATGATAGAGATTGAAAACACTATTAATCCTTTCCAATCATTAACTGAATTGTAATCAATTAAATCCAAATGTAGAGTTGGTTAAGTCTATCAGCTAGTGATGTTTGATTTGTGATTTACATTTTGTTCTTTGTTGCCATATAAAAGACAAGAAAAACTGTTGTTGCTAGGATGTGGATTGGGACCCTATCATAATTCAAGCCCTGACTGACTTAATATTTTATCAAGTAACTCACCAATAACAAGATATTACTCAGTTACTGTGTTACTTTGTTATGTAGTGCATATTTGGGGCATTTTAGCTGCTATGGATGCAGATGCTTCAGTTTTACATCTGCACTTTTCTTTCTACAAACATTACATGCAGATCAAATTCAGATGTTTGTCCGTTGAGTCAGTTCAACTTAATACTCTCATCAAGGACTTTTAAGGAATTTGTTTCTTCTGGACAAACTCTGATCAATTATTTAACGATCAAACTTGAGGAAATATTGGCAACGTGGGAGAATATCACTTGAAGGCAGCATCAGCTTTAGTGTTATTAGAACATCAGCATCAGCCTGGTTTGGTTACAATCGGTGGAGTATATCAGCTGTAACTTTCCCACATTTAGTTTTGCAGGTGAGGGTGTGTCATCTTTAATAACTTCATTTCTAGTTGCATATAAAGTGATTCTCACCTCAGCTCGTTTCAGCATCTCCCACTTGTTGAGGATCTTCATGGCGAATACCTTGTCAGTGTTTTTTACTTTTACAACAGCAACCTGCCGAGAAAAAAAGAACAAAAGTGGTAAATAAGGGTAAATTCAATCATTTAAGTGACAGTAACACAAGCAAAAACATTAAATAACAGGAAAATAACTTATGTATATCTTGACATTGCAGAGACAGGAAAAGGAAACACAACATCTGCACAATAATAACTGTTGTGGTTTAAATAATGAATATGATGAAAGTTTAACCTTCAGAGGAAACATGAAGAGCATCTCCAGACTTTAAAATCATTACCCTAAACACTTCAGTAACCTGGGAGTTCACTGCTCTAACCCCAAACAAGAGTGTCCCCAAGAGTCAATCAAAAGTTTCAAAGAAAGAGTGGTGCACTTGAAGAAGGACGAGGTAAAGGTAATAAAACGAAGATGAAAACGAAAGATAGGATGAAAGGAACTCAAATCTTAGCAGAATGGACAGTGGGGTGGGACCAAGTGACTATAGAGACTCCGGCGCTGACCGATAAGAACAGATGTGCTCCACCTGAACCCACAGTCACACTCTGAATAAACAAACAGAGATGCACACAAGCACTCAGCTGACTCTTTAATATGATTAATGCTTCCCTCTCATAGAAGCTGCATGTGAAAAACACGAACCCTGCTCTCGTTAATTTATTCAGTCATGCCTCGATGGGCACAAATCAACAGCTAAAGAGCAGATTAGTGCAGAGGTAATTTCAAGATAAAAGTTGGAGGTCGTTTTATTGATGTGGCATTTCCTTTTAAATACACACATGTGCACGTGGGCATGTGCACCTGCAGGTGGGTAGATAGGAGCCTTGTGCTAATATGAATCACGTCTTTCATATTCAGTCAAGTATAGATCTGCTCTTTCGGACACGCTGTGTGCAAACAGGAATTTACTTTAAGAGCCCACAGTGCCTTTTCTAGTTTTATATGCCCTCTAATGTGTTTTACATGTCTCCTTCTGCTGATATCCAATAAGCCAGTATTTCCAAAACTATCCTCACTGATATAGATACAGCTAATTGGTGTCAAGAGCACAAAGTCTCTACTTTACTAATCCTGATGAATTCCTTTCACGGTTACAGTCTATTAGTGTCAGAAACAGATATGGAACAAGAAAAACAAGATTTTATTAGTCAATAAATTATACTTTTGATTTACAAAAGTGGACATTGAGTGATAATGAGGTAAACATCATGATACATTGTATATTTTGCAGATAATACAGACAATTTATGGAATATATATAGCCAATTTGCATGGTCAAAGTATTGGTTGTAAATATCTGCCAAGATTTTCATATCTGCTGATACTGATATTCAGCTTTTTAGGCAAATATCTGCTGATACTGATATTGGTCTGATGATATTGTGCATCCTTACATCCTTACTTACTTCTTATGATGGAGAACTTCAGCTTATAAGAATAAGAGTCTCCAGCATCAAGACTTCTCCACCTCCCTTTATGAGCAGCACCAGTCACTGCCTAAAGAAGAACGACCCCCCACACCACAGGCTCAAGCTTCAAACAGCTGATCATGTAATTTCTTTATTTAAATTGACTGATAATGATTAGGTTTTACCAACAGCAAAAGCAGAAAGTATTAAAGGAGATGGACATATCTGAACACAGAATGATTTTGTGGTTCTCAAATGGTGTTGCAAGGCACCGGTGTCCCCAGGGAATTTTATGACTATGACTTAAAACTTTATGAAAAATGAATGCATGAGTGTTTAATTTCCAATATCATTTGTTTATTAATTTATTTTCAAATTTTGTCTTAAAATGGGAGAAAATCACAAGTTTTTTCAGTTGTTGGACCTGAGACAGGTAATAGGTATTATAATATGTGTGTTACTCCCATTTATTTGTACACCTTATGTCCTGTCAAAGGTGCTGCTGGATTCATTACATTTGGGAAACATTGAAAAAAAAATTTCATGAAATACATTTTAAAGTCATACAGTTATTGGTTCAATTTTATTTGGTAAATACATAATAAACATGATCAGACTCAGTATGATGAGGCTTGAGATTTCAGCCTGATCTTAGATGCACCTTAAGCAGAATAAGTTTGAAAACCACTTGTATAAATCATCAAGCAGAGAGGCACTTAAAACACATTTTTAAACCCTACAGGACTCTTAAGAACTGACTGCATCTTCATGCCAGTGCAGCATAAATTCCAGATTTTATGCTTAACTGTGTTTAATTCTTCATAATTAGGTCCAGCAGCAAAACTCTGATGCTACAATCTTACTAACTAAACCCATATTTTAACAGTTTGTAGCTAATTTAAAATATTCTGTTTAGTACTAAAGCTGAAAATAGATGCAACATTTATCAGCTCTTAACCCTTCTCCGTCTTTCTTTGTTTCCCATACCCTCTTGTACCATCTCAACAACATAACAACTGCCAACTTTCCCCTCCCTGATAATTGCTGAACAGTACCATGTCAAGCTTCCCCGGCTCTGCCTTCACGTTTTGCCAAAAAAGGAGCTGCACGAGCTGCTGTGACAAACCACTGCAAGCTGACAGCCAGAGCACAGGCTCACGCAGGCTTACAGGCTTAGGCCTGACAGAGTTCTTTAACCTCCTCTATATTTCTTGAAATATTCTGTTCCTCTGAAAAGCATCAGTCCACTCTTAGACTGGCCTGTTATTGTTCCACTGTATACAAAGAAATGGATGAACAGAGAAGAGAATAGATCCAAGTAAACAGACGGAGAGGAGTTTGTAAGTGCAGTGGACACACAGACTGAAGAAATGTGAAACAAACACAGGCGTCCCATGCAACAGAGGGGTCTGTAGTCTATTAAATGAGCTGGGGAATGCTGCTAATGCAATACAATGATAACATTCCTGCAGTGTTTGGATTTCCCCTAGTGATCCCTCAGCAGAGGAGAGGAGGATGAGGAGGACGAAAGGAAGAGAGGAGAGGGCAGCACACTGTTCCTGGACACAAGTGTCTGTTTTTCTTGTTTCTGCATCTCCTTTCTTTTTACTTAGTGTTCCTTCCTTCATCTCTTCCTGTCAGTCGAGGTTAATGTCAACGGAAACATGAACACAGTGTTTACTCCACAGTCAAATTCTGTTGTCAGGGACAGAAGTGTGTTTTTCCTGTGTGCTGGCGCTGAGGACAATTTGTTTCTAGGGGAGTGTTGATTGATTATGTGAAGCTTCATATGTTAGGAAGAAGTATTTAACAATTACACTGGATCTGAGAAGGCTAAATATTTAACAGAATCAAAGTCAGGTAGAATTTAACACAGCTGTCAGTCAAAATGAGAGACATCCAAATACACTGGCGGCCAAATGATGTTCATCACTGATTGATGGTCCATAGCACAACACCATCAATTAGATGACACACACACATGTTGCAATTGATTGGTGTCACTATCAACATCTGAGTATTTTTTTGAAGTTGCAGTAAAGAAACTACAAACCTTCAGCTTAGTGGGCAATATAGCTTAAAAATTACATTCAAACATTTGCAATATATACACTCACTAGCCAAGCTATCAGGTACATTCATTTAACAGCCTGTTAAAGCAAATAGCTTATTATTAGTTAATCACATGCACAACCTTCGAAAGTTCAAGCAAGCATCAGAATGGGGTAGGAAGTGATTTAAGAGACTTTTAACATGGCATGGTTAATAGTGCCAGACAGGCTGGTCTGTATGTTTGAGAAATTGCTGATAAAGTTAAAATTTCACACACAACAATCCTTAGGGTAGGGCTGGGCAATATATCAATTAATTTGATTAATTTGAATTATTTTCTGCAGATAATTTCAAAAGTTAAAAATTGAGATTTTTTTCTTTAATTACTCCAATTGTAAGTTGTTGCAATGCAATGTTTGAAAATAAACATATTCAAAACAGTTTTCATGATTTCTTGTCAGGTTTTGAACAAGCACATGTTTATTATAATATTTTTTAATGAGAATATTTAATATTGATCGGGTAGTTTCATGTTAATATACTGTGAAAATAGCTCAGCTTTCAGTGTTTATGTAGACAAACATAATCAACATTTTATGACATGCACTTTAAACCTGGGGGGGAATTCTGTTAGTTTTGGAAAAAAAAAATTTGGGGATTTTATTTTTAGGCCATGTCGCCCTGCAACTCCGCCTGGGTGTAACCTTCGGGGTATATCCAGACGGTCTCAAGCCCAGATAAAGGAGGAGAGTTTGGCATGGGGCTAACACCCCCATCCTGTAAAATCCGAAACTGTTACAGAAACCGCAAGCTTGCGGCCCTTTGTTCCTTAAGTAATCAAGAGGCATAAGTCAAGTAAGTCATATCGCCCTGCCCTACCTTAGGGGTTACACAGAATGCTCCAAAAAGAGAAAATATCCAGTAAGTGGCAGTTCTCCAAGCAAAATAGCCTTGTTGATGCCAGAGGTCAGAGGAGAATGACCAGAAACCACTGGTTTCAACCAAGGTATGAGGACCATCTCTCAGTGAAGACAATGTCAAATCTTGAAGGAGGGGGACTACAGCTGGAGAGGACCACACCAGGTGCCACTTCTGTCAGCTAATTAGAGAACAGATGAAAAATGTTGCCTGGCCTGGTACCACATTTAGATGGTAGGGTCAGAATTCTGTATAAGCAACATAAGATCATGGACCCATGCTTTGGAGTGAGAAAAATTTTCTTGGCATACTTTGGGCCCCTCAGTACCAACTGAGCATTGTTTAAACAACACAGCCAGCCTCGTAGTGTTGCTGACCATCTCTTACCCTTTATGACCGCAATGACCCATCTTTTAATCCATGATGCTGTGCCAAAAATCTGAAATCATCTCAAACTGGCTTCTTAAATATGACAGCAGGTTCACTGTACTTCAGTGGCCTCCATAGTCATCAGATCTCAATCCAAAAGAGCATTTTTTAGGATTTGGTAGAACATGAGATCAGATTCACTGATGTGCAGCTGACAAATCTGCAGCAACTGTGTAATGCTTTAATCAATATGGACCAAAATCTCTAAAGAAAGTCTACAGCACCTCATAAAGAACTGAGGCATTACTGACAGGGTCCAACTAGGTAGTAGTTAGATGTACCTAACAAAGTGGCCAGTAAGTGTATGTACATGAGTTGATTATGTCTCAAACATTGGTATATCCAGTTCAAGTTTTTATTTAAAAAAAGTGTGTTATAACACTAATTTTCTTTTTATTTTAATATAATTTTGTTTATCAAATTCACAAAAAGAAATCATGAACATTTTCCCATCCTTGTTTTTGTCAAATTCTGTAAAAATTGAAAAAATGCTAGGAAATAAAATGGTTCCCCCAGTTAACCTTATTATAGCTACTTAATTTGTATCTGTTAATCGAACATCTTGATTTGTTGTATAATCTTGAAATGCATTAACAACAGTACCACACAGTGTCTTGATATCTTGATATTACCCATAGTGTTGACCATGTATCACATACTGTGACTGTGAGTGAAGCTTCTTTGTGGTTTCCAGCCCTTCTACACTCTTAATATTATTTAGTTGACTAATGCATAATAACCAGGCTAATAGTGAGGCTAAGATTATTTATCAGTCTGAAATCCTACAATCAAATCGAATAATTGTAGTCCTCCTTATAGGGCTAGTCACACAGGCACAGTTTAGGCAACTGGGAGTGTTCTCAGAGGTCGAAGGTCACTAGTCCATTAATCAGACCAGCCTGAAAATGTCACAGACCTTGGCCATTTCTCTGCCTGCTGCTGACAATGGGAGGATGGAATCAAAACATCCTGCATTCAAGCTCTTCGCCTTCCTCTCTGACTACCAGGCAGTTTCTTCTGTATTTTGTGTCTCTGTGTTGGTCCACCTGGGTCTGTTTGTGTTTCTAGTTCTGCCCGTTTCTAAAACTATTTCTTAGTCAGAGGTCCACCTCTTTAAAAATCTGGAAAAGAAAACAGAAATTTGATCCACTTACACATTTATGTGAGGCCTTTCCAAAAGACACATCCTGTGTTTAGCTGATCTGTCCTCAGGTCAGATGACTGTTCTAAAATTCATCCAGCTGGTGCAAAGTAAGATTTCCTGACTTTGTGATGCCAAGAGACATTATGAAACTGGCCTTTGTGCTTAGTGGTATTCAACAGCTCTGAGGTACCGTAAGGTAACAGCTGGGGCTGCTCGGTAACAGTTCAAACATAATCACAATCATTTTGATTGATACTGAGATCACAATCAATAAGCATGATTACTCATTGATTGTACATCTGTGCATAAATTTTAGATGATTAAATAAATCGCACTGCATTGAGATCCAGGCACAGCAGTGTATTGAATTATTTTGTATTGTCTTAAAAAACTATTTAAAATTTCTGTGTCTATCAATATTATGAGAATGATTTTACACAGAAATAGTTGACAGGCAATGTGATCAACTAAGCCACAGCTGATACATGAAATAAACACATGCAGTGAGTAGTATTCTACAAGTTAGAAATTAATGGCAAACAGAGTTTGTCATATCTTTACAGGGAGGGTTTCGGTTGTTTTGAAGGTTTTCAGGAATTCTGCTTAAACAAAACAGTTTCATTGACACTAAAACATGGACCTGACTGAAATACAGGTACAAAACAACCTGCATGGACAGAAAAGGAGACAAGGGAAAATATCTAATTAAACACTGCCATTAATGTGATTTTTTTCCACATCATTAAAAAGCCATTATGATCACCTTTGTTATTCAAAGTAGGGCTGAAAGATGCATAGTCTTCGGATTGAAATCGCAATTTCAGAAAACGCAATCATGTGATCACGAAAAGCTTCAGTTTTTTGCAGTGATCCTGACTGACCCAGGATCTGTTGTGTCAACTATTTTACACATAGTATTTTACAAATTTGCAGGCAATTTGCATTTAAGAATGGCTCACAAATGAATGGTTTACTCACAAATGCGAATCGATTCATATTGTTCACTTAAAAGAGCTGTTCAAAAGTGTCGACTCGTTCGTGAACATCACATCTCCACCACGAAACTGCTGGTAAGCAGGTCAACAGTACAATGCCTCTGTTTGGGAGCAGAAGTTGGAGTTTCCCTTAAATAATGAAAACAGATTATTTATCATCAATATTAGATGATGAATAATGCGTTATGTGCTTTTGATCATTGGTTTCCTTACTGTTGTCTATACTGTAAACATAGTGAATATTGCACTGAAGCTTGATTTGAAGAAAATCATGCTTTGAACTGAAATTGCAACATCTGCCAGAAAAATCGCAATTAGACCTTTTCCTGAAATCGTTCAGCCCTAATTCAAACTGTACGTTTTGTAGTGAAGAAAGTTTCGAGGAGGCGAGGGGAAAGCACAAACAACTTTGTAAGACACGTCAATAACTGACTAACTAGCTCTGAGACACAGTCATAACAAAAGCACTGTTTAAAAACATTTTTTGTTCTTTGCTTTTCTTTTTCTTTTTTTAAACGCCTTGGGGAAGTCTTGCAGCCGTATATTAAAGCCCTGGACATAGTGACAGGCAGGGAGCAGACCTGAACTGAATGAGCACACACACAATTCAGCCCACACACAGCTTGAAACTCTCTGTTTCTCTTGAAGCACACACTTTTATTTTGTCTTTATTATGAACCAACACTCATGTCTTATTCCTGACAAGAAAATTGTTATGTTATATCCATTGCTCATTAAAAATATGAATGTTTTAATCTAGCACACTCAGGTTCAACTCTACAAAGCAGACCAGCTGCACTGTAAGAGGAGGATGGGGGAGGGAGTGTGTCATCCACATGATAGATCGAGCACGGTGTGCAGCACTGTGGTCAGCCAAAGGAGGTTTTTGTGATCACTGGAGGCCTATTCATTATTGTAGTCAATTAATAACACACTTGACAAAATTTACAATGATAAAACTGTGCTTAAAATTACATGGTGTTTGTTATCATATCAACCACATGCCCTCTTCACAAACATGTGCATTAAAAAAAATCTCTGTACTTATTTTGATAGGGAGAAAGAAAGCCCTGACAAAAATAAATAACTATGATAGTTTTCTACTTAAACTGTTCAATTCAGTTCACTGTTGGACAGGGACTGAAAAGGTGGCCTCCATGTTACTCTAGTCCTCTTTGCTCTGCTCTGTCTGTATCAGACACTTGTGTATAAAAGGTAAAAGGTATCCGCGGTAAGGCGGTATGATGCCAGATAACTGACAAAATGCACTCGTACAAATAAGACTGGCAGTGCTCAGAGAACACAAACCTCCACCGAGGCATCTATTCTAGATCTTGATCCAGATCCAGACTTCACTGTGGTTTTGCATGGACCCACATGACTTTATCAAAGCATTACTGACATTATCAGCAGAGTTATCAGAGAAAATTTGG
This sequence comes from Cetoscarus ocellatus, assembly GCA_037902135.1. NCBI lineage: Eukaryota > Metazoa > Chordata > Actinopteri > Labriformes > Labridae > Cetoscarus > Cetoscarus ocellatus. Next base: position 197,078 of record JBAMNC010000518.1, on the reverse strand, counting down.
TCTATCTCGCAATGTTAATGACCGCTTGAAAAAATCCTACATCCTATTCCAGTTCGTTCCCATGGAAAGTTCCCAGCTTTGAAAATTCCCAAAATTTGCAACCCTAGTGAAAACACAAGAGATTTGCTAAAGCATCTGTCAGTGACTGCAGCACAGAATTAAATATCAGGAGTGTCACGTGTTTGATGTTGTTGTCACTAAATACCTGTGTAGGCCTTTTTCTTTTTTTTTTCATAAAGAAATCTACAAAAACTGATACAACTGAATCAATAGGTAGAACTGATCAAGAAATTTGTATCAATAAAATCTCATTAATTCCTATTCTACAGGAGAGGGAACAGACACTGATAAATTTCCCAAACAAAGGAGCGCAACTACTCTCTCAACCACTAAAAGTACCCACAAATACATGTCATCCAGCCTCATTTTACCTCCACATTACTGAAGACCAGCCAAGTATTTTTCTGCACGGCAATTAACAAGTGGAGCCCTGTGACTACAATGGCGTCTCTAAAGCTGATTTAATTTTGCAGTAATGGAAAATTTGCACTAGCGAAGCACATAAGTGAATAAACTCAAGACTGTCACCACAAGGTAGCACCATTCATGATTCATACAACAAAAAAAAAAAAAACACACACACACATACAGTATGACTCACACATTCACATACCAGCACTCCTCCAGAGGATCAAGTGAGCACGTTTGTATTTTTGCGTGCTGTGGTGGTACTGCAGCTACATGCAGGCAGGCAGGTGTGCCCACATCCATCTCCATCCATCAATCTATCTTTCACTGTGTTGGTTTCTCTCTCCGCCTATCAGAGCGTCTTAAAAGGAACTCAGGAATTCACTAACTTGTTTTTGCAGATGCTGAATAACATTTTTAGAGCTGTAATGTTCAGAGGCATTAGGCATGGTTTAAGAGCATCAAACCACAGAGAGACTCCTTTCCTCATATCTAAGAGAGGACGATGATTCAGCAACGTGGCGAAAACTGTCCGCAGATTTGCAAATGTAAGGTCTTTGCAGGACGCTGGAATTATGCAACAGACTTGGCTAAGAACCACATTACCTGTCCCTTCAACATTCCCCAGCTTTGACATCATTACCTGAAACCAAGTGACAAAAGTATTTCAACCACCCTACAGGCATATAAAAAAACACAAAGCACTACATAAACACACATGTTAAGTCACACTAAACAGTTTCACGAAAAAGTAAATTCATTTAACCCTCAGGGTTAAGTGTAAAGGAAAATTCTGAAGTTCTGTTCAAGCTGCAAGTACAGTCATGCTCGTGCAGAAGACCGATGGAGCACAGTACAGCTGGAATGCAATAGAGAGTCGTCCACTATCAAACAAAGCAACATTTTTACTTCAGTAACTGAGGAGTTAAGATATAAGGACACCAGACATTATAAACTTCAACTGGCAGGTTAAACTATTAACTGTTTCCGTATTTTATGAAAGACTAATCATACGACGGAAAAAGAAAACATACACTACAGGTGACAGATCAAGGAAAAACTCCACACTAACCTATAACACCTGTTTCTTGTACAAAAGAGAAAAAGGGGAAACCCAAATTGCAGGTTCTCATCTTGTAAGGTAATGGATTGCTTGCATGGTTATGTTGAGTGAAAAACCTTACCTCTCCAAAAGCTCCTCGTCCAATCACCTTTAGGATCTCGAAGTCCTCCTTGTGCAGGCGCATCTGTTTCACTTTTGAGGTGAAGGGTTTAGCTGTTGAGAGAAACAAGAGAGATTACTTTTAGAGAGCTTTTTTTTAAGAAAAAGAATCATAAATAGGGGTGAGACAAAAATTTGATATGGTGATTATCAACATCCTCCTTTCCGCGATATGATTATTGATATGCCAGCACCAAATATCAATATTTTAATTAATAAAATATGATGCTCTAAACATGCTGTACGTCCCTGTTTATCTCCCCAAGACGCTACTTGATGGCTCCTCAAGGGGGCGCTCCCACTTGAATGAGTAAAACTTGAATGAAAATTACCAGCTGAAGAAGAGAGAGTTTACAGAGCGGAAATGTCAGACATTAGTGTGAAGAAAAGAACACTGAAGGATGCCTATGCCACTTACAAATACAGTGGGGATACACTTCAGCTTCTACAATATCTAAGGGATATATCGGGATTTTTTTATGACGTATTGTTACATTATCTTTTTACAATATATCGATTATCGTAGAATCACTGCATCGTGATTTTATTATTATCGTGAACCATGCATTGCGTATTGTATTGTATAGTGAGGTGATTCCATCCCTAATCATTAATGATGCAAAACAAACTGAGCAAGGACAAAATATGTGGTAGAGTTTCATGTAGAGAAGTATAACAGAGGGAAACATCCAGTAAAATACAGAATTGAAGGATAATGTCATTCAACATGAAAGGGTTTAAACTCAGGCCACCCGCCACACAATTTAAATTGTCCAAAAATTGTAACAATTAACATGAAAAGATCTGCCTTGAAGTGTTTTCAGTGTTCCTCAGTTCCCCCGTCCCCTCAGGTTTAGAGTCTGGGTGTCATCCTGGGTGTCAACAGCACTGTATCTTTTCAAGCTTGAATCAATACTGTCACTCAGTCTTCAGACTTCCATCCACGCAACATCAACCGCCTTCATCCATCTCTCACACACAATACTGCACCTGTCCTTGTTCACTCTTCGGTTACATACAGGATCGATTAATGTTACTCTCATCTTGATGGTCCCTCTCAGAAGTCCCTCTTTAAAAACTTTAATTTGTCCAATATTCTGCAGCTCAATTCATCACCAGAACTTCCTTCACTGATCACATCACTGCTGTTCTTCTGCAGCTTCACTGGCTCTCAGTTAAATACCAAATTGACGTCAGATCTTGCTCCTCACCTTCAAGATAATTAATGTTTTGATAAATTACAGGTAAATCTGATAGCCTGACTGATAGCATCCGTTATTTGTCACAAGTTGCCTTCTGGAACTGAGAATAACAATAATGGTCAAGGTCATTTCAAGATTTATCTGCCATCCAACAAGACCAATTTGCCTTAATTACAGTCTAAATTATCATCCAAAAATCATTTAATGTTTTTCAATGCAAAAATGAGCCTGACACTTCAGTTTTCTTTTGATTGGTTTTTATTCAGGTCTCCTTTTAACAGGGGACATGGGTTGGTTCTAGGGCTGTAATCAACCAAAGAATTTGTTGGTCGACTGAAACACTGAAATTGTCGACCAAAAATCAACTAATCGGGGGGGGGGGGGGGACTCTGATGGGAAACCCTCCTGCGCGGGGATGGTTCGGCGCGGCGCGGCTCGGCGGAGTGCGGGTCCGACACTGACGGGAAACCCTTCTGCACGGGGATGGTTCGGCTCGGCGCAGCTCGGCGGAGCGCGTCCCGGTGGAGCGCGTCCCGCGTCTTGGCAGGGGGGTCCGACTCTGACGGGAAACCCTCCTGCGCGGGGATGGTTTGGCTCGGTGCAGCTCGGTGGAGCGCAGGTCCGACTCTGACAGGAAACCCTCCTGCGCGGGGATGGTTTGGCTCGGTGCAGCTCGGTGGAGCGCAGGTCCGACTCTGACAGGAAACCCTCCTGCGCGGGGACAGTTCGGCTCGGCTCGGCTCGGCCCGGCACAGCTCGGCGGAGCGCGGCTCGGCGGAGCACGTCTTGGCAGGGGTTAGAGGAGGATGCTCAGAATAAAAATAAATACTCAGCAAACCACCGGACGTTGAATAGGCTCAGGTAGACGCTCTTCATACCTTCTGTCTCCAGTCAGGTCTCCAGATGGTGGGGAATCCAAAGGGGTGAAAACAAGGGGGTGTTCTGAGACAGGCAAGTTACCTGCGAAACCGGGGTGGTCTGAAAACACCCCTATTAGCACTTGGTAAGTTCCTACTGATGACTGTAAATCGCCGTGGGAAAAAATAAATTGAAGAGGAAAAAAAAATACGATTGGTCAACTAATTAGAGTTCTGGTCGCCCCAGCACTTATCGACCAATGAGTCGACCAGTCGACTTACACATTACAGCCCTAGTTGGTTCAACTAATTATTTGTGTTTTAATCAATGCAGGCACAAAATCCCAGGCAAACACTCTGTCTGAAGCATAACATCACATGCCACTAGTTACCACTGTAGATCAGCTTAAATACTACCTTCTTATTTCAAAGAGAACCTAAAGCCCAGACGGAAACACACCCATCCACTCTTACCCTTTCAGGACCAGTCAACCATGGGGCTGACATACAGAGACAAACAACCATTTAAATTAGGGGTTGACCAATATTGTTTTTTCTGGGCTCATACTGAAAATCTTTCCATCAAAATTTTGAATTTAAAATATTACAAACTCCAGCACACAGCTTTGTTAAAATGAAAAAGCAAGGCTGAGTAATTTCACATAACGGTACATGAATATGTAGGACAGCAATGAAGGTTTTTATCTTTTAAAATTTAAACCTATAACAGGTATACATGAGTAGTATTCCTGTAGTATGAGTGCAGTTAATTAATATCATAAAAACAAACACCTTTTATTTAACAGGGATGCACAATATTAGATTTATGCCTATATCCTGTATACTGAAATTTCAAAACAGATTTTGTCTGTTACCGATATCATATCGATAATACTGTGCAATTCTCGTATTCAATGTATTTCATTAAAGTCTGTGCCACAATAACTAGTGGTTCTCATATTTTTTCTAATGCCTGGGACAAAAAGCTCTTTTCATTGGAGCCAGGAAGTAAATTGTACAGAGACCCCAAATTGACACATTTTCATGTAAGTTTTGCCAAGATGATAAGTATTTTTTGACAAGTTCTTTCATTACTTTTTATGTCATTCTAAAATTTTTCCAGGATAGTGTGTTTATTACATACCATTTCTAGACAACAACCAACATTTACTGGTACTTACTGTCACAAGAAAGAGTTGAATTAAACACGTTTGAGAGTGCCTTTTTTTTCTTTAAGAGTGGGTTGTAATTTCCGATAAAGAATGCTTAATCAAAGAACAGACACTCAAAAGATCTGCTTCAGTACTGTCCTCAAGTATATTTATCTCTCACTGTTAACCAGTTTCTTTCAGGTGACTTTCTTGTACAACAATCCCTGACTTCTAAACAAGAGGAATGACAGGAAGATACAAAGGTTTAAGCATTTTCTGCATCAGTTATCCAAAATCAGAAATTGCTCTCTCATCCTCTGACCTGAGCATATGGACTTTTTCAGCCTCTTATGCACTTTTTTAGGTTGAGCGGTAACCCACCAGAGCTCCACATTGTTTCCATAACCCATGCCATGCTCTCATTCCATCTAAAAGTATGTTTTTTTTTACAGTGTTGGTGACCACCTGTACCCCAGTTTAGCACATGACACAGGACACAGAGAGACTGGATGATAAAGCTGACCATTGTTCCGCCTGCAGCTATGGTTCCTTGTGGAAAAGGGCCTTGGGAGGGATCTGTGGGGGTAGCCAGCGCTATTTCACAAGGCTAAACAGATTCCATCTAAGGCTAACAAAGTCAGCATTTCCCGCATTTGTGGAGAGCTATTCAACCACTTCCTGGTTTACATGATCCCAGCAGGCCAAGGATAACCTGAATTGGCTGCCAGTTCACTTGGGTCACTTTAATGGTAACACTGATACACACTATGATAACATAAAGAGGAATATCGTCACTTTATATTTTAAAAACTGCCCGTCAGTGAGTCAGCTCTTTCCATTAACATATGTCTAAATCTACATCTACTCTGCACACATCTCTCCAAGTGTCTGCATTTTCCTGTTTGTTTGAGTGGATATATTACAAACCGAGCTTACACTCTCTCTCTCTCACAGAACACCATGCTAAACTCATCTTCATGCTATGAATTTTCAGCTTCTAGGGTCAAGGAGAAGGACAAAATTCCACTGTGAGATGGATAAATACCTGCTGAAAGAAAACAGACAGGTCTCTACCAGCTCAACAGGCTCTCACTCACACCCTCTCTCCTGACTCCACTCACGGCTGACCCGGTCTGCTATGACCACATGGCAGAAGGAAAGCAGGGGCTGATGGGAGTGTGCCGTGGCCTGGCATGAACTACAACAGAGCATGTGCAGGGATAAACACACGGGCTACTTTGTAAAAGCCCTGATGGCAGAAGCACGTGTTAAGATGCACTGTCATGTCATTTATGTAAACATTTATATATTGATACTCTGTCCTACTCCTCACTTACAGAGTCTGCCTTAAGATTCTCAGAAATAATTAGGGATGCATGATATTATTGGTTTGATATCGGTATCGGCCGATATCAGCCTAAAAAGTTAATTGTCGTATCGGCGGAAGTTGAAATTTTTGCAGATATTTACAGTTAATATATCGGCCACACATATCAACCACTTATCAGCTGGAATATCAGCAAATAACACAAATGTACAATATTGATGCACCTTCTCATCACTGCATTGGAACATTTAAAAATCAAGGGTCTTATATTTTCAAAAGTGAAATGCTGTTTTTCTTGTTTTACATCTGTTCCTCTCAAAAATAAACCGTAACACTGAAAGAAACAAGTCCATTTTTGTTAAGAACGGAGCTTGACCTCTCGACCAGAAATATCAGTATCCATATTGGCGAGAATGAATTAAAAAATACTGGCATATCCGATATTGGCAAAAATCCACTATCGTGGATCCCTAAAAATAATACGTTGATCATTTTTCAAAACAGTGATCTTAAAATCATAAAATATCATCCATTTTTCTGTTCTATAGCATCAGAAATATTGATGCGTACAACCAAATCTAGAACGAGATTTTTCAACCAGGAGCTTCACAGATGACGAATGAGGGAGATCAATTCTACCTGTTGCTTTGCAGCCAAAGAGAGCCTGTCACATGACTGTGTCCAGAGGTTAAAGCAGAATCATGAGCAGAAAGTCAGGTTGTTCAGCATCACTTAGAAAAGCGAGCTAATGACACGTACTGGAGATACTGTGAGTAGAGAATAGTAAAAGTGTTTTGTGGAAATATTTTGCATATGAGGAGGATGCAGAAGGAAAAGCAACAGAAGCAAAAGGTGCCTCAAAGAAGTAGGGATGCACGATATTATCAGAACAATATTGGTATTGGCAGATAAGTTAATTTATGGTGTCAGCAGATATACATAATTTTGTCTATATTTAGCCGTACATGATGTCCAGCTATGTCCCATATATTGGTTGTGAATATGTTTCTAGCTGTTGCAGACTTTTAATGGTAGGACTCAGCTACAGGAAGTTTGTCTCTGATATCTCTGCACTGCAAAGTGATGATAAACAAGAGAGACAGCTGTGACGAGTGTGACAGCTACTGTGACCATGTTTATTGTGTTCTTGCTTTGGCTACATGTCTTTCTCAAACGTCATACCAACAAAGCTAACTGAATTCGAAATTAATATCGACAACAATCAACTCAATTGGTCTTCCTTACAAAGTGTCCTTAGTGAATCCTTGCCATCTGCTCTTCTCTTTGAGTGTGAAATAATAGGCTGTAAGATAATGATTCATTATCTAAGCCTATTATTTCATTTTCAACAAATACAAAAAAAACTGGGACAGAAAATGATCTGACCTGGAAAGACCAAAGATTAACTGCTAGAAATATCCTATCAGATCCAAACAGAAGTCGAGACGCTGGAAAAACACACTCTCTAAATTAAATTTATTGAACTCTCAATTTACAGCCTTTCATACTACAGACTAATCTAAATCAATAAAGACTGATCACTTAGCATGTGGAATTTCATGCTGGATCTGTCAAAGGGATCGTAGAGAAATAACCTCTAGTTTGAATAATTGATTGCAAGACTAATTGCTGGTAAGCTGCCAATGCACAAGCAACTAGGCCAACCATAGAAGGGGAAGAAGTGTAAAGCCTTCAGGGGTTCACAGTCATGGAAAGGCCTACAAAGGGTTAGCAAAGACACCATCCATCCTAAACATTAAGAGCTGTTAGCTTTTGTTTCATCCTTAAAACACACCATTACTTTTAAAAGCAACAAACACACACTTTTTATTGTTTGCCTGCTTCAAATTGTGAGCTACCTTCTTTTAAATGGAAAAAGTCTTTATTGTTGTAATTCTAACAACATGTGAGGTTCCTGAACTGAACTTCTCAGGCAGTGATGCTGGTGTGTTGAGCTGTGCTAAGACCTGCAAAAACTTTTTTCTTCCCAGTCTTCTCAAAAGCTGATTGGAGCTAGGCCCAGGGAGCATATGAGTCCAGACACTTCTGATCAGACATGCACACGTTGACATTTTTAAATAACACCTGAGGCTCTGTTACGGGGCCTTTCAGGGGCCAAACGAGACTCCAAAAACAGTTGGTTCTGACACTGATACGGCTGATATTTGATACTTTAGCAGCATAGATCTATTTAAACACTACCCTTACACACTGGCAGCTCTGGGGGAACTAAGGATGTTTTCATACTTTTTAGGAGAGTTGTTCTGACACAAGTGGGCATTCTCCCTTTACCTCGGTTTGGACATATATGAACAAAGCAATTTAACAATGTTCAGGTGCAAAACAACCACTGCAGGATTGCTTGAAAGAGGTGGTCTCATGGGGCGGTTTGTTTGGTAATAGAATGCAATCGACCCAGAAACAGCTTGGTAGAATAAACATCAGCAAAGGTAGTAATAATGACAGTAATGCGACTGCCAGGCAACTGCTGCAAAACATTACAGATATCATTAATATTTTGGATCCTATAGTCACTTTTCTGTGTTCAAGCACGACATACCATAGAAACTGCAACAGGCTGACATTACTCACAGTGTCATTAGCAGATCATCGCAGGACTTTACAACTTAAGTCACTTCAAAAACTTTGGATTTGTTTTTTGATTGGATTTCCAGAACAAAGGCCAGCTTTAAAGCAGAAAAAAATACCTTCTTTTCAAGATTTAAATCTCCATTTCTACAAACTAGCTCTATATCATATTCCGTATCGCTGACAGTTTCTTGGCTGAAACTTCTACAGGTGTTACTGTGTAATAGGTTAACACGTTATCTGGTGTCCTCTGTGTTCTGCTGTAGACACAAGCATGACAAGCCCCCTTCCTCTTATTAACAGCTGTACGGCACGTCAAACAATACATTTGATCATCTGTATAATCACTGATGAGACATTTGACCTCCTCCTCTAAACCACGGCTTGTTAGGTTAACTCTTACTTGCACAGTTGGAGGAGCAGAAGTGATGTAATGTTGTACGGACAGCCCTGTCTTGTGTGTGGTAAGGCCTGATTTACAATACTGCTGTGTGAAGATGAAATGATCCAAAGTAAATGTGCAATCACAGACTGCATAATATCATGCAAAGTGTTTTTTTATTCATCTGAATCAGAAAAATAACCTTGCAGTGCAGATGAATCAGGCAGATCTGTCTTGCCAAGCTCCAATCTACAACAATTATGAGCTGATTAAGATTGTCCGATTGCCTGCCAGATTTGCTTTTGCAGTTGATCTTGTGTGTTAGGTTATAAGAACAAGGCAACCATGCTGTGAGTGTGAAAACCATCTAAGGGGCCTCCCACATGGAGACAAATTCAGGAGTATCTGCACAAGTTTTTAATAATATATGTGTTTCATCCACACTAAAATGGCATTTTGAGTGCCTGAAAATGCACATTTCTAAAAAAGGGTCCTAAAGTGGATAAATCCAATCCGGCCGAGTGTTTGCGTGTGGACAACGAATGATGTCATAGGCCTACCTCTACCTTAAACCACATGCCTGAACTCTGGCAACAACAGAAACAATGTCAGACAACGGCGGTGTCGTGTTCGTGCAGCAGAAGCTTCAGAGCTTGTTTTGGCTTTTACAGCAAAATCTTCTGCTCCTCTACCACCATCGTGAGCAACAAGGGGACATGGAAAACAGCATATGCCATTATTTTATTCACTTTTCTCATGATATGTACATATGCTCCATGTCTTCTTCTCTGGTGTTGGTGTATGTCTGCAGCAGCGGTGCAGCGCCACTCACAGGGCTAGCATGTGGACGGACACATTTTTGGAAATGATGCCATCTTTACGGAAAACTTTTTGAAAACAAAAACATTTTCCTCACCATGTGGACAGGGCCGAAATATATATCAGGTTTAACATCTTCATAGTATTCATTTCACAAACAATATTATATTATTATAAAGTAATGGTCCTCCTCATTCAGTGATCACCCAAATTTAGAGGCATCTAAAATCAGAGCCCTCAAAAGCAAAGACCAGTAATGTTAGATCTGCTTTCACAAACTGATCCGACAAGGTAGCATTGCTAACTCTTTGGTCTCAACAATATGTTTTATGGTTAGAATACAAGCTGTTGGAACTCTTAATTACACAAGCCGGAGCTAACAGGGTGGCAGGCCAGAGAGCGAGGCTCGCAGAGCGGGAGAAAACACTGATTAGTAGCTGCATGCTGACTCAGGAGCTCCACTAAACCAGCCACATGAGAAATGTCTTTCATCTCTGAGCCAGGAGCCCACAGGCCCTGTCCACAACAAAGCACACATACAAACATAGACACGTACAAATATGTGCACACACAAACGCACCCACAGCCAGATCCACTTCACTACATCTGACACATTTCTGGGGACTATGTCTTGGTCTGGCAGTTGTAGAATAACCACAGCCAAGGAGATTACACTAATTGCTTTTTTGGAGAGGAAAAGTCCCGGCCCTCTCTGTGACAGTAGGTAGCTTATTGAAGCACAAAGAAGCTATTAACCTGATATTCTCAGCTGTAGTTCATAAATGGAGTAGGATTTTGAGTGTATTTTAGTGTTTTTGGAGTTCAAGAACCATTTTATTCAATTTAACAGGCAGGGGTGGGAATTTTTGGGATTGTGATATCTATTAAGTACATTTTAAATGTAAAACAAGGAGGGACAACATTGTTTGTTTTTGATCTAGTTTATTTTGAGTCAATTTAACAGTTCTTACAACTTCTGACTATTATCATAGTTGGAAAAAAAAAACAAAAAACTAAACAACTGCTTATGTAACATGGGTGATCAGATACGACCGGCTTCTGTGATGCAAACACGCCATCAGGCAAGGCGCCATGTTGAATGTTTTGACTGACTGTGACATGCGTGCCAACACGAGGGCTGTCATTGGCAAGATAAGGCCCTACAAAATCTGCTATTTTTTCCCAAATTCCATTTTAATTTTTCCCATATTCCATTTTGTTAAGGTTTTAATTTTTTTGGAATTCAGTTTTTAGTATTCTACGCATATTTAATACTGAGACAAAGTATAAAGTAATGAAATACAATCACTCACTCTTCAGGCGGTCCTCACACGTACCTTTACAGGTCCAGTCAACAGTATGTTGACAAAATTGGCAGAGCATTTGTTCCCCTGACGGATAATAATCATTGGGAAACTGCTGCTTTGATATGTTTGCATCATTAATAAGGGGAGGAGGAGCGAGAGGGGAAGTGAAGCGTGCATTGTCCCCATCATTGGTGACCCCCTCGAAGCATTTTCCAGAGAGATATGCTCCTTTTTATTCCGAAAAAAACCCCCAGTTTACGTAAAATGTTGGCCATTTCCATGATATTTTTGTTTATGTTGAATTCCGCTTTTAATGTCCAATTCCATGATTCTGTCCATGATTCCGTGATTGCAGATTTTGTAGGATCCTAGTAAGATGTGAGCTTAGCGGAGGGGAAACTAGTGAAAAAGAGACTGTGGTCTGAAATTAATAGAGGCTGCTTTTATGTAAGCATGCATTGACTGGCTATGGAAATATTATTTGTGCAAAAAAGTTGTGTCGACGAGGGCCTTTAATGGTTACATATTTTGCTGTTTGGTTTTGTTACACTTTCAACTGTTGGACATGCAAAGCCCCGTGTGTTCTCATTGGTCAATGTCTCTGACATATCAGAGAAAAGTTATAAAGGGCATAAAACCGAACATGCAAGACTTTCTGTCAGAAAATTCTGAGATGTCCCAGAAGTAACCTCGGCTGTCATTCACTATGACACAAAATACAAACATGTAAATCATCAGTTTAAACACCAAGAGGTCCCAAACCATACAGCTGCAATAGCTGGCTATTATCATGCTCTAATGAGTGGTCTGACTTTGGCTGCAAATTTTCATAATTAAAGCAAATGATAACTCAATAATGAGTGCTTAGAATTGTATTTTGATTGATCAAACATGTCATGGTGTAACTGCATTGGAAGATGTTGAGATACATATTGTACATTTTCATTCAGCTACTTTGTTCCATATTGCTCAGCCTCATGTAGGATCAACATGTAAAACATCTTAACTCAAAAAAGAACTGCTTGTGCTGACTAAAATCTCCCATATTTACAGAGGGATCAATATGTTCTTTCCTGCAGCAGAGATGGATTCACATGACACTCTGCATCACCTTCTGACAACACAGAGAAAACATACCATGCAGTTTGCTCATGCATCGAACTTGCTGGCAAAACATACAGGTGGATCTAAACATAGCAACGGTTGCTGAGGTGAGGTGTGGTTGGAACCCCTGGCAATGCTTAGAAAAGTGACAAACTAAGCTTTAACATGACTGCTCTTTGTTGTTAGAGGGTTGTGCAATGGGAAGGGCCAAGACTGGAAAGAAAGATGACATGTCAGTCACACTGGTGCACTGCATGCCTTGTGGGAAGGACACTCATCCCACAGTAACAATTCCAATCTTTGGACACAAACACAAAAACATCACAGGACTCACATGAACTTAAAGAATACACTCGTGTTCGGCAAAAGGCCTTAGGATGTAGTGAAACTGGAAAAACATGAATGACGCCAGCTAATCCTCACAGCCAGACTGGTTTAGCCCAAAATACTGACGGCTTTTCAGACCCCATCTTCCTCCATAGTGACAAGAGAAGTCAGAGCTTTTCTGCGTGAAACTTGGTAACTACAGGCAAATGTGTTCACTTAGCAGTCACCCCGCAAATGATATGCTTAGTGCACACAACCGGCCTCAGCCTGGATCTCCTCCATGCTATGTCTCCAGGGTGGGTTCATGGGAAATTTGTCCCTGTTTGTCTGTGTGTGTATCAAGCTTGTAGCAAGAATAGTAGCTGCAGGGATATGTACTTGTGTATGGCTAGAAATTGTATGCAACCACCAAGTAATATGTGATAACAGACCCTTAAGATTTAAAGTTTATATAGAAAATAAGCTGCAGGAAGTACTGCAGTGCATGGTGAGCATGTCGACTGTTGGGGATTGTTGTGGGTGTGCTTCATGTTCTGTGTTCTTTAGTAAAATGGCACACCCACTACTTTAGTCAATATTTCAGCAAAACAAACATAAACTGTCAACTGAGGCCAAGAACAGAGATGTGTGACACCCCACAGATGAAATGATAACAGCGAAGTGACTAGAATCAACATAAGGCCGACAGGATCATTTGTTTTTGCAGAATATTTAGTGGCGTGAGTTGATGTGCCTTGCAGCATATGATGCAAAAATAAATACACAAAATGGAAAAAGAAACGATTATGGATGTCCCAATCAACTTTTAGGCTCTGATCCCATCCAGTTTTTATGTAATGAGTCTATCTGCAGATTCCAGTCCTGATCCAAGAAATTACATTTCCTTGAAAAAAAAAAAACAGCTACACGTTTTTATGTGTTTGTTTGTTGTATTGTCTGTTAACCCAAATTAAGCAAACAGGTAACAATATGCCCTAATTATTTTCCTTATAACTAATCGCTGATAGCATTATTGTAAAACTCATAGTCTCAAGATACCGTTGGACCCTTTTTTACTATGTAACTTAGTATTTTCACACAGCTGACATGTTAGCACAGGGCTGCTACTGCTACATCACTCGCTCATTTATGGCCTGCTACTCAACTTACCACGACTGACATGAGCAATCAGGAAAAAACTGCTAAACAAATTTATAAGACCACCACCACCCTATATGATGATTATGTCACAGCTGCCCTAAATTAACAGCTTTGGTAATTCCCAAAATCATTTTTTATGTTTCTGTAATGGTTAATACAACCATTTGTTAAAGTTCTTCAAACAAAATGATATTTTCAATGGTAAAATACGAATATTATTGTGATGCACATTTTTTAAATTGACTGTTTCAAAAGAAATGAGAAACCGTAAAGCACATTATTATTTCTTAATTAAGATGTCAAATTATAGTAAGTTACTTGCATTCCTGAAGAGAAAAATTAGGTTCAGTGGTTGAATGTTTTGCATCATTAATTTCTGACTTCTCAGAGAAGCTCAATGAGCGGCTCAAATTTGGGTATAACAGGGTGAATTAAGTTTGAAATTCCTCAATCCAGTTAAAAATGTATTTCCTTTCACAATAACATTTGAAATTTTTTTTTAAAATACCTATGGTTTCTTGTTTTTATGACAGGTGGTCTAATAAATCCATTTGCATATGTGTATATATAACATTACCAGTATATTATCTATGTGCCTTATTTACAATTCATTATGCTTTTTGGAGTCAAATCACAATATTTACATTTTGTATACAATGCAGTCAGACACATATCCTGAAACAAACACCCTTCTTTAACATATAGGGAATGTACAGTGAATTGTGAATAGGTTTGAATCAGAATCATCTATTTTGAATCACATCTTAACCCCCAGAATCAGAATCAAATTTAATTGGAACCTACTGAAAGATTCACATCCCTACTACACTTCATATCTCTACAAGAAATTTAAAAAATGTGCATCAAGATTAATTTTCGTAAATTGTAGACTCAAAATAAACACAGACTTGTCGAAGTCAAAAATAAGAAGAACTGTAATCAGTGTCCCATGCGGGACACTGGGAGACCAAAGTTAAGGTGGTTACTTTAGTCTTTGTCCATATTCCTCTTTAAACTATTTTACTGCTGATTTACATGAGGAGGAAGCTCGACGTTAGTGACATCACACATCATCAAAATCAACACTGACGCTGTATGACAGGTACTTACAAAACAGATCATAAGTTTATATTGAACAGGAGAGCTCAACAAAGATCAAGGGCATTTAAGTTGAGTGGATGAATCATTCACCTTTTGGGAAATGGGTTCAATTCCCCGTTTCTGATGTTTCATGTCCTAACACAATTACTCCCATGCTCCCACTGCTGTGCTAGTGGTGTGTGGATGGTGATGAATGTGTATGAATAGGGCTGGCTAATCCAGATGGACATCTTGTGTGTGAAAGGGTGTTAATGACCAAGTGTGACCTGTGGAAAAGTGCTGATCAAATTGATGAGACAAGAAGAGTGCTGTTCAAACTTGAATTAATTGACCATCAACCAGATTTAATGTAGAAATTTGTCACTCCCCCCGCAACCAAATAAATAAAAATTCAAAATCCTCAATTCTAGCTCACACTTGGATGGCAATTCTGGCAGTGTAGAGCCTAACTGTAAAAAATGTGACGTGAACAGGAAACAGTGAAGTGTTAAAAGAAATGGTTGAATTTCCTTCGACTGGCTGAGTCTTTTCAACTATTCTGGTACAGTATGACTTTCAGGAATTGAATCAAATTGGACCTTTTGTAGGACAGAAGATAATCACGAGATACAAATAATACACAAGAGCAGGGAAAACTGAAACATCTAATGAAGGAGTGGAACAAGCAATCAAACTTAGCTCCTGGCAGACAGTAGCACGGAGCAGGAGGGTGAGAAAGTGAGGGAGAGGGGTGACAGACAGAACACAGTCAGCAGCTGAGACAGTCACTGGAAGTGTCCAACCCCTCCACCAGCACTGAGCTTCAACCACATCCACAGCTCCAGAATGGGACGGAGGGACATCTGGAAGCCATAACGGGATTATTTACAACCACAGTGAGGTAACGACACAAAAATGCCGCTCACAGGAGAGACAGAGAGATGGAGAAAGAGAGTGAGGCTTTCCAGGATGTGACATGTGGAGAAAAATGGCGCAGAGTTGAGTAAGATCCGGGATGGCCTCTCCTCCAAACTGACCGTGGAGGTACTGCTGGAGAGGGGGAACTTCTTACACCTCATAAGCAGAATGGGAGTTTTCCTTCTGTGAGTAAACCTTTGCTGAGGAAAAGCTGTGTGTCATAAAAAAGAAACAAATGATACTACTGAATTACTCTGCCAGGACCATAAATAGGCAGCCATTACTGTAGATAAAATGAGAGATGAACACGACTGATGGAGAAAAACCTTTCTGAGGTCTTTTTTGAGGTCATACAAAATGTAATAGCTTGCAGTTTCCTGTGGAGTCACATGGTCAAGACACTTTTCCTGACTGATGCTGCAGGCCGGGCTGTCTGCTACACTACCTTCTGATTCAAAATGACTACGTATGGGACATTTCAGTGACTCTGTGTCAGCAGATACAAAAGCTAACTCAAACTGTACCCACCAGCTTCTGTATCATTTCCCCGGCAGAGAAAATCCTCTACCCATCTATAGAGAGATAAATCAGGGTTAGTTCTCACCTAAAGGTGGCTTTTACACCTACAGCTTGTTTGCTTTGCTTGGATTAAGTTTAGAAAACAAAGAAAATACATTATTGTATTTTCCATTTGGATCATTTAACATTTATTCTGAAGTATTGTAGAGCAAAACCAGAACACAAGCATAAGGAGGGCTACCCTTAGATAATTGTGTCACTGATTTTGCCACTACATACTGTATGTAAACATTGCCGTCTGGCCACACACATTATGGGACGCTGGTTTGCAAACTAGGCTGATCACAAAATAAGTTGTTGTTTATCTTGGAGCAGAGAGTAGGATAAATGCCATATGACCAAGTATACAGATTTTCATCGACATTTGACACCATTCACAAAATGAAAGTTAAACTCAACACAATGAAGAAGGGCTTTTAATGTTGGCGATGTTGCTTACACCTGTGGGTCTCAAGCTTTTTGTGGTCCTGCACATATTTTAGATCTTCTAAAACTCCCCCCCACCACCCGATTGTGTGTGTGTGTGTGTGTGTGTGTGGGGAGGGCATCTTCTTCTTACTCTTCTTCATCGTTGTGTTTGTTTGTAACACTAGCTTAATTTTAAGTGCTAACCTAAACCTTTCAAGTTAATGAGTTTTCCCACAACACCTTCCTGTTGATGATTCACAAATAAAATCATTGTTAAGAAATGAATAGTGTATGCCCACTATAACAGTAGGGGGCTCATATTTTGAAAAGGATGCAGATCATGTTAAGTTTGTATTATACAAACTTAACTAAATAAATTGTAATTGGAGAAACAAAGTCCTGTTTCCCTCTGTAGTGTAGATAGATAAAGGTCTCAGTCACATTTGAGTAAAATAATCCAATTTCTATAAATGTAATAGGATCTTTTTTTTTCAAATATATTTTCTTTTTTAAGGACCCCTTGCAATTACACCATGGACCACTAGGGTTCCACAGATCCCTGGTTGAGAAACACTGGCTTACACCATAGAGGACACCAGATTACATAACTGTCTTCACGAAAACCTGCACAGATGTCAGCAAAGAGACAGTCCATGATTTTTTAAAGTAGAGAGACGCTCAGGTTCAAGAGATACAAAAGATAGATTCTCCTATTTTGAACAAGCTCGACGATATTCTGGGAACTTTAAGGGACAGTTCAGTTTTTTTGAAGTCAATACATTAGCCATTTTACTCAGCTCTGCTCTGCCCTGACAGACAGACCAGGCACAAAGATTAGACTGAACAGTATTGCAGATCAGGCCTAGAGCTTTGAGTAATTTAGTAAATCATGGGTGAAAACAAACAACAAACTGCACAGACCACATTTTCAACACTGCACTTTTCCACCAACAAGCCTTTTTTTCTTTGGTACAACTTCCGCACAATGCATAGTCTACGTATTCTTCCGCCTGAAGCAAAGTGGCATCAAAATAAAGGGTCTCACAGTAAAAATTCAAAGTAAATGTAACCAGAGATGTGTACAATCAACCCAATGCTGTTTTTTATTTGTTTTCACCTAAAATTCACAGAATTGCAAGGTGTTCTTGGCCTCATTTGCAGAAATAAACAGCCCGGTTTCTGTGCCAGTACTTTCCATGCAGAGGCAGAGCTGACCAGAATTTCTGTGGCTAATGTTTTAACTATTAATAAATTTCATACAACCTCACTATCAATATCCTGAACTATCCCTTCAGTGAGTCTTTGACTGAGCCAATGTTGAGCCCCCTGATGATCTACTAATGATAAAGTGAGTAACCTGTCGCTAATTTTATGGTATTTGTGTTCAAGCACCAAGAGTGACCATCATTATTATCTGCTGTTGCCATCAGTTGTGATCAGTTGTGATCAGAGTTGTGTGGTATTACTTTCACTGTCACAGCTGCCTTATAACCACTGCAGTGTGATGAGTAAACCTGTTCGCTTGTTTGTCCAGGTCGTTGGGGTGGTTGCATTGTCAATGCAAACTAACGGGCACAGGGTTTGACTGGAGGTGAGCTGAGACCACCTCTTCAAAGAAATGTTGGCATGGTTGTTTTATTCCGAAACAGACATCAATTGCTGTGTTCAGATATCAAAATAAAGGGAGACAATAGAGGAACAGCCACAATCCGAGAATGAACTGACCTGGCTGCTGTATAATGAAATACTCCTTTTTTTTTTTTTTTTTTTTAGAAAAAACAGTAAAGTTATAACATGTTCCAGACCATGCACCTTTTTTCTGAGTTATAAGGCTTACGTCTCCTAGAAATAACATCTAATGAAAATAGCTTACTTACTGGATCAAAGCAAAATAAATCAAATTAGGTGCAGAATAAATAGCGCACCAAGGTCATCAAAGAAATTGTGTGTGATTCTAATCACTTAGTCCTTGGAAAGGAAAGTGACTCAATGCCAGCAGCGCTTCTAAAATACAACCCTTAAAGCAATTCAATTGCAAGTATCCTGTAAATTACCTAAATTACAGATGGAAATAGAACCAGGCCCTTTAAGTCACAACCAGAGGTTCTCACAGATGTGTTTAGACGAGCACAAACAACCCCAATAAAAGTTTTTCCTCCCTGTGTCTCACTCTCTCATGTGACACATGCACAGCTGTGTCATACTACATGCGGTGCCCAAGAGGTCCCAACACAGATTGTGCCATATATGATGCATGTTAGCAATCACATAGTAGAGGGTACACCATTAAATAATTAATAAGGAGTGAAAATTCATGAGCAAACAGGGAATCACTTGTGCAGCACATTAACATGCCTTAGGGCATTAAATTGCATATAATGCTAGGCTGCACACCAGTGACACCAGAATTCCCAACACTGTCTGTCTGCAATAATCTCCCCACCCCCTCCACTCCACCCCAGCCAACCTCAAGTTCCCCTCAATGCTGTTTTCCTTTCCCTGTCATGCCCGCCCATTTCCTTCTCTTTCCATCCCTTCATGTCTCTCCCTACATTTCCATTCTTCCTCCACAGATCTTTAATCTGACAACCGGCCTCAACCCCTTCTTTCTTCTTCTTCTTGCTCTTTCCCTCCTCTGCTTCACTGTCCCGTCACACTAATAAGAGGGCAGGGATGGTCAGATTGCTTAAACTAAACAAGCTGTGCCCCACGGCATTAAACACACAAACAGGATGTTCCCAAAATATTAAGAAACCACAAACACCAAAGAAAAGGAGGAGGCAGGGCCTGACAAAACAATAGATCAGATCTGAAGTGTGCTGCAGAGCAAACTCTGCTGCAGTAACTCAGTGAGCATACACCCAGGGCATCAACGTGAGAAAATGGGTTTTCAAGGGGCCGGACGCTATCATTCTCTGATGTCTGAACAGGAAGTGCTGTCACTGCTTCATAGATAACTCCAGGCCTGTACATCCACCCGTTCGACCCACATCACAAACAAGTTGATTCACACCATTCTGTGTCAACAGTCTCCTGATACCATCTGTGAATCGAGGAGTCTGCCAGACTGTGTTACCCAGCTCTGGCTCTCCTTTCTGTCTGCCACTCTGTTGGAGGTAGAAGTGCCAGGTGCTGCATTGTTCCTCTGTTGGTATTGATAGTAACAGATGATGGCTGTGATAAGGTGGCAGGATGTCTACAAAAAGACAGTGCAAGACAATTCCAGTCAGAGAGAAAATCCTGATTATTTTACAAGATGTGACGATAAACCCATCACAAAAACAAAACCATTTTAACATGTGCTATGTTGGCATCTCAGGTTACTTTCTCCAGATTATTTACTCCTGCAGGCATGCTGTGTTTAGGTTCATAACACTTTCCATTTGTGGTACCTGCTCAACTTGGCAAGGTTCTACATGGTTCTAGTAAGGCCTGCTTTGTTTTCCATTACAGTATCCTTACATATTGACAGTAACTCTTCAACTAAGGCAGTCATCTCCTTATAAAAGGGAGAAAATCAAGATGATACTACAGCTAGTTTTCAATTTTTTTTGCTTTTTGTCACAGTAAGGAGGCAAGTCTTATTGAAGAGATGGCTGTAAAGAGCAGAGCAGTATGCTATTAAAAAGAGAAGGCTGCCACCGGGTGTTAATTTTGTTGACGAATTATTTTCGTCATAGTTTTCGTCAACAACCTTTTTTCTCTTGACGAAAACTAGACACTAATATAAACAAGTGCACATGGACAAAAACTAAAACTAAATTGACTGACAGTTTCATTGGCAAATAAAAACTAGACAAAAAATATTTGACAGAGACTTAATCCAATCAGACCTAATTTCATCACGTTGAAAGTAGGGACAATTAGGAATATAGCCAATCACAGCTACTTTGGTTGTGTGGAAAGGTTGGATGAGTTAAGAGGGACATCCAATCACAGCTGCCTTAGCTTCGTGGTGGCGGGATGAGTTGGGGAGTGATCCAATCAGAGCTACTCTCTTTATGAATGGATATATTCATGTAGAGCAGGTTCTCCGTTTGTTGTCAATTCTGGTATTGTAACTGAGATGCTCTGCCAGGTAGCCTAAATAAATGTGACTGCATTTCACTCAAAAGTTCGATTTGTTTCCGTTAATTAAGACATTCAACCTTTACTAGCATTCAGTCAGTAGATTTTGTAGACTAAAATGTGAAATTTTATTAACTAAAACTAGACTAAAATAAAAAAATTAAGATGACTAAATCATGACTAAAACTAAAAGATAATTTAGATATTAAAGACTATAACTAAATATAAAAAGTGCTGTCAAAATGAACACTAATGTCACACAGTATTACAGAGCAGCCAATGGGAGGTTTTACGTTACCATGACAGGTACCCCTGTCTTGTGATGATACACTGACCTTTCAGTGGTCAGCAATGCCTCCATGCCACATCTCAGTCTTGGCTCAGCTTGTTTGGATCCTCGCAATGAGACTTGAAAAACTGTCCCACATGGAAAACCGAAGTAACTGTGCAGAGTCAAATCCTGTTCAGCCAAACCAAGTACTGTAGACTCCCCATTAGAGTCAGACGTGCTGCACTTAGTTTTGAAGGTATTACCTGTTTTATTGTAAACTGATTTTAAAAATGCGATATGTTTCTAAGTTGGAAATTGTGCACACAGATCAAGGCCCTACAACCTATCATTTTACCATCACAAGTGCAATGTGCACATACACACAGGTCACACTGCAGGGTGTCAATATCAAGCATGTCATGCTGCCATTTGTGTATAATTTGATACAAACCTAAGCTGCCAATTTTTATTTACAATAAAAAACTGTCTGATACAACCATCATTCGACTTATTAAGAGAAGGAGCTGTGCATGAAGAATTTGTGCTCCTGCACATAATTGTAGCAACAGGTTAGGCTTGTTAAAGATAGAGAGGTGTTACAGTTCAATGAGTAAATGTGTTGAATAAAGATATTTTGTTGATTTTTTTTTTTGCCCTTAAGCCTTATCACAATTAAAAACTAAATTTGCTGTGTTGTTTGTGTGTCCAAACATAACATCATCTGACACAGTTATCGGGTGGGGTAAAAATTATACAAATGCAAGCCACAAGTAAATTTAGTCTATGACTTAATATGTTGCTTGACTTTCTGTTTGTGTTCAACGTGAGTGCTTCACAGTCACTGCACGGCTGCAATGTGCAACAGAAGAATGAGTAGGTAGGTTAGAGAAAGGAGTTTAAGGTCAAATTTAAACTGTTGCACATAAAATCATAGCATAAATGTAAAAATGCCCTAAAATGCATTATATATTGCAGGGGAAAAATAATGCAACATAATTTTTCCCCAGTATTATTCAGCCCTAATGCAGATACCAGTGCACAAGTCATGTGCCTGAAAAAATGTGTATGACATTTCAGTTTGTCATAAAGACATGAATATGTTCAGGAAGTAGATTTCAAGTCAAATATGGTGAAATACTGAAATTATGCAATTACTTTAACAGTCCATTCTGATGTACTTAAGGCATCAAGAGTTCTCTAACTATATTTATATTAAAAAAAGAAGAAGTCCTGATTGAAATGTCCAGTTAAACCTATAAAATGTGATGTTTGGAGGCTCCATCTTTACTTTGGAAGGAGCTATAAGCTCTGGGGTGGCCACCTGAGAAACAGACACTGACAGCTGTATGAATCTTCTGCTTTTACTGCCAGCAGGAACACTTGGTGTTCAGCCCCAGGAACAAATGACTTTATTGCAGCCTCTGAGTGCCTTCACAGGCCAGAGCTCCCACATCAGCTCTGAGGGAAAATACTACAGGATGGTTACAGGAGCCAGAGCTAGGAATACCAGCCCTAAGCTGTGGGAATGTTCTGAAACAGGCAAGATTTTCCAGTACTGAATGTGTTGGCAGGGTTCATGTCCAAGTCTGTAGCTGAACTGTGGCACATCATCAACTTTCAGCAGCACCTTATAAATTTCAAGATCAGTCAAATTAAAGTCGCCAATCACTTTAACAAAAGTAAAATTTTAGTGCTGCCAGTCTTCCAGCACAAACATCCCGACAGAAATTACAACACAAGTTTCCTACTGCCTTTCTGAGCCCATCCTTTTGGTCCTTTCCCCCTCTCCCAGTGTCCGCACTTGTGGAAAATAAGGGGGGTCTGTTTGTATGCAACAACCATCTGCTGCTCTTCTGGTACAGTTCAGCATGGACACTGCTCCATTTAAGGGTTTGATTCCCATCGGGATCACCTGTACTATAAATAGATCTGTCCAAGTAAATGAAAGCATCATCTAAGTATTTGAGAGGGCCTCTAAAGAAACACTGAGGTGGAAACTAACAACAGCAAAAATCTAGATGGAACTTGTATAGGTAGAGAGGGAACTTCTGGTTTTATATGAAGACACAGAGAAAGGTAAAAGTGGAGGAGAAGCCAGAAAAGGAAACAGAACTGAGAAGAAGAAATAGGTGAGCGGTATCTATAAAGCACTTCAGTGCTTAACATGTAGCCCAGGTCGTTCCTTGTCCACACTGAGAAATGTTGAGTCGAGGGTCCCCGGTGGTGATATGAGTCATGGTGGGGGTAACCAAAGATCCCTTTCATTCTTTGTATCTGCTCAGTTGCATGTAGAGTTAACAGGAAGGACCTGAAGTTACTGCCAACATGAAAAAGACAATGAAAATCAGAAAAACAGCCAAGAGTACTCATTAAAGGAGTTTCTAACTTTTGCAGGGGACTGAGATTAAGGTCTACTGACGTATGCACTAGAATTTTCAATGTTCTTTGGTTTCAATGTTGAATATCCAGGTTTTTACCTTTGCCAAGGAGGTTCTGTTTTTCTCTGGCGTTTGTCTGTCAGTCTGTCTGTAAGCAAGACAGTTTTATAAAAGCTGACTTCCTTAAAACTGTCATGACGACTTTAATCCATGTTGTTGGAGTGCTTTTATTTTGAAACAGCCACTTGCACATTTTCAGGGGTAAAAACTTGACCTGGGTTGAACATTATAAATAAAGCAGCTGGTCCATTTTTGAATTAACAAGTAACAATAAGAGAGATGTGTAAGAAAATAATATTTCCGACCCCAAGATCTTTCCAGCTGAAATTGTTTAGCTGGCTAATTTACCACATATTCAAGACTCAGACCTGCAGCCAGAGTAACAAGGACTTCGGCCTCTGCACATGGGATTCCTGCTCTATCAACTGACCAAAACCAGTAACCCTGAGACAGACGTGCTTGATCATGGAAAAATTATAATCATGCTTGTTTTGATAGAAAATGAGAACACAATTATTAGGCATGATTACAAATGAACTGGACGGAAAACGGGTTCAGAAAGCTGTAATGGTTCTTCTCCATTTGTGACATCTGCTCAACTCAGCCTGACTCTGTACGGTTTGGAAACTACCTGCTCCTTTTTCCATTATTATTTAGACCCTATCAGTACCTCTTAAAGATAGGTGGGATTATCATAGCATGGCCAAGCAAAACTACAATAACATCCACAGAAAAACAAAAAAGGGAACAAAGGCAGAGATGCCAGCCTCTTTGTGCTTTTTGGAACTTCTTGGACGTGTTGTTTTGTTCCAAAGATGGCTGCAAGCCGCAAAACGACAAGCTATCTAAGCAGAGTGGAGTTTGGGAAGTCATACAGCATCCCAGAGCCGACAACAGGCGCATTTCATTTCTGCATCAACACTCACAACTGATGGTGATACCATTCAGAGGTCAGGAGTTTCTACACATCATGTTTAGTCTCGGCTCAGAGGTGATAAAAAGAACTGTAGCAGTTAATTGGCATGATCCCTAATGGAAAACCAAAACAACCTGGTAAAGTCAAGCTGAGGAGAACAGCTTTCACTTTGTGGAAAAGCTCCACAAGTCTCAATATTAAATCTAACAAAAAAGGCTTCTACTATGAAATGCATCCTGGAAGTCACCCTGGACGTACTGACAGGCAGGATGCAGACCACAAATGCAAATTTCCTGTCTCCAGAGTAAACTATACTCACATTTCATTCATGACTCACAAACTGAAGCCTTCATCAAAATAAGATTCAGATTCTGATTCAGATTCAGACAACTACATTAATCCCTGAAGGGCAATTCTGTTGACAGTTACCCTGCCTTACTGAACCATCCAAACAAATCAGGGAACAAACAAACAAATGCAAGACGTTGATAGCAGCATATGGACAACCACATTCACCTATCAGTACCCACAGATCGGCAGAATCGGCAATAAATAACTAAATAAATACAATAAGCAATTAAGTTCCACAGTGAAATGACTAAGATACAATAGAGATAAGGAAAAGAGATAAAACAAGCAATAAAATACTCCTGAGACTCCAAATTCAGCACAGGCCACATATCATCTTCAGCCTACTTCTTAGAGTGTTTCTTCAGTCTGCCTGGACACTGCAGGGCAGTCAAGTATGCAGTAAGTTGGGAGGAACGCTTCATTTACCATACGGAAAAATCAGCGTAACAGAGCATGCAGCACTGTAATCATCTCGTGCTGATTACCTTGTTCCTATGGTTGTAGGAGGCTATAGCTGTGATTGTAACTGAAACTTAATTAATGGTCCAGCACAACTACAGTATAGAGTCAACTGTAACAGAATAACAGACCCAGACGAACACAAATCTGTCAGCAAATACACAGAATGGCCCTTTTCTGTGTTTCACAAGACCACAAGACACAGATGGGATTCCAGTGAATTTAAGTGTTCTGTTTTATTTTTTAACTATCTGTGCCAATACCAGAACACTGCCACAATATTTACTTATCCCATGCAGGTGGTGGCCTCTGCCCCTACAAAGGAAATAGGCAGCCTGTGAAGTTAGCTGACACTGAAATCTGGAGAAAACCACTAAATTGCCATTTGCTGTTCCCAAAATAAATGGAGGAGACTGAAGTGCTACAGCTATATATACACACACTAGAGCGGCCATGCACAACAGACACTTTCTAGGCCGCAACCAGTCCCCGTTTGCTGAAAAAAAGACTAGCATGGCTACTAATTATAACCTTATGAAGAAAGGTGTCAATGCTGGGACTTGTAACCAAAAGCTTCTTAAAATATGCATCTGGTAACAGCTGGGCGTGTTAGGACGGGTCTCATGTTCAGAGGAAGATAGAGGTAAACATGTGGCCACTACAAAAATATTTCAAAGTGAGGCTACAGTAGCAGGATCAGGTTATCTAACTGGTTGAGAGGCAGAGATCAGATCAGGGCAGGGCTTGGTTCTTCATTGTGTTGTTATTACAAAGAAACTATCAATGTTAACATCACAAACATTAAAGATAAGCAGAAAAGTTGCACCGTCTTCCATAAAAGTCTCTCTTTATGGAGCAAATAAAAAGCATTAAACTGGTTTTATCATTCAAGAGGTGCAAAGATACCTTCCAGTAAAACAATACTTCTTCATAAATTCATTCAGTGACATTTCCTGGCACAAAAATCCAACAGTTCTTTTTAATTCAGTTAACTTGCCAACCAATTAAATGATCCACCCAGGAGTAAAACCACCAGGGAAAATTCAAGCCTTATCCTTTTAAGGCTTATCCGTGAGCTCAGGCCCAAAGGTGTAAGCTGCGAGAACAAACAGCGGCCGGGCAGTAGCAGGCAGACACCTAGATAATAGTTACGAGACTAATGACCTCACTGATAAGCAGATTGAGTCAGCGTGGGAGGATGCAGCGGGATGGGCTCTTGTTTTGACGAGGACTTGAGACATCTAGGTGACCACATGCAGATTCTCTCAACAAGCTGTCAAACCAGAGGCTGCACTTTGGCCTCCTCCAGGGGTTTGTCGGGCATCGAGAAGGGCAGCACTGAATATTTAAGATGACAGTACCACCTGGAAACAAACATATTAGGCTTCTATACCTGTGACTTCAGCATGTGGCTTAGATCATCTACATGGCATCTTACAATACTCTTTCATCCGGACTAATCTGTAAGCATAAACATAGGTACTGATTGACTTTTTCCTCAATAAAAAACGGTTTTATATTTCAAAAACTATAAAACAAGGCTCAAAGTGAGAGAATGTGCAATAAAAAAATCCTCCCAGCACTGATTGCCGCATGTGAAGCCACAATAATGCTAATAAGTGCTCCAGCTAAACAACCTGGAAACCTTGGGAATAAAATTACAATAACAAATAGACACGCCTCATTTACGGAGTTTCTTTATCAGAGGAGAACCGAGTCTGGAGGGAAAAATATCTGCACAAATAAGGTATTTTCAAAACAGATGGGAACCAAACAAAGCAATTAAGGCTCAGTGTCTAGCTGCGAGGGAGAGAGCATGTAGAGCAAATGGTTAGTTACAACATTTGCTGATACCAGTGATTTCAGTATTCTGGACAGAAAGCTGCACCAAAGCCAAATTCTGAGTAACTCCTGGTATAAGCAATATTTGTTTATTAGCAACTGAGTTAATTGTCCAGCTTGTTTACAAAAGACTTGCGGGTTATTAAGCAGAAAAAAAGATAATTTTTGTGTTTTAATTGTGAGTTTACTTCTAGTAAGCTTTTTTCCCCCTATTTGGCAGAGCAGTTAAAGGGATAGTGCAGTATTTTTAAAGAGGAGTTGTAAGAAGTTCATTTCAGTACAAACAAAAGCCACAATGATTTCTGTCTGCTCCATCTCTGTTGGAAAGACCTGGCATGGAAGCTATATGCTGCTGCAGATAGGGCCAAGGGCTCTCTGTAATTTACTAAATTTGACATGAAAACAAACTATTAAAGCAGCATTGGGGTGATTGCACACTGCACTGAATACATCTAAAATGCTGTTCTTTTCCACAAGCAAGCTCTTTTGTTAAGCACACTGCATAGCCAGCTTGGGCCTCTGCCTGGAGTGAAGCCGAACAGAAAAAGAGGCTTGCTAGCATACTGGTAAAGCATTGTCTATGTGTCAGAAAGGAAAAGATTTAAGCTGTTATTCTGTTCCAGGTTAGACTAAATCTATATCACTGGCCTCTCTCCCACTTATAACAATTGAGAATAACTTACTACTTGACTTTTTTCATGTCTAATTAATGTATCATTTCTCAAACTTGACCTTAGTGAGAGGATACAGACATTACAATCAGTTCGGCGCTGCTCAAAGACATATTAACGACTTTGCATTATTCAACCATCGATGGTCTACACTGGGCTTGCTACCCTAAGCCAATGGACTTAAGCTGCTGTCAAAATAATGGCGGGACAAGTGGTACTCAAGGATGAGCCACTTCCAGCAGCTTCTGGCACTGTAAACATTATGGTTCCTGAACCTATACTTCATAGACAAAAAAATTAGCATTTGTTCATGTCGTGGCTCTTAATAATGATTCAGTTACCTGTAATGTCCATTTGCCTGGCCATTGGACAACACTGGACCACTCAATACATAAAAAAGGCAGAAAAAGCTCAGCATTTTTAGCTGTAACATTCAGAGAATGATAATGAATAGAAGCACTGACGTCTGTGTTTAGATTTGGATCTTGTGAAACATCATAGAATTTTGATACTCATCCATACTTGAGGCCATAGGGGGGTAGCTACAAGCTCTTAAATATTTACAGAAATGAGTGAAACTATTAAGGCTACAGGCTGTTGTGTCAGGGTTAATGTCAAACCCTGTCAACTATAAAATAAAACCAATCAATAAACAGGAAGCGAGAGAAATAAATTAAGTCATTTTGTCTCTAATTAGTCTAATTTCAAATGCCTCGAGGGGAATGACATTGGATTTGGGGGTGGTGAAGTTTTGTCATCAGCAGCCGTCAAACTGTTGTGTCTGCATTTTGACCTTCATCACAGTGAGGAAACAGAGTGAGGTAGCTCTCTATATATAGAGGGGAATAACCAAAAGACCCTGTGGAAGACAATTGAAATGACAGTTGGAGCTACCACAGGATTTCCACCACTAGAGACGTCTCAGGAGAGACAGGGAGGGAAGGGACAGGCGAGGATAGAGAGGTTTGTGCTCGTCAAACCAGATTAAATTCACTGAAACTTACAATGGAGTCTTTAATAACATTTAAAGTCATACAAGACAGGTCTGGAGAACTCTTTCTGCTATACATAACCAGTCACAAACTCTCTGTCACACACTGGGCCACAACCCACAAAGCCCCTTTCAAACCCGATCCCACCGAACCGCTAAATCACTGTGAAGAATGTAACAACACTGAGGAGGAAATATACTCACGAGTGAATGTGTAAACAGATTGCCAGGCGCCTCACAGGGGCTTCACTTTATCACCGACTTTCTGCTTAGACAACACAGTGATTCAGAGTCCGGCTGAAGGACTGTGGGACCATCAGATCAGTTGCATGTGAGACTCAACAACGTGAATGGCCACCATTCAGGTGGAAGATGGCTGAATGGTGCTGACACAATGCTCACCCATCCGACATTATTTGAGTCATGCGTCTCCACTATGAAGACAGGGAGGTCGGAACAGGGAGTGACAGAGACACGCAGGCATACAGCAGCGTGGATATATAGATGGGCCTTAAAATAGATTGGGTCACCGTCAAATTCGCCACCGCACCATCAGCCAAGGTCAACGCTCAGTCAGTGTCAGATGCTGCAGGCAGCACGGAAGCAAAAGAACAAAGAGTACAGCCGGTAAATGAAGAGACTAATAATGAGTTCTTCGGCAAACTCAAGCCAACAGTCTGGTCTCTTTTAATCTAGTTCAGTCATTTATTTTGTACCGGTCTCTGAATCTTCCTCATCCTTCCTTTCTTTCTAAATTCATCACAGCTTCTTTATCATTTTCTGATTTAAAGGTTTGAAAAAAATGCTATAAAATAAAGGTAAACTACTGATGTATCATTAAGATATAGCTATATAACCTCATATATAGAGACTGTTTACAATTACAGTTGACATTATAGTTAGGGCTATATAACTTTATGACTGCAATCCCAAGGGAAAAAAATTAATAACTTATTTGAGCTTTACATTGTACTGGATGTATGTATTTCATGCTTTGAACAGTACAGGTTAGGGACAGTAATGTCTCATATGATGAACATCTGGGATTATTTCTTGGTAGCGCTTGGCAGTGCCACAAAATGGAGTTTGACCACATCTTTGTTAGTGACTTAACAACATAGGTTCTGCTGCTGTGCTCACAGAAGGACAAATTGATGCCACATCAATAGCTTAGATCCTCCAACTACCTTCCAGAGTGACAAGTAAAAAAAGCATTTATAAAACATTTCCATCCTCAGTATACTAAATAAAAACACAAACAAACATGAACCAAACAGCACCTTGTCCCCAGCATGTATTTACATTGATTCACAGAAAGCTACTGTAAATCAATATGGTAACATGGTCTCCTCTGCAAGTTAAGTATTTGCAAATATCAACATACCAATCTGTGCCGGCTTTGCAGTTGATGCAATTATGCCTGAGTGCTTTTATTTTGAATGACAAAATCACTCCTACTTTCCTTAGCAGTTTAATATGACTCAGTGGAGAGAGGAGCCACACATTTGGTTACAGCAACAAGATCAAGAAATGAGTAAACCGAGACTTACAAAGGTAACTTTCTTTAATTTTATGCACAGACTTGAGGTTTTTCAACCACATCACAAGAAAGTTTTAGAGGGAGAAGGAGAGTTTCAGCATCTGAAAACATCAGTAAATGCATGACCCCTGTTAATTTAGTGATACTGCTGCGTAACAGCTATCACAAACAGCAAACACAAATCTGTAATATGATGTTCAGGCAATTCTGTCAATTCTTAGTTCTTCATGTGTGTTCATCAGGCTTTCTTTTTGCATTCTCAATTTACACTGATGATGACAGTGCAATATGTTTTGCTATCCTTCCAAGGATATTGACACTGCTTGATAGTTGATCCAACATTTCAGAGATTTTATGCCAGGTATTAAGCATTTAAAAATGTGACTATAAGAGGGCAAACACAGAGAGGTGCAGACGCACCAAAAACACCTTCAGGGGAAGAAAACACAGGGAGCACATGTAGAGAGGATATGTACGTCAACACACATGCAGCCAAATAAAATACAGATGGGTTTGAACAATCGTAGTGCTCTCAGCCTCTCAGAAATGTGACTCAGCAGTTTATGTAAAGGACCCTTCTCTGCCCTCCCTCCTGATTCATAGTAGTGCCAAAAAAGCTCGGATAGCTAACAGCATCAACACTCATCCACACCTGCCTGTTTCCATATCTATGTCTGCTTTGGCAAATGGTGACATATATGAGCACTGTGTTGCTCAGCAGCAGAGAAAAACATCTGGTAGGTGCACTCTTACACAGAGAAACAATGGTCCTACTGGCAACACTTTTCTAGTCACATGTCTGTGTGATCAGCTCCTAAGAGAATAAAAAATAACTCTATATCAAAATGCCTCCTTAAACACTTCACTCTGAAAAGCTTTATACATCAATTTGAAAATCAACATAAGTATCATTGTTTAAGAAAGTCAAAGTCTGAATAAGACATAGGCCCTGTTTACACAACAATGTTGTCACCAGAAACTGAAAGGTTTTTCTTTTGGGTTTTCCACATTCACACGGGGACGGTGTGAAAATGATGCACGTTCACACAGATCAGTGAAAACAACTAATAAAGTGGGAGCATGTATGCCAGGCCAGTAGCTGGCGATGTAGGTTTGTAGTGAAACAGTGGTGTTACAATACACATCTGTGCACTAATGCTTTCAGATGAAGACAAAGTTTTCAGTTATGCAAATGCGTCTCCTCTGGTAGGAGTACTGCTGCAGCAAATCCACATTTTGTTGGAGGAGTGATAACAAACCGAGCACAGTTAGCAGCACACATGTTGCTCTGTAGCTGTTGTTGTTGTTCCTGGGTGCATGCACAACCTTTACCTGAAAGAGTACTACGCATGCACCGCACGTAACCGTTTTCCCAGACAACACTGATTCCTGTTTAGAAGGAGACGGATATTAAAACATTTTCAAAAGTTTTCACTCTGGAAACATTCTTGTGTAAACAGAAGGTGGAAAAACAATGAAAGCTCCAAGATTTCGGCCATTTGCGTTGTCAGGTAAACGGCCCCTTAAAGGATGGAGCCAATGGGATTCAAGTGAGCTTGCTTGTGAAACTTAAAGGCTTTTACCTCACTGTTTAAAACATTTTTGCAAGGCAGATTAACTCACCATTAGAGTTGAGGTTAAAATTTGATTTAAGCAAATTCAAAGGGAAATTTAACCTCTCTGAGTTTGAGGGCATCCCATAAAGCGAAGCAGCTCAGCTATGAGCTATCAGGAAGCTGCTGATTTGAATGACTGCACTGTCTCATCAACTCTGCACATGTGCCTCCTTTAAACACGCTAACACAATGTACACACATGCAAACGCACCCAAAAAAAAAGGACAAGTATGTAACCCCATTCACACACGCACAATGATCAATGCTGTTGCATGCCTTTTACGATTACACACATGCACAAACCATCCTCCTCTGTCACTGGGCAGAGCTGGCATGAAGCGGTCTGTGAGGAGGGGAGGGAGGAGTCAGAAAAGAGGAGAGGGAGCAGGAGAGAGCAAACAGAGGAAGTAAAGAAGGGAGAGGGACAGTGAAGAGTAGAGATGATGTTGCGACAAAGATAGCCTCCTTTTTAAGAAGTATGCACGACTACATCCAATAAAAGACACAATAAATGGAGGAGATAGCTCAATGACAGAGTGATGGAGGAGTAAACCAGCAGGAGCTGACAGATGGATAGATGGGAAAGTGAATGGAGCAGGCTGGCACCAGTGGACAAAGAGGCAGACCTGGCCTCATCCAAACAGCTGCTGTTCTCCCTAACATTGCACCTCTGCTCCAAATTCCACAGGCAGCCTGGCTATGAGGGGCCTGAGTCAGCGCTTTTCTCTCACACAGCTGAGCCCTCTGCTCAAAGCAGGCAGGGGATGCGCTGGCTACGGCACGTGCAGAGGGACAAAAGGCAGGAGTTCTGCCTGGCAATTCAAAATCTATACAGTAGATTACAACTACATTTATCTGAGCATGGCCAATATTTGGTGGTTTTACTGAGTATGGATGGTTAAAACTGCTCTAATGCATGTGGAGCAATGCACATGTTCAGGTGAATCTTTCTACAGAACAAGTCTATGATGCTTAATCCATTTCTATGAACACAGGAAGATGCTTAATAAAGTTTTGTGTGTTGAGTTTTCAGACTGTTGCAGCCTTCACCTCCATCTGTTACATCTTTTTCCAAGGAAAACTGCTGTAAGCTGCTAATGCAGTCCATTTTCTGACAGGACTTTAATGATAAAAGCATATGAACAATGCAACTAACTGGGCACTTTTGTTGTAATCACTGAATTAATTAAACTTTGATGGTGCATTAATTAGAAGAGAGTGTTCTTAGTTAAGACTTAAGTAATGGCAGCTGCTTCTTTGACCAAAAGTTGCAGAGACCATCCACTCTTTTTATCATCTCAAACAGAAGACAAGCCAGTCATCAATTAAAGCCCACTTACAGAAGTAATAAGCTATTGTGATGGAGATTCACATTGTGTTGTGCTGAGCTCTAGACAAAATGAGAGGATCCATTCCATAGCTCACACACTCACTTCACTGCACTTGGTGCCGACGTCAAACCTGGAGATCGGAGAATTTTAACAACTCAACTCCTGTGCTACCTTCCGTTTCATTGCTCCACAGAAGGTAGTGGTGTTTGGTCAATAAGTGTTCAAGTCCTATGCCTCTGCTCTGGAACAGTCAGAGCAAAACCTGCTGAGGACTGGGGCTCAATGTGAGCTTCTGTCAGTCAAAATTCACTTTTATATGTTACTGTACCCAACAGAGCGGCTGGAGGGGTGAGACAATGGTGGTTTCAGCCCTCCTGTGCACACTGCAACCAAATATGTGCTTTAACTTATAATAGGGTGTATATGAAAATTCATTACATCGCAGGACTATCACTGATAACAGTAATGATATTAGTTTACTGCCACTGATACAAACCATTTCACTATCAGGAAGGGCTGGGCAGAAATTAAGCGTTGAAACTGTCTGAAGTATGATGTATGATGTGAATACAGATTTCCATGTCACAATAATTGCCATTTCAAACACACACTGTTTTGTTTTGCTTCTAGGAGGCTTAACCAACATCATACTGATACCTGGCTACCTCCAACCACCAGCCATGGTAATAGGGAAATAAAAGTAACACAATTATTTGTGACATAGAAAGAGAGGCCCCTCTTTTGGCAAAATCTCACACATGCACACACACTCACTCACACACACACCCAACAAATGGCCCCGCAGCCTCCCTGTATGTAGCAGTGCATGTTTACAATGATTGTAAGTTACTGTACAGCAATGCAGTAAACATTGCTTTCTCCTCTGTAACTTTGTTTGCAAATAGCAGCACATTATTTCACTTTGCTTGGCATCTCTTTCAGTTTGTTGTTCCATCTGGGGCTGAACAATATGTCGCTTTAAAATCGCAATTGACAAGTACACATTCGCAGTTACATCGCAGGAAGACCAATGTTAGTCCCATGATGTAATAGCATCTTTGCTATGTATATTTTCATATATTTGGGGTCTTAAAAGCAGCTGAAAAAATTGCAATCCAAAAGGCTAAACACTAGCTTTAGCATGTAAAGTAACTGAAAGCTTATATTTTGAACAGCCAAACCACAAAACTCCATCCTCACTAGTTACCCCTCACTTAGTTAAAGTTACAACAATAACTAGAAAGCACTCTGAAAGTGCAGACCTCTGCCAAGCAGCTCAGTTACGGCAGTGACATTTCTGCTCTGATTGGACGGTTGAGTCTCCGCTCATGTCTGTCCATGTGGAGGACTCCTCCACTGACATTGCAAGGGAAGCTGGGAAATGTAGTGACATAGGCTTGAAAAACGATGACGTCAATTTTCAAATAAACTACAATTCCCATAATGATATAAGGCAGAACCCTCACAGCAGCCAAGGATAAATGAATGGGATTTGCCTTTATAAACTTCAATGTCTTTTTGTGACATCAATCTGGATCGGATCAGCACAAAATTGTAATGGCTTCTTCCATGGACCAAACCACACCTCTGGTGAAAAAAAATTTATGTAAATCCATCCAGTAGTTTTTGCTTAATGTTGCTAACAAACAAACAAACAAACAGACCCTGGCAAAAACATAACCTCCTTGGCGGAGGTAATAATAACAATAAAAAAACAGGGACTTACAATAGCAGTTTCTGTGATTTTGTATGAAAAACAAGATTTGACCAAATCATAGGCTTGTTTTATGCAAATAAGAGGGCTGTTACTCCTGAAAATGCAAAGTGATACACTTATGGCAATGAGCAAAACAATACCATGATATAATAGTGTGGCCATTTCATCCAGCCCTATCACCAGGTATTACCAAAGCAGAGGCAGTACTAATTCAAATGTCCACAAAATCTTACAATATAGAATCAGTACAATCAAAAATGAGGGTGTACTGCAAAAGAAGGCATCACAGAGTATTATAAATATGTCTCACAGTAAAATGGCAAATTAGATAACCAACTGGATGGAAAATTGAGACTACCCTGGCCCAGAGGTGACAGTTATAGCACACAGACATTACAAAACAACAGTCTCAACAGAAATGGGTGAAAGAACAGATTCCTCATTGTCACCAAAACCATCAGAGGCCCACAAACCCACAAAACACCCTTTACATACAAAATAACAACTGTGCTTAAATACCCAGCAAGTACATGCCCAAGGCAGAGACAATGTGATGTGTAAATTCCCCACCATCTTCCCCTGATACTACCACAGCTGGATTTTTTATTTTTTTTACCAAACTACTTTACTATTATGCTTCATGTCTGAGACGCATCCTGTGATTGAAAGGAGGGAGGGGAGAAGGAGAAACAGAGAGGGTTAGAGGAGATCACATGCTGCAGTTTTTTCCATGTTATTTATGAACTTGTGCCCTGACAAAACTCCTGAGGGCTCTGGTTTTTCAAACAGCTAATGGGTTTTATTCTGAGGTGGAGGGTCAGGCTGGAGGCACACTCCCATAGCTGTAGATTTATGAGAGTAAAACGCTGGGCTGAGCTGGCATTGTATTCCAAATTTAAAGTAATTTTCCTCTTCAAGAAATCCACCCTTAACCCTCGACTTAAAGAGATTGGAATCACAAAGCAAGCTTATCCTTTTTAAGAAACATTACACAAATAATATAATTGCGTGTATACAAAGTTAGAACTGGATCTGGTGGAAACTATGTGGAGGCCAAATTGTGTTTATGGCTACAACCCAGAAAGTCTGAGATTCTTAATCCCTGGGTTTATCAGCAGCTAAACATCAAGTTTCTCCATATGGAAGAAGTTCTCCCTCCGTATCAAGTATACCACAATATAAGAAACATTTCACTCACATCAGAGGAAGAACAGTAACACACAAGGAGGGTAGTCTTAAAATCAATACTAATACTAAACACTAAAATTAATCAAAGAAAGCTCTCTCATTCAGACACTTTGTATTATAATGAAAGGGTTTAGATCTTAACTGCTGAGAGGTGGATTATGTCTTGGATTAATTTCTTTCATATTGTTACCCAGGGTTTATATTATAAATCACTTTACATTATTATGCGACTCCTGCTCTGGCTTTCTTTCAAGTCAGTGGAGCGGTGGAGTTAGAGTCCTAAAACATAAAGGCGATGCAGCATTTTAGCACTACTATTTCTCATCTTAAAAGTATATGGGATATTGAATAGGTTTTCAGATATATGCCCGTTCTATAACATAAAATACATCTAGAAATGCCCCACTGGCAAATCTAAAAGCTGTTGAATCTTTAAAAGGATGGTTGCCTCCACACTGCAAACTCGGCCTTCAGAGTTTGCCTGGGCCATTGAACGTCATCGCCTTTGATTGTCTTTAAGACGATGTTAAACACAGTTTACACGGTCATAAGCTGACTTGATCAGGTATGACTAAGAAGTCTGTGAAAACAGGTGAGAGCACAGGATTCAATTTGGAGCTAAATGGTAAACTCATAAGCATTCTTCAAAAGGAACCAGCATGATGCTAACTTCTGGGTTGGTCTTAACCTGACACACCAGATGGACAGTTACATTAATCTACTTCATAGGTCCATCTGGGCAACAGCTAGGGCTGGGCAATATATCAATTAGATCAATTAATTCAAATTATTTTCTGCAGAAGACTTAAAAATGAAAATCAAGATTTTTTTCTCAACTTACTTAAACTCCAATCGTAAGTTGTTGCAATGTTTGAAACTATAAATACTGAAAATGTACAGTTTTCATGCTTTTGCACAAGCACATGTTAAGGCTTGTATTTGTTCTTTAAATGAGATTATATTTTGATCTGAGAGTTTCGTGTTAATATACTGTGAAAATAGCTCGGCCTTCAGGATCATGTAGACAAGCCTGAATCCACCGACTTCCCCCTAAGGGGGCGTTCCAGTTGAAATTTCCCACTTGGAACTCGGAAATCCCGACTTCCCAGTACAACTGCAACGCAGCATAAAACACAGGGGACTTTTTCTGCTGTTCTTAGTTTTCTCCCCACACATCAGGATTTATGACTGTAAATACTGAACATTTAAAGTTTACAATTTCATTTTTGGATGGCTCCAATCCTTGAAAACTTAGAAATATGATATTCAAGACAACCAGAGCATCAGGTCTTTGATGATGAGCTCAAGAATAGGGATAATTGTCTTGTTTTGTGTGCCCTGCTCTTCTGACCCAACCTCTGACACAACATAATAATGTGAATTTCTGTTGCCTCATTGAGTTAGCAAGCCAGCTCAGTTTTAAATTTTCTGATTGAAAATGCTGATATCCAGTGGTATGGCATGTGTAAGAGTCAGCGTAGAACTACAAATTCAAGAATATAGAAGAAGTTCTGCTGGAAAATATAGTCAAATTTTTCATTACACCCAAACTTAGAAGAAGACTTTCACCTGTCTCACAGCTCTGCTGCAGATAGTGCGGAGAACATGATGTTGATCACACGTCTTCTGGAAATGTGTGAAGGTAACTGAGTTTTGGGATGATGTGTGGGAAAGACTTTAAAGTATCTTACATCATGAACTTCCTAAGACTTTTGAGGTGCTATATGTTGGAAACCTCAGAGCTGAAAACATACATAGCAGAGACAGGTCCCTGACTGAAATATTTCTGGCGGTATCAAAGAAAGCCATCACCAGGAAGTGGCTTAAGGGGGATCCCCCCACACAGAAAAACTGGTTGGACACTGTTGAAGAAAGAAGAAGAAGGCAAATTTTACACACACTCTAAGACTGCAACAATTTTCATGTTATGAAAAATGGAAAAAAATGGACTGAGTTTAAAGCCCGTCACAAAGACTGAAGAGAAGACTATTTAAAAGAGGGTTAATGGTCTTCTATTAGCTGACACCAATTGTAAGTTCTAGAGTTTGTTTTATTGTGATCTCATGAAAATATGAATAAAAAAATAAGTGTTATAAAAAAGAAAAAGCTGATATTCTTGCTAGTCATTGGCTGGGAATGATATCAAATTAGCTGACATTATTACTCTTAAATCATACAACATGCTTCTCTCACCAAAAAGGTTATAACATGTGATTGATGATCAGTGACAAGGAGCCAATTTATTCTTATCTACTGATAAAACATATTCAACGAAAATATGCTATGAATGATTTGTTGCAGATGATTTGATGCATCTATATTTGGCTGTTTGGAATCTCAGCAGGAACCACTCAATAATTGAATTTCTCTCTCTGCCATTTTTCACTAAAAAGCCGCCTGCTACAAATCAGATTGTGGTCATGAGAGTGTGGAGGTTTGCTGTGTATTACATTAAGTCATTTACCTGCATTAGAGGGAAAATGATTACAGCTGTATCAGAATCTGATAACCCTCCAGGCTTTCAATCTGGGGATATTTCTAAAGATTAAATTTTGTTTCCTGAATGAAGAATGGGGGGGGTGCGTTGGTTTTTAATGTTCAGCTTCTAACTGAATGACTTATTCTCATATCTTTTTGATTGCTTGCATGCACCCAGTCCCCTTCACTGACGCACTCATTTCTCTGAGTATGGGAAGAGACAGAACTATGCAAGCGAGCTCCTTTGCCAGTTGGCCGAGGGATCATTTGGATTGAATGAGTGGAAGAGGGCGAGCAGTAGCTTTCCCAAATTCACCCTTTGGCAACATAAAAAAAATCTTGTGAGAAAACAATGTTGCTCTGTCTGTGACATTCATGTGTGTATTTTTGTGTGTGTCACTGGGATAGACTTTGCTGGCAGACAGTAAGAAAGACTTGCTAATTGCTCCTCTGCCCTGAAGATTCATTTGAGGGAGAACAGACCAATATTAATCCTCGAGTATGAACAGAATGGCACACTTACAAATGATTTAAAGTGTTTGAAGTGGCCCTAAAGACACTTTTTGTTTCCAAGAAATCAAACCCACATGCATGCTTATGCCAGGACTCTCATATCAGCATTACCAGAGTCAAGGCTTGTGATAGCCTGATAAATGGAAAATCATTTCTGGCTGAAATTTTTGAATGTTTTTTTTTTTCCTTTATTGAATACAGAGGAGAGAGAATGGAGTAAAAGGCCCAGGTCTGGTTTTGATCCCACAACGGCTGCGTAGTTCAGTACATGGTTTGTTCGATATTTACTAAGAATATACGATCAGCAGACAAGATTTAACCCCTGTGGTCATTTAATACAATCATCTGAGGCTAATACTACATGCACATCTTTGGGATGTGAATACCTGTCCACTTCTCTGCTGCTCTATCACCCTCTTATAGAAATCCACTCTGAGACTGGCAGGATAAAAGCTAATCAGCTAAGCTAAACAAGGTGCACAACAGATGCAGATTGTGTGTTGTGATGCACATAAGGTCCAGCCAATAACTTTATAATGTGTCTATGCTGGGTCGGTAAATTACTCATAGACAAGGATTTTAGCAAGATGTTCAAATGTTAAGTCCAGAGCAGGCTTCAGTACCAAAAACAACCTGTTCCAAGTTTCCAAGATTCCAGGGTTTGATAAACGAGAGGAAATGCACCGTGTTCAGAGTGTGGGTGCAGACACACAGCATTCCTACTGGTGCTCTGACAATTATACTGCATTTTCTGGAGACAGAAACTCTAAAAAACAAATTACTCTTTTTCTTTTTTACTGGTAAGTGGACTTGAGCTTATATATTGTCTTTACAGACTTTCCTGATAACTTCAAGCACTTTTACAGAGCAGGTAACATTCACTCACTCACTCTCACATTCACTCACTGATGGCTCTGAGTTCCATTAAGTTTTCTCAAGATACAAGAATACTGCAGTAAAAAAAAAAAAAGAAAATTTCAAACTACACCTTGAAATGCAGTAAATTTTTTCCGCAGTCTGCATTTTTACATATGAAATCTACCATAAAGTTGAGTTTGTTTTGAAAACTAACAAGTATCATTTAATATTTAATCCAATTCTCATTGTCATTCTACAAATTCTGAATGTATCTATAATAACATCAGTTTATGATTTCATACAAGGGATTAAAATAATCAAAGTTTGAGGCACATTTCACTGTTCTGGAGTAAAAATATTTCATGGTTTGACACAACAGATTGTGCCATTATAGATTATATTAATGAGCAAAAGTATTTATTCTTTTTTA
Organism: Cetoscarus ocellatus; assembly: GCA_037902135.1. Lineage (NCBI taxonomy): Eukaryota > Metazoa > Chordata > Actinopteri > Labriformes > Labridae > Cetoscarus > Cetoscarus ocellatus. The sequence goes on along the minus strand of JBAMNC010000518.1, from coordinate 156,520 downwards.
ATAATTTATTAACTCATTGATACAACACAGTCAGCATGTGTTCGTTATGTTAAGTATATTTAATGCTTTATTGACTGAATAATACTGCACATATTTATGATAAAAGAAAAGGCGAATCTTGTGCTTTAAGTAATAAGTCCTGTGATTTATATAACTGATTCTACGTGTGTGCTAAGAAGTATTAAGTCCACATCAGGCTTCGTTTGTGAGCACAGGTTTTGTTAATGTTAGCCTCTTCTGAGGGGAAAAAACAGTTAGCTAACCTTAAGGAACAATCGCCACTGATGTTCTGCTCGTTCCACAGGAAGGTGTTTAGTGTTAATTGTGTCACATTAAACATCAGTGTGGTGACTGGGTTTATCATCAGAGATATCAACAGGACAACTATCAGTTTAAAGAACTTTAAAGGATTTGGTTCCGAGCATAACTCCAGTGTCTGTCAGTCAGTCCGTCCATGCTAATGTTCCTTTCCTTTGTTTTGACTGTTTTAAGGCTCCACAACGGCCCCAGAGAGTCCGTCGTCTGTTCTGCTGCACCCACCTCATATAAAATATGTTGACAAAACGTCCCTTCTTTCTTTCCCAATAAAGTTACTGTTAGAGTTGGACTTATAACCTCTCGCGGTTCGTTTCCTCTCGTTCTGCTCACATCTGGGCTCTGCCCTCTGAACCCAGTCACCTGACAGGGTCGCAGCAGCAGATCGAGGATCACTTTACTCTCTACTCCTGCGGTTCATCTGCGCTACACTAGCCTTAAAAATCTGTTTCTGAATCTGTTTTGTTTTTGTTTTGTTTTGTATTTTAAGTAATACCGAACGTAAAATTTAATGGCATTGCACCATTTTTAAATGAGGTATTGAAAAAAGTATTGAAATATTGTTTTTTTTCTTTGACAACCTTAGTTCCATGTATGATGTTTATCAGTACAAGCCAACGAGTCAACACCCTTTCATAGCAATTTGAGGCGAAGTGTCTTGTCCAAGGACATATGAACATGTGACAGCCGGAGTTCGGCTCCAACTCACAACCTTCCAGTTCCTGGCAGAAAGCATTACCTGACTAAGGCACTGACACCCGCTATGTATATTAACATCATATGTCACTTGGAAATATACTGATATATCTTCAAAATGTTACATACTGCCCAGCTCTGACAAGCAGTTTCCCACTACAAACTCATCTGTTGTGATCAATTATCAAGTATTTAACACTTATGAGAAAAGAGTGATTTAATGCACACAACTGTTCTTGATTTTATATTTTTTTCTTCCTTAAGACACAGAGACTTGCTGGAGAGATTAAAAACAGAAGAGCTGAGACCTGTTCTGCAGCATGTGCAGCAGAGTCCAGTATGTTGGACTCATTATCTCACTGCAGCGTCTCTAAGATTAGCAGACTGTTGGTTGCACTGTTGGAGTTCTCACAGGACTGTTAATGAGGTTTATTAATGTTAACCTGGAAAAGTCCTTTATGCATTGCTGCATTAATGCTAACAATAAACTGGACCTTTCTTCAGGTTTACATGCGTGTAATAGTGCATGACATTTTCAGCTCCATGCATTCCACAGATAACCTTTAAAACGGTGTCGGGCAGCTTTGAAGGCAGATGAATGCTTGCTGCTAATTGTGATGTGTCATCAGAAAGTGGCAGGGGAAGGCTCGGCTTCCTCTCCCGGTCTCCCAGAGGACACCGTGCTGCACAGGTCATTAGCCAGTCTTCCATGACCCTCGGGATCTGACTGCAAATGGCCCCTCCTCCCCCTTCCCCTTTCCTTTTTTCTTCGCCTTCACTCCTCCTTATCCTCACATCTCTGTCTTTCTTCTCCTCTTTCTTTAGTCTCATGCTTTCCCTGCAGTACTTGATTGTTGGCTCCAGCTGATCTCTATGTCCAGCTGTCTGTCCATGTCCTCAGCCAGTGTTGAAAATGAAGCTGCTCAGCTTGCTGCTTTGACTCACTGTGATGTTTCTTCCCCTCCTGCAGCATTATCAAAAATAAGTGCAGCCCTGTAGGACGGACTTATTTTAGCAGCAAGCACAAGGCATCCTTGCATAAGCACAAGTTATGTCATTATTCCACTTTGTTAGGAACCTGGATACTTACCCCACACACAAAGATTTTTGGTCGTAAATATTGAACAAGTTTAATATATCCTTTGTCGGGAAGGGGGAAAGTCGGGACAAAAAAAGCCCAATAATCTTTATGTGTGTACCCCGCTTTAATTGGCAAAGTTACAAAGAGATGACATTACTTAAACTTCCCAATAAGCTAAATGGTGCAAATAGTACAATAAATAAAAGACATTAAGCCTAAGAAAAGGTTTGTCTGCACCCTCTGTACAAATGCCAGTGGGCAGCGGGGGCTTAAATTCAGCTTGCCCTCTTTGCTACACATCTCCCCCTACTTTCTTACCTCATTTTCAACTCTATCAACTGTCTTTCAGCTATCCAACAAAGTCATTAAAAGCCCATAAAACTATCTAAAACAGGGAATGGTTTTGTTTTACTTTGGAAACACCAGAGGAGGGCAGGAGTTACATATTCCCCTCTGCCTTGTCTGATTGTTTGTCAGTCCACTCAGGACAACGAGAACACTGGGTGTCTTGTGTGTGCTCCATGGAGAAAAATACAATACCTGTTGACTAAACAAGTGTGAAAGTCTGACAGAGAAACTCTTTATGCTCATGTCTAAGTGAGCAAAACACATTGTGTATGTGTGGGTGTGAAGAAAACCTAACAGAAAAGAAGAAAACATGCTTGTGGCCTTGCACCTTCCCAACAACAGCAAAATATTGGACACAAGCGAGCCACAGAATACACAATGACACAATGAGATACAGCTGTCCCACTTCCTCGTATGACATCATGCACCCGGTGGGTCCCCACTTGCTCACTTAGTCTCTGTACTTCTTTCCTGTTCTCCGGGAAAGGGACCGGACAGATAGACAGGAAACAGTAGAACAGCCCGAGGGGTAACAAGGATGTCCGGATAGAACTTAGAATAAAAGGTATGAAAAAAACTGACTTATGTGACGTCAATAAATCAGATTACAGGGTTCTTTCCTGACAAGACAGACACACATTCAGCCTACACGCTGTAATGATGAAAACTTCAAATCATGGGCATTAAATGAATTTTTCAGTTAACAAAACAAAATAATTTTTTGTTGCTATGAACTTAATCAAACGAGTTGGGCTGATTTCTTAACAAGTTGGCAACACTGAAAACAACTAGTTTAAGTTCAGGTGCAAACTAACACATTGAAGAACATGCTGCAATGGGCCGGGGTCCGACTTCCAACTGGAGTTGTATTTGTGTAAATAGTTGTTTTCCCAACTCAAAATTTTGAGTTTTCTGGAATTTTTTTTACAGTGCATATTGCCCTTCTTTGTTCATACTTAAGTTATGATTTACATAATGTTACACTAAATCTCTTACCTGTTTAAACAAGATCACTGTTTATCCAAACAGGTATATCATTTATCAACTCAACTGACCTGCCTCACTATCACAATCAAGTCTTTTATTTAAGATCAGCCAAAGATTTAAAAACAGGAGACACTGTTTTACATCTTTTGTATGGCTTGCCCCAACTTAACAGGGGTGTTGACTTATTAAAAGTGCTAGCATGTACAATATTTATGTCAATAAAATACAAGGTTAAAGTGTCTGGGCCTTGCAAAAGGCCTTGTTTGTTCTTGGCGGGGTGGAATTGCCTATGAGCACAATTTAAATCCATGTGACAGAAACATTTTTCTTTGGACCAACCCTGACTCTAATTCTTCTGGTGGCAGCTCTTTTGGTCTTTTTAATAATGGTAATAACAGGGAGGAACACCAGTCTTTGAACTATGAGATAGCCTAGTTTGGAAAGACCACAATAATAAGTGTGTGAGTGTGTGTATGTGTGTGTAAGTCTGCTGTGTGTAGTGTGTGTGAGGCATGCTGCCAATGAAAGCCTTGCAGGGTGGAGCTCACATCAGCTGCAGCTGAACAGCTGGTCACTGCGGGCTAACAGAGTCTAGATGGAGAAAAAGGTCAGGCTGCCACCCCCATGTTTGCTTACTGCGGGCTGGCATGGCTGCCCCTTTTTATGCAGCTGCCTGGCAATCTGTTTCCCAAAACAGCAAAGGAGAAAAGGAAAAAACACAAAGCAGGAAATGGTGACAGAAAGAACACACACACAAAAAAATGCTGATTCCTGTTTACAGACTGACGTAAAGGTCAATGAAAGAGTCATTAACCTTTCTGCTGGACTGGACTGAAACACAGAGTTTACCTGCCATGGCCAATGAGAGACTAAATGACGTTATAGTGCATGTCCTGAAAGACAATAGCTGGTAATAAAGACCTTTTGCAGACAAGTGGCTGATGTGACATAACTAATCAAAGTGGACAGCATGAGTACTGCTGTCTTTAAAAGCTACACTGCATTTTAATAGCAACTTAAAATAAAAGTATCCGGATGAATTATAATAAAATGACTCTCGTTACAGAAAATGTTAGTGACTCGGTCAAACAAGCTGGGTCATCTCAAGGGCACTGAAAAGCCAATTTCACAGTGAACTTCATCAAAGTCCTGCAGTGAAGCTTGGCTATCATTATTTTTCAAGACATTCACATTAATCCACGAGGACATGATATTTGGGCAATGCAGCTTGGAGAATGTGACAGTGTTTCACATACACACAAACAGGGAGTGGGAACTGCATCACATCCCAGATAGACTCTTTTCAGTTCTGAGCTGGTAAAGCCGGGGTAGCTGAAGGACGTCTGATTTTGAAGTGGGAAATTCCAACCAAAAGGGGTGTTCCCAGTGATGTTATCTAATTTGCAACTCCGACTATCCCAGTTCCGAGAACAAAACTGGAACACACCAAAAGTAAATGGCAGGGTCAACTCGTTCCACCCATTCAGACTCTGCAACATTAAGGGTGGAGGCAAACCAGTCAGGAGAGTAGACTTTACAGCTTGAAACAGCAGTGTGAATGGGGTTCCAGGCATAGAAATGAGCAAAGACCAAACTAAATTTAACATTTTTGCGGTACACAGGCATTGATGTCAAATCATGTAGAGGCATTATAAATTCATTCTAAATCTGCTTTATAAGTCCTTTATCCAAAGGTTTTAAGATGCGTATCAGGCATTTATCATTCATCTCATTTATTATTATTTATAGGAAACTAAAATGCTCATAAGGAAAATTGCAAGCTCTCTCTCTGGTTTTAACAGTTACTTTGAAAGTCACCACTAATCAGGGCCACACTGGTGACTCCTAGTGTCATTAGCATGGCTCTTAAAGTGCCTTTGGTGCAAATGAGACTAGAATACACCTCATGAAATGATAAACTGGTGTCTTTAACTGACATTTTAAGCTTTTCTTAGGGCCCTATAAAATCTGTGTCAATTTTTCCCAAATTCAATTGAAGTTTTTCCATATTCCGTTTTTTTCTGTTTCAATATTTTGAGAATTCTATTTTTAGTATTTTACGCAAATTTAACCACTGAGATACTGTATAAATTAATGAAATAACTTCACTCACACTTCAGGTGGTCCTCGCACAGATCTTTAAGGGTCCAGTCAACAGTATGTGGACAAAATCTGCAGAACATTTGATCGCCTGACACATAATAATCTTTGGGTAACTGCTCTGCCCTGTACTTCGGAGTTAGTCTGGAGTTTTGTAGCTTCTTTGCCAACTTAGCCGGTGTCTCAAGCTTTGACATGTTTGCATTGTTAATGAGGGAGAGTGAAGTGAAGTGTGCATTGTCCCCAGCCTGTGATCCCCTCAGCACATTTTTCAGAGACATCCGTTTTTATTCAGAAAAAAAAAGCTTTTACGTAAAATGTGGCCCATTTCTGTGATATTCTGCATTTATATTGAATTCAGCTTTTAATGTCCAATCCCATGATTCCGTCTGTGATTCCGTGATTGTGGATTTCATAGGACCCTACACTCTTCTGCACAGCAGGAAAAAGCTACAGTTACATATGTAGAGTACATTTAACAGCAGGTACATACATATTTACTTAGCAAAGACGTCTAGTGTGTTGCATGTCTATTCGGCCATCCAGCTGGGGCAGGACTGACGTGTGAGGTCACATCCAAGAGGTCTAAAGTTGTGGTCTGATTATTGAGGGACAAATGCCAATGTACTGCCAGTTCATCTATTTCAATATTTGCAATAAAATAAACATAAAGAAACACTAATAATCTTAAAATAAAATGTGGATAACATTTCAACAAAGCAACATGTTGATATATTTCACAGACCCTGTCATAAGAGGTTTAAATACAAGCAGAGGAGTCAGGATACAGCGTACTTTCCCGTGTTCCTTTCCCTTTGTGGCTGCAGGTCATATAGAGGTCTCTATTTCAGCTGAAATGAGGTCACCAAACAAGAAGAAACGCTACCCCAATCCAAACATGTGCGTTCTTCTCTGGTTCATATACATTCTTGGGAATAAAAGGGAACATTGCTGTGCACGCTCACTGTTGCAAAAAAAGGTACACCGGCTGGATGAGCCAGCCACAATGACTCTTCCTGTCAGAGTGTACTGTGGCTGCAGACGCTGCCTCTGAGCGGCTGACAAAGGCAGATCACTCACAGGCTCAAACAGGGCTCGTGTTTCATAGGCCCATCTTGAAGCGCTTGTCTGTATGTGGAAATAAACTGTATTTTTGAGTGTTTGTTCACACTATCTGACTGATCCACTCTGTTTCTTACAGGGTACAGACTGTCCTCGTTTGCTCTGGCTCTGCTGATGAGGATAAACAGGAAGCTGTAATGATATTATACCACCATTTCAGCTAATGTTTAATTGTAATTGTCCAGATGCTATCAGAGGGGTTGTGAGTGAAATAGGTGAGTGTTTCCTTTGACCCCACAGCCTGTTAATCTGCCAGCAGAGAAATATGGGAGTGCTGACACTCCAAATACTTTACACAACAGGATAAGACTTGATCTCAATTATGGCATATTTTTGTTAATGTCTACATCGAAAAGGTGTGGTCTGCTTGTAGATATGCATTACTCTGGAGTATCCAAGCCACAGCAAGTCATTTTATCTGTTGCATCAGGATCAAAAACTACTCCTCAGGTCTATCACATCAGACATTGGATATTTGTTTATCTGTTTGTTGATTTAAACAAATGTTTCATCTCTTTAATAACAAATGTGGAATCACACACTGTGGTCCCGCATCTCTATTTGAATCCCCTACATGAGGGACTCCACCCGGGACAGTAAATGATGACAGAATTTACTGTTTTGTTCTTGTAGTATCTGGTGTGCCATGAGACAATCAACAAAGCACATCACACACCGACAGACACACTCACCAACAACAAGGGTCTCGGCTCTCATAGCTTGTAATCACACATTGTCAAACAAAACTTCAGTGTAAACAAATATGAAAATCACAAGCAAGATTCAAAAACATATCTGGAAGGTGATTGGACGATTGCACTCACATTCGTTATTAGACAGTGTAGTAGGCAGGTGCTACTGCTGCAGTGTTAAGTACAAAAAGTGTGCTAAGTCATACTGCAAACTCTTGCCAAAACATGCTGGAAGTGGAACAAAAATATTCTTTCTATCAAGGAACATTTTAAGCATTATTATGTTGATAAAGAAATCCTGTGCAGAAGCTGCTACTGAAGCTGGTAGCATCTATGCTAATCTCTGTGCAAGCAGTTGCTCCTGCTGTCATCATGCTTGTAGCTCATGCCTCTTTCTGCTTTGAAGGATGCTGATTGGTCAGTGCCTCTGCAAACCGTGCTCAATCATTTTGGTGAGGAGCTTCGCAAGATAGATCTGCCTGATCACAGATAATGAATCGGGTGAATACAGCTGCACTGCAAGGTCATCTCTTAGTCAAGTTGCTAATATTATATTTTACAGGACACACCGGGGGTTTTACCACAAATCAACAAGTTGTTCCTTCATTTTTAACATCCATGGTTCCTATATACCATCATCCCCATGGCCATGTTTGCTCTTCTCCCTATCGAGCTTGTTTTCTGATAAGCTATTGCACTGTTCCATGTGACAAAACACAGAGGATATGTTTGTTTACTATTTACCATTCTCCATCATGTCAGCCCCAATCATTTTCTGAGACAATCAATGAGGGTAAAACCACTCTTAACACACTGCACATCCCAGGATGATCAGGTAAGACTACTTTTAGAACTAGCAGTTAATCAAGCCTTTGCTGACGTGAGTCAGAAGGGGGGATTTGGGTCAAAATCGGGCTGATTACTTTGTTATGTGTTCCCTACCTTAGAGGCGGAGAGGTTATTGAGCTGAGACAGAAGGAAAAACTTCGAGCTACCAGGATGAATAGATCAACACTGTGTGTGTGTAGTCTGATTGGGTGTGTATGTGGAGCTCTTGTTGTGTTTACTGCTGTGCTTGCTCATGCTTCCACAACACAGTAACACACTGTGAAATGACACAAATGTTGCACAGTTGCAGAATCAAATGCATGTACAAAGGGGTTAAAAAACTTGTCTGCTTATCTTTGGTGTGCTCTATTTGATCTCAGAGGTCAGGCTATCCAAGTTGCAAATTAAGATGTCACTGGGACCGCCCCTTTGTTTACTAGCTCATAACTCTAACATGTATAATTAAAATGTGACTTAATTCCCAGCTCCAACATCTGAGTTCCAAGGTTAATTGAACGCACCAATATACACTGAAAAGGGTTTGTGACAACTTAAACCTGGGGAATTTGGTACAGCTTGCTGTGTACTACCCTGCCGAAGCCACAACACCATGCCAACCAAGTTTTATTTTGTTACAGCTTGGTTATGTTTATACGAGAATGGTAAAAGGGACATGGAAAGTAACACGTTCTCTCACAGTTTGGACAGGTGTCGGTAGAGTATAGCTGCCTTCTCTGATTTTATAGCCAAGTCTGCAAATGTTCCGTTGGTAAAGGTAATGAACCTTGCCCCTTTATATAAATGTCTCCCTAATGTTTGTTATTGTTCTTCCTAAGCAGAGCCAGAGGAAAAAAAACCTTCTGCCTTAGTGACTCAATTGTACAAATACTGCCACTAATTGAATGAACCGATTTTAATTGCAGAGGTTGGGATAGTCTGCTGCAAATCCCAGTGGAGGTGGACACAGTAGCAAGTAACAACATGGGACTGTGACAGCGTGGATACCTCTGAATGTCTGTTGTGTCTAGGCCAGCCAAGTCAGAGAGTTTGTAGTGTCAACACAGGGAAAATGTCAGGATGAAGTCACAACTTGGCACACAAGTAAGGGCACATCACCTTTAAAGGCCAGCTAGATGACTCCGAGTAACAGGTCAGGTGCAAGCTAACAACATTAGGGATTGATAAGATGCTTTAGAAAGGAACTGATCAATAAACACTTTGGATATCATTTTTATGTAGGAAGAATACAGAGCACTAAATCTTTCTCCATAATTCAGCCAGATAAGGATCCATATTCATTCACAGAATGCATTATCAAGATGGAGGCCTGTGGGGTAAACCAACTTCGCAACCACATATAAACTTTACCATCATCGGAGTGATTTAACTACCACCCCATCTAAAACTGCCACTCTACAACAGACCGAAGGACCATAACTTCTACCTTTGAAACAATGCAGTGGTTTCAATGTTGTTGAACTGCTTCACGAGTTAGAACACAAAAAGCCTCTAAGTGCTCTATCGCAGGGAAATATACAGAGTTAGCGAAGATCCAATGAGACACTTGTGAGAAAAAAAATAATTGAGGAAGATTCAGTAGGAGAAATAGCTGTTGTGGCATGTTTTTATTTTTAAGAGGTCAACTGATATTTATTTTTAAGGCCAATATGATTCCAATTATTGGTGGCTCTGCAGACCGATAACTGATGTTTTAAACTGGTAGTCCTATACAATAACAGAAATCCTTCACGGAACGGACGGAACCACAGAATTGGACATTAAAAGCAGAATTCAATATAAACATAATATCACAGAAATGGCTGGCATTTTATGAAAAAGCTTATTTTTTCGGAATGAAGAGGAGCGTATCTCTTGGGGAAATGCTCCAAGGGGGTCACTAAGGCTGGGGACAACACACGCTTCACTTCACCTCACTGTCCTCCTCCCCTCATTAACAATGCAAACATGTCGCCTGAGACATCAGCTAAGTTGGCAAAGAAGCTACAAAACTCCAAGCTAACTCCAAAATACAGGGCAGAGCAGTTTCCCAAAGATTATTATGTGTCAGGTGATCAAATGTTCTGCAGATTTTGTCAACATACTGCTGACTGGACCTGTAAAGATTTGTGTGAGGACCACCAGAAGAGTAAGTGATTATGTTTCATTACTTTATAATGTGTCTCAGGGTTAAATTTGCGCAAAATACTAAAATGGAATTTGGGAAAAAATAAAAAACACTTCATAGGGCCCTAATAATACTGAAATAAAGTACCAAATCTGTCTTTTGATTCAGTCTGGTTCTGGATTTCTGTTCCCATCCTAACCAACCCTGACCCAGTGAGAGAATGTCTACAAAAAGCACCAAATGTAAACAGCAGAAATGTTAGTAATGTGCTTGTTAAATTTAGACATGTGGGAGTTTGTGACAAATTATCAAGTTTTGGTTTTTCAAGGCTTCTCATTTTTGTGGTATTGAATTGATAATGATTGGATTTTCACTATAATCTCATAATTCTGGTATTGTGATCAGCATGTGCTCCTTACATACAGATAATTCTAATAATGTGTACATACACTGCATTTTCCCTTCAGCAAAACTGTATAAGATATTTATCCATATTGCCCAATCCTAAAATACCCTAAGCAATACTCCCTTCCTGTTATACTTGTGTTTCTTAATGTGTTTTGTATTATTCATTAGCCTCCACACAGGGCTGTGATTTGCTCCTGCCTCAAACTGCTGCAGCACCTCTTCTTTTTTTCAGGGCTTTAAAAGACAAGCAGGCCAGCCAGGCATGCTCCGGCAGCGAGCTAGGCCTCTGTGCCAGATAAAAAAGGTGAGTTGTTCACATTCCTGCTTCATGCACAAACCAAACCCCCGATGTCACACACACACGTACACTCACTGGAACAGACAACAACCTTCTGCACAAGTGATTGAGTTGTTTGGGATTGTGTGTGTGGTCCTCCTGTCTCCATTGTTTTTTTTCTGACCTTGCTCTAAAAAAGGGGATAGGAAAGTTGCAAAACAGCAAACGTCTCACCTTAAAATCCCTCTAACTGATTACTTATCAACCAATAAACGCTTCAGGGAAACATTAAAGAGTGTTTGACTCCAATTTTTCTGCTGCTGGGGAAAAAAACAAAGGCAACTATTGGATTTCTATCACTGACTGTCTGATAAGAGAGAGCTCGGTGAGATAACAACAAACTTTCTCTGACACGCCCTTAAAATGAAAACAAACTGGCATGTGAAGAAAAAAGTTTTTGTGGAAACTGAACTGAATCTTAAGAGTACTTCAGAGATTATCAACTAAATCTAAACTTGATGATGGTCTTGAAGATTATTGTACTTCTTAGGGCTGGACAAAGGACTGAATCATATCTCAACAGATTTTAGCTAAATGTTGAAACACAGTGAACAGCTAGATCTATTATTCTGTAAAGAAATGTCAAATCAATGTCACAAAACAGGCTTATAACCTTTGATTTGATACTAGTTATAAAGAAACTAGGGTTGCACAATATTGGATTTCTGCTGATATACGATGTGCAGATATTTCTGAACTCATTATCGCCGTTACCAATACTTATATTTTATGTCGAAAGCCCAAAGCCTCCACTTCTCTTTCAGGTTTGTTAAAAACAGATTTGACACAAGGAAACAACATTTCATTCTTTAATAAATAATTCTTTCATTAATAAAATAGCACATTCAGTGATGATCAGCTAAACCCTGAAGATATATTTGTACATTCTGGCAAATTATGTGATTTTTCTGTGCAATTTGTGCGTCCAAAATATTGGCTGTAAATATCTGAATACGTTTTCTTATCTGCCAATACCGATCATCGACATTTTAAGCACTTATCTGCAGATACTAACACTGCTCCAATAATGTCATGCATTCCTAAAAACCATGGCAGCAAAAATAAAAGTCCTTGACATTCAACACTTAATACTTTGTGTTTATTTTCCAGAAATAACAGACAAACTCCCACAGCAGTTGAATGAATTTGTGCAACTCAATCTGGTTCAAAGCATATTTTAAATCACGAAAGAACTGGTCAAGATGGGCATCAATCCCACTTTTGATTCAGCTTAACAATCCAATTCTTCTTTATCAACTCCTGTGTATTTTCAGTGTAGCAAAATGTTGGGAACTGTAACAACAACGTCAAACAGATGACCATCATGATTTTATCACATTCTGCTTTTCACATTCTGTCCGTAGTTTCGTTCATTACGCTTTTTTTATTCAGGGATATTTTACACAATAACATTAGTCACAAAAAGAGAAGATATGATTTGAACCAGAGTTAGCTGACCAGCTAATTTCCATTTGGGGTCCCTGGTCGGATAAATATTTCCACTGTTAGTTGAAATCACTCAGTCATAGATCTTGCACTATCAGTGTCATATGAGTAAAATTACTATGCCACACTCTGGACAGCTTGAGTCGACTGTCCGCCATGAGAACTTCCTTGTCTTGTTTGCTGTCATTCAATCAAGCTGTGTCTTGTGAGAGTCTTCTTTATTTTTCCAAGCAAATGAGGCATTAATAAGAGAATTGTTAAGGCTTAGGGTAAAATATATTCATTATTAAGCTAGAATCTGTTCTCAAATGAAACTGGTTCTCTTTACCCATCCTTTAGCATTGCTTCAATGTCCTACATCCTACTTTTAGACTAACCAGGAAAGGAGCTGGGTTAACTGAATAAAAATGACCTGCCAATCATTTTCCTAACCTCAAAAATGACTAAGTGCATTAGACTGATTTATTTAAATAATATGTTTCACAAAATGGATCACTTCACCAGTTCAGGAAGCGATAAAAAGGTGGTATGGACAACTTGTAGCTCAGGATGTATTTATACAAGCCTGTTCCTCACCAAAAACGTACCAGCACTTAGCGGCTGTGAATTTTGGTCCCTGGTTGGTAACAAACAGCAGAAGTGGATGAATTGGCACTTTTATCATCAACAGTTCAAAATGATGACAATGTATTGATAAAATGTAGACAGACAGCAGGGGTTTACCCATACTTTTCTACAAATGAAAACAGTAAGGATTCGAACCAGCAACCTTCTTACTGTGAAGTATGTGTACTACCTGCTGCACCACCGTTGTTACATACATGGTAGTTCCTGCAAACAGCACACATACAGATTGATCATATTGGACTGATCTTTCTATCCATGGTTGAATCGATTATTCATCCATAGTTACTCTCTTTACAACCATACAGACATGAAGTCCCTCTTGAAAATGAGATGCCACATCTCACGGGGCTTACCTTTAATAACTTATATCCAACAAAGAAAAATATGTTGCTATACAAATAAAGATTGATTGAATTTATATTCAGCAGAGACAAATGTGATAAGGACAGATTTATGATCTAGGCATCCATGGGTCTGTCAAGTCATAAATTATTATTTTTGTCCCTTTATCTCTGCCTGGATGGGTACATCTCTGGACGTATGTATGTGTTTATACATATAAATGTATTTATAAGTGCATACAGGTGTATCTATAAAATGAAGAGTCTTCAGCCTGCTCTGTTGTGAAGTGTCTTGAGATATCACTGTTATAAACTGGTGCTATGCAAATACAGATTGATTGATCGATTGATTGAGAAATCCATTATTGTGAATCCATAATTGTGCAAATAATTTTGCACATTCTTACTGAAAACCATCTGTAAACCAAGCATCAGGCATCCTTTTCATCATCATAAACTATATAAATATCAACATTATTGTCTCACCCTGAATATTCTTTGAAAGGATTTCCATATACCTTCAAATCTGGACATTTTTCCCAGCCCTAGCACATCTTTATGAGACTTTTTTGGCCTCATATAAATCCTCTGAGTGGGTCTGTTAAAGATCTTCCTCTCTGTGTCCTTAAGTGGTTCTGTCCTGTCTTACTGTCAGCCTCTTTCCAACATATCTGCTGGTGGTAATAAGACATGTCTCTTGTTTAATGTGTCCTCTTGTAACAATTATTTTCCAAAGCATATAAAACATTTAACAGCACAGACATAAAAATGGCTTTGCTTTTAGTTTTAGGGAGTGTTTGTGTGAGGAGGCCAAGTGAGCCCCACTACTACTATAAAAGGAATGTGATGCAAGGGGAAGGGAGGGCCACTGCACCACCAAACACTACAGGACTATTATCTTACCAAAAAAGACAAAGTAGGGGAAAGGGAATAGAGATCAATGTGGCTTACCCCAGTCCAAAAACTCGAGGATGTTCTTCTCCCTCCTGAGTGGGGAGTTGTTGCACTCATCGTAGAGGCACACCAGGATGTCCAGCAGGGTCTCCATACTCACACACTGCCCATTGGACTGAGTTGGCCCGTCCAGGATCAGCTTCTCCAGCTTCTTCAAACGCACCTCTCCCGACATGATTATTCCTCTTTAGTGGCTTCTGGTGGGAATGATGGTGGATGAGGAGGGATGCGGGGATGATCGGACACCTCCTCGGCCTGGTAGTTAGCGCAGAGGGGCCTGTAAAGAAGTTCTCTCACCTTGAAAATAAAAGAATAAAACTTCTAATCTGGGGCTAAATCCGCGTTAAACTCTTACTGCTCATGATCTTCTATTCTGTGATCCAATATCCAAGCTCTGGGCAGGACTTCCCCATTTTCTATCCCCTATCCCCACGGGGCAAAAGAAGTAACGTTACTGCAGACCCTGGCTGCCCCGGGCCGGCTGATATTGATGGAATTCCGATGTTAGCCAGCACTTTAAGTCCTCTTTCAGGGTTGAATTATGATCAAAAAGAGCCGAATGAAGTTCAAAAAATCGCCCTGAGTTGTGGCAGGTAATCGGGATCCTCCATTCTTGCAGCAACCCCCCCAAAATGCAAGGCAGATCTGCAATGCTACAAAGCCCCAGCGCCCCTCCTCTGCTCCAGGAATGGAAGGGCGACACAGGCTTAGTTAGCAGCCTGCTAGCTTAGCTTTCAGGCTAGCCAGCGAGCTAACGTAACGTTACTTTTCGTCGCTTCGCAGTGCCATAGTTGCCCTCTTTTGTGCAAAAAGTTGGCATAAAATACCCGCAGTGTTAAGTGTTAGAGCTACCTTGCCCCCCTTCTTCTTAGCAGTGTTGTTATTTTTCCTCCAGCTGGGAAATATCCCCTTGTTTTCTCAGATATGTTCTTTAAATCCCATTCTTCGTCCACAATCCAAACGTCTCCTCAGTTTCTTAAACGACGGTTGGTAGTTCAACAGTCCCGGATAAGTTAGCCCTTACGATACTGCAGGTCCGTCTCTGAAGGTTACACGGCAGCTCGTCTCACGTCAAGAGGAGAACTGTGGTCTTGTCTTTGCTTATTCCAAATACGGGACACAGCCTAAAATCCCCCCTGTCCTCTGCTCTGCCTGCCTGCCTCCCCCGCCGGTCGGTCGGTCGGTCGCTTCTTGCCGTCTTTGCTCAGTCAAGCTACCAGCAGCCGCCGGAGAGTCTCCACGGAGAAGATGATTCAGCGAACAGCGCGATCCCAACGCCGCGCTGGATTATGGGAAAGGAGATTCCGTTGGAAAACATGAATGGGATAAAGATGGACGCTTTTAATTTATTTTTTTTGAAGGGCAATCTTATAATGACAATGTGTCTGACATGGTAAATGTTACTTGGTGATATGTGTGGTTCTAAGTGGATACATCAGTAACACTCCTTTTAATTTGTTTAATAATTAAAATATTTTCTTTGACTCTAAAAACTTACTCTACTCAATGGCGGATACATATTGTTATTAATGGATGGGCCTAATTTTTTTCTTTCCCTTTTCTTTTAATTTAATTCTTTTTTGCATTATGTTGTTCTTTAGACATACCTTGACTTACTACCATAACCAAAAGTTTATCCTCTCCCTTAATAATCTCTGGCAGTAAAAATAACTTTTAACCAATTTTAACTTCTTCACATCTACAGAAACACACAAAAAAGTTATAAACCAGCTTTGCTTCAAGAGCTAAAATACCTTTTTTTTTATAATGCAAAATAACAGAATATCTCTTTTTGCTTAAGAATAATAATAATAACAATTTAATAAGTGAATAATAGTCACTTTACGTGGCTGCCCTGCATTTTTCGAAATCTGGGTTTTATATTGAAAAACAAAACAATTCAACCTATAAAACATCTATTTTTCATTCGTATACATATGATTATTTGCATGATTCTGATTGGGACCTCCTGTCAATGTGGATGGGCTGGACTCTACCTGAGAAATCTCTGAAAAAAACTCAGAATTTTCCTTCTGTCCTAGATTTGTAATGAAGAGATTGTTGGATTTTTCTCAAATTTCCCCAAAAATTACGAAATCAAAGTTATAGTATATGCCTTTTTTTGTCAGAATTTTAATTTTGAGATACGAGTTGAAATTCTTAAAAGGTCCAATTCGTACTTATTTTCTCTGGATTTCGATTTTTTTCCTTAAAATTACTGAGTGAAGTCTGATTTCTGGTTGTGAAATTATTTCGAAATTCAGAAGTTTGAATTTTTATATTTAATTTCTAGAATAAAAGACAGAATTCTGACTTTTTCCCTTAAAATTCTGAATATATTTTGGGGTTCTGATGTTTCTGATTATTGCTGATAGGTCTAAAATTTTTGTCACTTGGAATTTTCTGGATAAAGTCAAAATTTAATGAAAAAAAAACAGATTTTTTTAGATCTAAGTCAAAACTCTCCCCCATTCCATTTTTTAACTTTTTTCTCAGATTCTGACTTTGTTCTGTGATTTCTTTTTTGAGATAAAAGTCGATATGTTGTCATGATTTTGAAAAAAAAAAAACGCTGAGTTCTCTCATTTTATGTGATTATTGACTTTTTTCAATTGAATCTGAATTTTTAAAGAAAAAAAAAAGATCCCTTCCATTTGTACTTCTCTGAATGCTCTTTGAAATTTCTCTAAAAATCTGAGAAAAAAGTCTTAAAGTTGTTTATATACACAGATGTAAACATTAAAGTATGATCCCTTTTCATGGAAATGACCTTCATATATCTTGCATTAATGTGTGTTTTGTTGTCATTCTTGAGTTTATATGTGTCCATTATTGAATTTTATTTTGATTATTTACTTGATGTATGTAATCTTACATTTTCCATTATAAATTCAAAAACACAGCATGACCTTTAGAAACATGGATGCCTATCTCGTGGCTTTGTTTTTCATGAAAAGCGTTTTTTTTTGCCCTTGTCTCTGTTTCTACTGTGTTCTCCATATAGTAAACATTAAAATAAATTGCCAGCTGTTTGTCGCAGCGTGAGGCCTCAGGCCTCTTCCATGTGATTTCTGCCAAAAAAATGTCAGCCGTGTCGCGCATGCGTGGATCGCCGCATCCCGACATCGGCCATCTTTGTTATTCCTAACCCCATCCATTGCTTTACTGCTAGCGACCCATCTGGACCGTTTTACCTTCTCTGGTTGCTGCTGCAGGCAAAATCCCAGATCATCATCATGGCGCCCGTCACAGCATCTGCTGTGGGGAGGGAGGGGTCTTGGTGGAGGGGGCTGTCAATATTGTGAATGGAAACTGCGGGTTGTCTGTCAGTCTGCTGGTGACGTGGTGCAGAGAGGACACATTTTCTTCAGCCTGAGAAAAATCAGCCTGCTACCTGGAGCACACTCGGACATGATATACAGAGGGTAATGAGCTCAGTCACTTGTGGACACATGACAGTTGTTCCAGAGGTTCACATCCACACTGTCGGTTGAACTGGGTGAATGTGGGTGACAAAAAGAAAATGTTATTTTTCCTTTGAGCCCAAGCTGTGATAGACTACATGATGAAAAATGCAAGCACTCGTCAGTTTCAGTGAAAAAAACAGTGGGTCTCTGCCTTGAGGCAGGTCCAGATGTGCCTTCAGCATTTGTACATTTGTAACATACAACTGTGCGACAGCCACTGAATGAGTTCAACTTTACTCCATCATTTATCTGTCTGCACTGATTTAGTTGCAAAGCTGAGAATTCCAAAATATTCTACTGTCCTGCAGCCAGTGAAAGTTAAGTAGGTGATATATGAATTTCAATATGTTTAATTTGGGATCTGTCAAGTTTAAATGTGTGTCAATCAATTGATTAAATTATCAAAAATGCTCATAAAATTTATGAGAACATTGATTTGATGTTAGTCAGATTTCAGTAAAACAAACATGACATCCATCCATACTCTGAATCTCTCACCAGCCAATCACAAGGCCAATTAGAGAGATGGACAACCATTCACTCTCACACTCTTGCCTAAGGGCAACTTAGATTTGACAATGAAGCTAGCAAGCATATTTTTTGGTCTGTGGAGCCGGAGTGCCTGGAGAGAACCCACGCATGCACAGGAGAACATGCAAACTCCACACAAAAGGATGCACATGCGCTACCCGCTGAGCCACATGTCGCCCATAAATAGACATATACAGACTGAAAAGGTACAGAAATGTGTTAAAAGTCATTATTTGTGGTAAAAACCAGGTTATCTTTGGTATGCCTTGAGCAAAAAAGTTTGAAAACCACTCGAGTAGACGAACAGGACAGTTCTCACAGGATGGTCATCCTTAAACTTGTTAAATTAAAAAAGGGCATAAGCTACGGTTGATTTTTATCATGAGGTCATTCCTTCTTTTAAGCTGATTGGCCTAAATGTCTTGATGTTTTGATGTAAACTTTGAAGTTCAGGGTTTTGGTTTGGCGGAGTGGTAAGAAACCGGGCACGTCCCATATTTTCTTTTCCTTGATTTGATTCCCACCTGAGGCCAATTTGCAGATTGTCCTCCCCTGTTCTCTTTAATTGCATGAACAAGGCTATGCATCGTCTCTCTCTGTCAAATAAAGGCAAAAATATTCTTTAAAAAACATTGAAGTTTTGCACAACTGCAATAATATTAGTAGCAATGATAATAATAATTATTTGGGAGGGCAGGTTAGTAGGGGTGGAGACAAAACAAAGATTGTTTATGTGTCAGGTTACTTTTATGTGGCATCACTTTGTATTTAAAGAAACATGAATGCAGGGGAAACAGGCTGTAAGAACTCACTTCAAATTGCATATGCTGAGAGAGTTGAATCAATTGTCCTTCTAAGGGAATCTTGCGAAAGTGAGTCAGCATTTTAACACTTCCAGTTTCCTTGTCCCAAAGTCTAAGCGATTTTAGAACATAGGCATTTGGGATTAATGCCTGAAATAAAGTCAAAGGTGGATACATGCAGACAGGAGCTGTGTTCGAAACCATTCCCTACCATGGATATAGTGCATTATATAGCATGTTCGCCATTTTGTAGCGTTGTTCAAATGTGAATGTACATACGATGTACCCGATTTGTTGTACTCCTGTATACCACAATGCAATGCAGTCATGTTTCTCCAGAGGCGAAGAAGAAGAGAAAGAAGGCTGCTACGGCACAAATTGGTGCTACTTTAGTTTATAAATTTAAGAAACGTTAAAGTATCTTTAACATGTTCATAGCAGCTTTTTCATGTCTTTTAACAGTTGTAAACAGCTGCAAAATTTGCTACTTATCCACCTGAGTGCCCGGTTTGTTTATGTGATGCTTGCCGCATCCACTTCCGTCACAGGAATATCCGGCTCATCTACTGGCGCACTGATGTTTAGAACATTCAGTGTAGTGTCCGAAATTTCGTTCGGTCATTCCCTATGTAGTTCACTATTTCATTAACACTACATAGGGAATAGTGAGTGAGTGAGTGAGTGAATGAGTGAACGGTTTCGAACACAGCTAAAATCTGAAGGTTTCTGCATTTAAAATTGACCCTCTGTTGGCTCTCTGATTCTGATTGGTCAACTGACCAGCCAATCAGAGCCAGAGAGCCTTTTTTTAAAGCAACTGTTGCCGGGGGTACTCCAGTCAAACTTCACTGTTAACAGAGTCTACAAACTGATAAAATACCTATAAATAATCAAAATTAACACAAGATAAACTCAGATTGATGACAGGCAGATAAAACAAACAGTCAGTAGCTTGTGCGCACAATTTTTACTGCATTTCTCCCAGCACTCTAAAGGTGTAGGAGTTAAATTGGTTATTATGCCAACTGGTGACTTTCAGCCAACTGGGTTCCTAAATGTCAGTGTTTAGCAGCTGATAAAAACAGAGTCCCCATGAATGTCTCTTTGTTTGTTTGGGGTTAAGAAACCAGCTCATGGCTCCATCTGATCCTGCATTATGGTCTATGAACTCTGAGCCACACATGTTTGTGGTTCACGGTTTCAGGCCAGTCTGAAACTGTTGTACTATCTTAAACAGGGCTGTGGTACTAAAAGGTTGGGACCACTGCTTTATGGGATTTTCTTGACACATGGATGAACTGCTAAGATTTTGAAGGTCAAGGTCAAAGTCAGGAAACTTTGTGGTCATACTTGGGTTGTGAACAAGATAGCTCATGAATGCTTTAAGGGTTTTAATCAAATATTGCTCAAATATCTATATGTCAAGCATGTGATTAGATTTAGGAAGTCACGGGTCAAAGGTCAAGATCAGAGCTCTAATCACCGTTCTGTCCTGTGAATGAAATTTCATGAACATGAAATAATGAATGCTGATGAGGATTCTGTTTGAACTTTGCACAAATGCCCACCATGACAAGGGGTTGGACTAATGAGATTCTGGAGGTCAAAGGTTATTAAGTCAAGGTCACAGAGCCGTTTTGTCATCCTTTGCTTTTGAAAGGATGTTGTTAACACAACAACCCAAGAATACTGAGAGTAATTCTCCTTCAACTTTGCACAGATGTTACTGGATATTGAGTTCCTTGTCTACTTGTGATATTTACCTCTGCCTAGGGGGTAATGTTTGTTTGTTTGTTTGTTTGTAAGCAAGAATACACAAAAAGTACTGGACGGATTTTGCTGAATTTTTCAGGAGATGTTGGTGATGGCCCAACTTAGAAATGATTAGATTGTGGTGGTGATACGTATATTTGTTTTCAGATTGACGTTACGAAAAACATTGAACTTTATAATGGGAAATCCCTTTGACGACATTCAATAATTCATATAAAATCAAAATATTAAGTGATGTTCCCAAAACTTTTTGTGTTCATACAGGATAACAACCTCCATGTATGTGCTGAGTTTGGTCTGGATCCTGGCACTATTCTGAATCTGGTGATCCAGAATTGTATCTTTTACAGGGGTTGTGGAAAAGCCACTGCCGGAACTGAGCTGCTTGGTGGAGTTCTGAGTGCTTTTCTATTTTGCAATGTTAACAATAATGCTTCTCATTGTTTTCACTCAGAATTTTGCAAAAATGTCCACACTGACTCAAGGACAAACTAGTAAGATTCTGGAGGACTGGGGTCAAACGTCATTGGGTCTCATGATCACACCTTGTAAATTTGGTATGTCAAATTAAGAATTGACTTTGAGTACATGATCACGTTTTGAATTTAGCTTTGAATTTGTTCTTTTGAGCCTCAGATTAAAATGTTGGCATAATAATGAAAGCATGTTATTTATTTATTTCATTAAATCACTTGTATTTATGATAATCTAATTAATATTATCGTTCACTTTGTAACAATGCGGTCCTCTGACAGTGAAATGATCAAAGTGGCTCTCATGATTATCAAAGCTGCCCATCCCTGACTTCATCAAACACAGTGGTGTTTTAGAAATGGATTTTGATCTGTGGTATCGCTGCAGGCTGACTGAGATAGACTTTACACATGCACAGACAGCTTATGGGGAATAAATGACAGATCAATACTAAACCTTTGAATGAATTAAAGTCTCTGTGAGTGAATTTTTGTTGCTCTATTTGCTCTGTTATGGCTGAACTGACACAGTCTGTGAGGGACCAACACTTACAAACTAGCTTAAAATAGGATCTGCTGCAAAACAACAATACCTCTTTAAGGGACAGTTCAGTGTTTTTAAAGTGGGGTGATATGAAGTTCATGCCAACAGTCAATAGTTTAGCCACAGTGTCTCTGGCCAGCGCATCCCATGAGGAGAGAGACATTTCTAAATTCTATTTGTCTGAAAGCCTGAATTTTAAAATAGTATTAGTGCATGTATGTCTTCTTGTTTGGATTACTGCGAAGAACTTTTACTTGTTTTAACAAATCGCTGCTTGACTACCTGCAGACTGTGCAAACATGCAGCTGCAAGGCATTTAAATGGCACTGCAATAAGAGCTCACATTACTCCAGTTTGATCCTTCCTTCATTTTCAGTTTTAGAACCAGATTGAGGGACTTGGTGCTAACTTTCAAAGCCCTTCATGGACTAGACCCCTCATTCATTTCTGATCTCTTGTGCCCCTATTCTTCTGCATGATCACTGAGATCATCAGACCAGAGGCACTTGATGGTCCCCTGCACA
Source organism: Cetoscarus ocellatus (assembly GCA_037902135.1). Taxonomy (NCBI): domain Eukaryota; kingdom Metazoa; phylum Chordata; class Actinopteri; order Labriformes; family Labridae; genus Cetoscarus; species Cetoscarus ocellatus. The sequence goes on along the minus strand of JBAMNC010000518.1, from coordinate 133,998 downwards.
TGCTAAAAAACCAGAGCTTGTTCTTTCCAGGCCGTAGCACCTCGGTTATTGAAGGCACTCCCTTTGTCTTAGCGCTGTGTGAAGTCTGCTGATGATTTAAGAAACAGCTGAGCTCATTTATTTGGAGGCTTTTCGTTAGAGCTGAATCACGACTCTTTGTTCTGGAGCTTGTTTTCTGTACTGTCTTGTTCTTTTCTATGTTTTACCCTGTGTTATTTGCAATTCTTAATGTGATTTTTATCTGTGAAAGGTACTACAGAAATGAAGATTAAGGTATTTACATTTGCATTGCTGCAAATGGGGCCAAGAGCTCCTCACTGTTTAATGAAAATTCAATGAGTTTTGTAGGTGAAAACAAACTTAAAGAAAACAGCATTGGGGTGATAATACACATACTGAATAAAATTGCTTTACTTTCACACTTGCACATTCCTTTATTACCCCTTTTACCCCCTCACCCCGTTATGTTTGTCTGGTAGTCCTTTTGTCCATTTGTCTGTTAGCGAGATAACTTACCCAGTTATTGCTGGATTTTGATGTCATTTTAGGGAATGTTGTTCATGGAATAAGGAAGACATGAAAACCTATTTTTTCAAGGATTATTTTTGGGGCACTTTGTGCCTTTATTGATTGATATGAGAGAAAGAGAGACAGTGGAGAGGCTTGTGAAGGGGGGCGAGAGAGAGTTGGGGAGGACTCTCTGCAAACTGGCCACAGGATGGATTTGAACCTGGGCTGGCAGAAGCATGTATATGGGTCATGCCTGGTTGCTTACCCCTCCACCAAACCAGCACCCGTGATAATACTTAAGTGAGGATCTGAACCTGGATGTGAATACAGGATTTTTAAATGATTTGTCAACATTGTGAACTGGGGCAGTTTTTCTGAATTTTGCTAATAACTCAGTAACTTCTCAACAGATTTTGATGTTGGTTTCAAGTAATGTTTGTCATGGCATGAGGAAGAAGTGATTTGATTTTGATGGTGATCTGAATCCGGATGTGGATCTAGGAACTTTTTTCAAGGGCTTGTTAACTGGCCTGATGATGGACGACTTCAGCACATCTGCCTGGAGCAAAGTAGTACCAAAATAAAGGGCTTGCTACTGGGAAAGTAAAGCATTGTTCATGTGTGAAGCACAGACTCTAATCACCCCAACACTGCTTTTTAGTTTTCTTTCAACTTTGCTAAATTACAGCAGGTTCTTGGCCCTTATTGCAGCCAAATATAGCCCAGCTTCCATGTTGGTTCTCTCCTCACAGGGGCGATGCAGACCAGAATCACTGTAGTTAATGTGTTTACAGTTGACATGATCTTCATACAGCCCTACTTAAAAAAAATACTGAACTACCCCTTTAAACTGTCAGTCTATCTTTAATTAATATGACAGAATTAAGTTAAAAATTAACTGTTTGCTTTCGGAAAGGGTTCACTTACAGTCTTTCACTTAATTATCATGTCTTGTTTGAAAAAAGGCCCGTCCCTTTGAAGAGCTCTTATTGCTGCTCAAAGTACAACTATTAATGATTAACGGCCCACAATGCATCACAGTCTGAGGGAAGGGGGCAGGCGCTTTGTGTGCTTGTGTCTCAGAGAGGCCGTTTTTATGATAATACACCTCTATTTTCAGACAATTGACCTTTTCTGTCACAGAAAGGAGATTCTGAGATGAAAATATCACACACAGTTTCTTCCCCTCTGCTGTCAGGATCATGAACAGTCCACTTCACGCTGTATTTACATTTATATTCATATATATCTACTGTTAAAAAAGTCACTGCTCATCTGTACAGCTCCTTCACTGCGTCTTCTGTAAATATCCTTGGGATGTGTTTTTGCTCTTTCTTGTGCCTGTTGTATATGTTGTATAATTTGTATATTTTTTGTGTCTACCTAATTTAATTTGCACTATATTCTATCTATTTTTAACTTATTTACTGCTCCTTGACTCTTATTTTTTTTTATTCTTACCACATGTTGATTGTTTTTGCACCAGTTTATCAAGTCAAATTCCTTGTATGTGCTAATGTATTTGGTGATAAATACAACTTAAGATTCAGATTCTGATTCTGAAGTTGTGTCCGTAAAGCCTAATTTGCTGGTGACTGGGTGTAATTTGAAGCATGCTGAACTGGAATGAATGTTTATGAGAAACAGACAAACAAAAGCTGAAATATTTTCGGCAGTGTTTGTTCACTCAGAGTCTACTGACTGTTTAACACATGTTCTGCATAAAAAGGGCATGATATTCATGTGGAAAAGTGCACGTAAACTGCTCTCGCTGTTGCTTTCAAAACATTTGTTTGTCTCTTCGATTGGTTGAAGATAGTTACCAAGTTGAAGTTGAAATCTTTGCAACTTAAGAAGTGAAGGTTACATATATATTCTGTGTCTATTGCAGAGGTAGTGTCTGGTGACCTGAGGATCAAATATGGCACCCTGTCTAATCAATCATGCTCATGCATCATTAGGTTAATTGGTGACTCCACATTGCCATTAGGTAGGAGCGAGAAGGTTGTCTGTCTCCCTATGTGGCCCTGGATGAATGGATGTTTTCATAAAGACTCTCCAATGAACTGGTGGAAGATGGGGTGATTGGTTTCCAGTAGGGATGCACAATATTGTCTTCTTGTTAATATCCTCTATGCCAATATCTCTGATACTGATGAAGATGTTTTTGGTCAAGAGCACTAATTCTTTACTTTATGAATATTGACTTGTTTCTTTCATAATGACAGTCAGTTTGTGTAAGGATCAGCCGTCAAACAAGGAAAACAACATTTAAAATGAAAGTCTTGACTTAAATGGACCCATGCAGTGATGATGGGATGCAGCACTATGTTACATTTGTGTATTTTACTGATATTCTAGCCAATATACAGTATATGGCCAATAAATCAGCTGGAAATAACAACAATATCAAAATCGGCCAATTCCGATATTTAACTTTTTAGGCTGATATGGGCTGATACAAATATCATACCTATATCATTATGTATCCATAGTTTTTAGACATATCAGTTACTTCTTATTTCTTACTTGTTATTTTAATCTACTGTTATTAATTCCACTGGTTTCCAAAGTTGACATCAGGACCTCCTGGAGGGCTAGAGGATGCTTAGGTGGGTCAGCACAAAACAAATACAAATTAAAATTATTTCAAAAAGTGTATTTTTACTCATTATTGCAATATATACATTTACATGAAGTGAGCTCAATTGAACAGAAAACCACAGTCTTCAAATGTGATTTGGGATGAAATGACCATAACTTAATGAAAATCCTTAAAATGTGACTTTATTTTAGGCTCAAACCTGCTCCAGGAACGATGGGGGTCCCCAGTTGACAGCTCTTCTTCTTATACCGTTCATTATTTCTGTTCACTTCACTGCAAAAGCGCTGTTGTGGAATTACAAAATGAAGCATGAATGAAAGAAAAATGTTCTCAGGACAATACAATATTCACTTATTAATTTGTGAGACTTTTTATTTCCTAAAAAGTAGGTAATTTTGGAGACAGGAGGTTTATGCCCGACAGCGATGGAATACTCTTTATAATCTTAGAAAAATAAACTTTAATTCGCATCATTCCTGTTCATTCCTTGGATAACTTATTACTTTCACTACTACTTGTAATGAAATGCAAAAATATTAATAATAGACATTAATCAGTTAAATGATCAATGAAGAAATCTACAAGATCCCTCAATCAAACCATCCAAAGCACAGATAAAGACGTTTTCTGAGACATTTGAACAAGATGCCTTTCTCTCACTGGGAGAAACTAAAGAAGTTCCTTATTATCCATTGTATTGACTTCATTAATATCTTAGTTGTATGTACTGCCTCTGATTAATCAGGACTGATTTTCCTTTGATTCACTCTGATTTTGCACTTCTTATGGTGTTAACAGTTTCGTTGTTAATCACTTCGGGCGTGTTCAGAAGTTCAGAGGAAGTTTAATCACAGAGCTCATTATCAGCCCGTTGGTGTCACTGTGGCTGCACTGATCCTTTTGAAGTATCATGTACGTACTCAGAGTGAGTGGGAAACACCAAAAGGGCTTTGGGTCAAGTTTCTTGTTCATGTGACTTCTGACAACATTAGAGATGTAAATAATCTGTTTCAAAACTAAAGGTTAAGGGCTTGTGAGGACAAAATCCAGGCAGAGAGTTTGTGTAGCTGTTTTAACATGTCAGTCCTATTCTAAGGAATGTTGTTTGAGAATTTGTTAAGAAAAGCATCGACGACTCCTCGTCCTTCACAATGAACCCTCAAATAATAATACTTGGTAAATTAAGCAACGGTATATGTGTTTTATTGGTTTAGATGATATGTAAGCTGTCGTTGAAATGTTGGTAATGTGTTTGTGTTTTGGTTGTATTTTTAAGTTGTACAAATAAAAAAACAGAAAAACTCAAAACAAAACAAGCAAACAAACAAAAAAGCAGTTAAAAGGGTAAAGAGCTCAAATTTATACCCATTTTTCATAAATATATATGTATTATAAATGGCCAAAGTATCCTGTGATATTCACACAGTGAATTGTTAACTTAATGCCTTATTTCAGGGACAATGTGATAGAAATTGTGTTATTTCAGACTAGACAGATTAAAAAACAATTCTTAAAGTGTCATTTAAAGTGAAACCATCAGTCTAATTCAAGGTACATTTTAAATGATCATTAATGACAGTGCTCTCAAGTCCCTGATCCTTCAAAAATCCACCAATAGAGTTTTACCTTTTCATCTTTAACTTTGTCTTAAAACAGAAAAAGTTGTGTTAACTTGTGACGCTGCTTTCTTCCAGATTTTTAGCTTTTATTTATTTTATTTATTTTGTATTGCACTGAACAAACTCAAGTTACAAAGTGCTTCACGAGGACAGCAATGATTTAAAACACAACAAAACATACAACAAAACACATGCAGGTGGGTTGTAAATTTAAACCAAGAAACAATCAAGAAAATACTCTGAAACATAAATGTGATTTCAAAGAACTCTAGAAGAAATTAAATTATTTTAAAAGAGTTCTAAAAACTAAAACTTATTCACCAAAACAAAATGAATAAAATAAAATACGTAAAACAATTAAACAAACCCAAGTCAAGTCAGGAATGGCTTGGCGATAAAAGTATGTTTCAAGACTTTATTAAGCTTTTGAAGAAATGAGAGCTACCAGGAAATAATTAGCAGAATCCTATAGTAAGTACAAAAGAAGAATGTGGAAATAAATATAGTTAAACTAGATATTTAAATATAAATGTGTTTTTTAAAAAACAGGAAGGTATTGAGGGATATTTTGTGACTCTAGTCATGGTTGTATGAGGGTTTTGGCAGACCCCAAATTGAATTAATTAATGTTTAATTGGAGGGGACATTCTACATTAATGAACATTAGTATGTAATGCAAATGTAAATATGCCAGAGTTAGCATAAGTGCTGAAATGCATCCACAGCCTCTTAGCAGGTTAGATATATAATACATAAATCAACAATAATACAGATAAGATGATATAAGTGCAGAAAAGTTGCATTGAAATAGTTTAAAGTGCATGTTTTTAAGTGTAAGTGACAATATTGTAAGAGATGATACATAAGCAAACGTGATGAAGATGAATTTTAGGTTTCATTTTATTTCAAAACTTCTGTGCATGTCTGTCCATTCAGGAGTTCACCACTCTAAATACGAATGATTAATTAAAACTATTATATAGCTACAGGCTGTCAATATAAGTCAATATAACTGACATGGGAAAGTGTGCAGTTCAAGCACTTTTACAGCGGTGTGCAAAAATATCACTTTTACACTCTACAGATTCTGAATTAAACAGCGCTTTTATCCACTTTAACCCTGATGATCTTTTATATCACGGTTTGTCTTTCGCATTTATTCTGTGCTGTTGTATGCGTGTCTGTAAATTAATGTAGAGCTTATGTTGTTTTGTGTAGCCCCTCTGTCGTCTGGCTTCTGTCTGGTACTGTTGTTTTATGTGCTATATTTATTTCAAGATTGTACACACTTGTACAAATCAATACATCAGGAGGACGGATGGATGTCAGCCTGTCCTCTATTTAAATTAAAATGAAAAGCTAAATAAATAAAGTTTTCCCAGATTCACTCCAAAGTACGGTTGTAGAGCTGTTAACCAATACTTCATATTTCATGGACTTATCAGTAAGCAGAGGGCAGAGGTCATACACTAAGTTTTGGGAGTAAGGCAGAGGCGCGAGCTCCCGCTTTGTGAGGCCGCAGCGCCCCCTGCTGAGCTCTACGCCTCACTGCAGCTGCTGCCCTGGACTCTGCTGTCATGTGTTTTACAATAAAAGCGACTGTTTTCTTGTGTTGGTCATTAAAAAAATCAGATATGGAGCTCGTATTTATATTTATTATTATTTTTTATATACGTAACAGAATGCATATGAGTTGTACTTAGTGCATTTGCAGCAACTTATCTGAAATGTGGAGCCATTGGACTTCTTTAAATACAATGCTCCATAAGAGTCCCTGTAATTAAGCTGCACACTTAAACTCTGTCTTTGTCAATTAATTAAAAGTCAGAGAAAATATTAATTGTTCGTCCCCTCTAATCATGTCTGATCCTATTGGGTTAAGTCTACAGCGGGATTAAAGCCTGAATGAGCGCTCGTTAGTTGTGTGAAATGTAATTAGACTGCCCTGTACTCCGTCTACATGTAGAGGCCATTGAGCAATAATGATGCTGTCTGTGCACAGGTCTGGCGCTTCCCCCTCTGTCAGACTGATCGATGATTATTGGCAGCCAGCTGCACGGACTGATCCAGACTGGAGTGGACCCGTATGTCTGCAGCCGCCCTCAGGCTTTGTATGGGCCATTTAGGTGCAAAATAACGCGCAGGCTTAATTGACCCAAATATTTGATATTAAGATAAAGCGGTAAATAGTGGATCAGGAAGCTGGTGACAATGGAGCAGGGTGCATAATGAGGGGTTTGGGCTGACCACCAACACAAGTTCAATATTGACTCTGTGGAGCAGCCTGCAGCGCCGCCTTGTTCCCAGGGAGACTCCAAATAAAGATGCTGATACATACTGAGGAGAGCAAACAACATGCAGAACTGTCAGTCAGCTCTTCCTCCTCAAGCAGTTCCCCCATATTCCAGCCAGGCCTGCAGCAGCAGAGCGAAGAGCAAAAGGGGGATTTCATGCTGCACAAATGGAAGGCAATGACCCATAAATTGGACTGCTTTTGAATGCAAATGCGTGGATGTTAATTAACACCTGAGTTGTTGATTGTGTGAGCTCGTTGGCCTTTGATTGAAAAGAAATGGCACCTTGAAACATCAGCTGTAGCTTTGAACTAGGAAACTTGTCTTTGATTGGTATGGGAAGGAAGAAAGACTGAGAAATGTCACACAAAGGGAATCTTAATTTCCCGAATTAGGGGTTGTAATGTGAGGCTGAGAGGGGAAGAGGTCTGAGGGGAACAGGCCTGTAGACTTGGCCTTTGGCTGGACTGGACAATGAATGTGTTTTTGATTTACATGTCTGCTCTGATCATTCTGTAGGACAGTCTGAAGACCACATGGAGGCTTTGAAGGAGATGTCTCGGTGCTCTGGAGCTCACAGTGACCTGATCTGCTGAACTTCTCTATCAGACAATATTAAAGAGGAGAAGTAATCATGAACATGAGTCAGTAAGCCAAAAATAAAACAGCATTCATCCACAAAAACATGACTAATCTGTACAATTATAGTTAGATTTTTTTTGATAAATTTGTTAGAACTCATATTTTATATTTACATATATAATGTACAGTGCTTAACAAATTTATTACACCACCTGTGAAAAAAAAGCATGAAAACATAAATATTTTAGAAATATTTCACAAACTTGTCTAAAACTGAAAATGTTGTTGTTAATGTGCGAATATTTATAACAGGAATGAGGAATTTCAAACTGAATTCACCTTTTTATAATCAAATTTGAGCCGGTTCACTTTAACCACTAAAAATAAAAATTCTGCTTAATAATGCACATAAATAACTATAATTTGACACTTTAATCAAGAAATGATGATGTGCTGTATCTATTTTTCCTGTTTTTTTTTTTTTTTGTAAAACAGTCAGTTGGAAAACAATAATAATTATATGTCAGCATTAAAAATATGCTGACAAAAATAATAACAATATAACATTTTGAACAGGAATGAGGGATTTCAAACTGAATTCATCTTTTTATCCCCAAATTTGAGCTGCTCACTGGACTTCCCTGCGAAGTAAGAAATTAATCAAGCAAAGCATTTAACCATAAAAACAAAGTTCACTGTTCAGCAATAAGGGAAAGTAACTATAACCTGACATCTTCATCAATATATAATAATATGCTATTTTTTTTTCTTCGTTTTGTTTTTGTTTTTGTAAAACAGCCAATTTGAAAATTCCTGGAAAAACAATATTTATAATATTTTAGCATTTAAAATGTCATTTTCGGTAAAATGCTTCTACATGGTGTATTAACTATTACAGATATATAAAAAATATATTTTGGTAAGTACCTGTGTCATTAATTTAGGGCATCTGTGGCATTGACCGTGCACTGGGTGGTGGCCTTATAGGAATGTTAAGGACTGTGTATTTTTAATGTATATATATTTTAAACACAGTGCAAAACAAATTTATTACAGCATCTGTTATTAAAAGAAGAAAACTTTAATATTTTAGAAATAGTGAAAAAAAGTCTTGTTTGTATGAAAATGTTATTGTTATGGGACAAAGCGGGAATAAAAATTATTTATTTTATCTGAAATTATTCATTTATTATTAACTATTGAAAAACAATCACAACAAATTATCTCAATCTGACTTAAACATCATCCGACATAAATATACAGTCATTACATGAGATTCAAGATAGATTTAAAAATATTTTAAAAAGTAACCAAGAAATTTTGTTTAATTCAATTTTTAACAATCTCCAGTGGGGGGTGGTGGGGAGGTGTCCACAGTTGCTGATGAAAACTATACAATAATGTTAATTTACAATATTTTCTCTGCTATTAAATGCAGAATAAATGACAACCATCACCATAAAAACTACCCCTCCCCCACATCATAAGAAAATAACTTTTAAATACATGAAGAGAAATATAATACGAATTAACAAAACATGAATAAAAACACTGGTTTAGTATGCTTTTACATGAATAAATTACACCACAAATTATGATAAAATAGCTTAAAGTTTTTAAAATAAAAGTTTAAAAAATGACTTTGTGGGAGAAATTTAATTACACTGCATTAAAAAAAACATGTTTTCAAAAAATGTGTTATTAATCTAATAAACTACAACATTTAAATTGATTTTAGGGTAAAAACTTGGCTGTTGGGGACCTCTGTATATTGGGCTATGTGTTTGTTCTTTTTTGTGCCTTTCTAAAGTATATATTTTCTATCTATCTAATTCTATGTGCATTAATTTCTACCTTTTTGAAACTTTATTTTATTTGTCCTGACTCTTTAGTTTCATTCTTACTATTTGTTTATTGTTTTTGCAACAATTTACCAAGTCAACTTACTTAAATGTTTAAATGTACTTGGTGATAAATATCAATGATTCTTTTCCATGGCCGGGCTATAACTCTAGGTGCTTGACCTAAATGAAAATGAACACATTTTACTTTTTAAAAATATTATAAATAAGAGTATTTTGTATAGAATGCACTAAATAAATGCATGAAAATGTTTTGTTCATTTCTGAATACCCTTGACTGCACATGCATTTTTTTTTATCATCTTTACAATGCACATTTTCAGTTTAAAAATACTAAATATTTAGAAATAAACAGAAGAAATATCAAATTATTTGAGATCAAGTCAAAAGCTCTCTGATAACAAACACCAGTATATTGAAACAATATTTACTATTCATTTGTCCGTGATAAACTGTGCACCCCTAAAATCAGATTAGCCTCAGTGATTTTGATCAGCTCTGTCCCTGTGAGAAAAGAGCTGTCACAGAAGCTCAGCTGTACATTGCTGCAGATGGGGCCAAAAGTTCAGAGTGATCTTACTGAGTTTTAGATGAATACAAACTATAAAACAGTGATTTGGTGAGAGTTCTCTGTACTGAACACATTTACAATGCTCTACTTTAGTGCTAGGACGCCCCTCTGCGGTGGTTCTCCTTCACTCCCAGCAGAGGGACATGGCCTGTGCAGCGTAGTGCCAAACAAAGAGGGTTGCTAGTGGAAAAATAAAATGTTGTAAATGTATTCAGTGAAGTGTCCAATCACTCCGATGCCGTTTTTTCAAGTTTGTTTTTGTCTATAATTCAGAAAAATACAAGAAGCTCTTGGCCCCATTTGCAGCAGTGAACAGTTTTGTTTCTGTGCCGGTTCTTTCCTTACAGGGGCAGAGCACCTACTGAAAAGTGCTTCAGACAACCTCGGTTCAAAAATACTGAAGTATCCCTTCAGTAAATGAAATAACAACGGCAGCTGTTTTGTGCAGAAGCAGGATTAAGATACAAAAGTCTGACGTAATCCTGACAGATGTATCTCCATGTAAAATAGGTCTTAGACTAAAAACTCAATTAAGCCAATTTGTATGGTAATGGAGGGTCCATGAGTTCAGATTATGTTAGCATTATTGGAGTGCAGCTGTATGATGTGCACGTCAACAGTAGAAACATTAGCCAAGGTGATTTTGATCATTTTACCCCTGCAAGCAGAGAACCGGCAGGGGATCATTGCCATACATTGCTGCAGATGGGGTCAAAGGCTGCAATATGGTGAATTTTTATTTCATTTTATTTACTTTTAAACAGCATATATGTGATTGTACATTGTTCTTGACATCTTCACACTTTTTTGTCCTGCCAGCAAGCCCCTTTGTTTTGGTACTACTTTGGCTCTCTGCATAGCCGATGTACCCTTCTGCCCAAAGTGCAGCGGTGCCAAAACACTGGGGCCTGATAATGAACAAGTAGATCATTTAAATGTGTTCAGTGTGCAAAAATCACCTGGACATTGTTTTTAATGCTTGCTTTTATCCAAAATTTGCTTAATAATGTGGAGCTCTTGGCCCCATCTGCATCAGTGTATAGCCTAGCTTATGTGCTGGTTCTTTCCATACAGTGTCAGAACTGATCAAAGTTACCATGGCTTATGTATAAACTATTGATGTGAACTTCATACGGCTCCACTTTAAAAATGCTCCCTTTAACCCTTTGACTGGCATTGTGACCGCACGGTTGACTTTTTTGCTCTATATTGCTTTATTTAAAAATCTGTAAACCTAACTATGGCTTTTTATCCTCACTCACCTCTTTCAATAGTGTATGTAACACTAATTATACCCACTGGATAGTGCTGCTATACATAATTATCATTGTCTAAAAACTGTGGAAAAATGGAAGTGACTCTGCACAGCTCCTCAGATGACATAAGTAAGTAAGAGTAAGAGCAAGGTTAAAGGTTATTTTAACAACTAAAGAAATCCATCCATGCCCAGAATAACCCTAAAGAGATAAGTCAACCCGCGAAGTCACCTGCATATCTGCTTCCTGATTGGTTGATCTGAAAAATAAAACCTAAAATGTTGCTAAATGAAGAGGCAGGACAACAATTTTATCAACAAATATTTTTTTTGCAAATGTATTTCTTTATGTGGAAGTCAAAGGGTTAAGACAACACAAGGGCTAAAATCATATTTCGTTCATCCCGTATTCTTGTTCATTCTGATATTTTTGTTTCATCTTATGTTCAGACTGCAACATGTTGACATGAAATTAATTGGAGTAGCTGATTTATTTTTAATTAGTCTTGATATCTCATTAAGGAGGCGTTGGGGGATCCTGAGACCAGACCAGTTGAGAGCCACTGGTCTCCAGCACTAATTAATAATTTGTCTTGTTTGTGGGCTGAGGGCAGTATATCTGGAGTGAGCTGGTCTGGCAGTCATCTGTCATTTGCTCTTCCTGTGTGCCCCTTCAGTCTGTCTGACATCTCTGAGCAAACACAGGCCAATACACAACCCCAGGCAGGGCACTGTGGGCCAGCCAGTGAGAGCAGCCCTCTTCTAATGTTTGTGTGACAAAAAAGGCAAGGCAAATCCTCGCAATGGAATCAGATAATCACCAACCTGTGAAGAGCCTGCCCCAATCCACATCCACGCCGGCCCCCGGCCCCTGGATTAACTGTCTGTTTGGCTAATAATTTTAATCTTCTGGAGAGGGCCAAGAATGGGTGACAGGGCTTGGAATAAACATCTAATCCTCCAGGTCCCCTCCTCCTGACTCCTGCAATACCTCCTCCTGACCTCTTGGTAGACACTTGTACCCACAATGAACAGTCTGGATCTCCAGCTGCTTTCCAGTCCAGATTGAGATCTTGGTCCATTTATTTTTGCAGGACAAAATCTGCCATCCAGACAAGAGTAAAGCTGCTGTGTGACAGACTGCTGCCAGACTGTCCCGGCCTGACATCGTCCAGAGGAATGTACACGGCAGAGTGTGGGGTGTGTGTGTAGACAAGGGTGCTACTGAGGAGAGGGCACTTCAGGTTCACAGGGTCAAGAGATGTCTGTCTGGGACGCATGTGTAGCAGCGGGGAGCACACCTCAGGGTGGACCAGGGACACAAGATTTTACTTCTAAAGGAAAAATTAAACATCTGAACACAAAAAACAAGTAAGAACTTTGTTCTACTGTGTGAAATAAACACATCATGACTGATCCCTGCAGCTGCTACAGCTCCAAAGATGTGATTATAACTACACAGAAGCATCAGAGTTTCAGCTCCAGCTGGTCAGGATCTTATCATGGACTTGATTCGATGATGAATTTTTATCACATACTCACAAAATGATTACAATGTGTTCAAATTCAGTGTTTTCAAGTGAATGTTACCTGCAAAATTCATCCATGTTTGATTTTTGTCATGTGATGTCAGTCATTTTTGGGTAAATTGACATGTGGGAAGATTAGAGGCATTATGTTGCAGAAAGGGTGCACGATATTGGATTTTTACTGACGTCCATTATGCTGACATTTTTGTACTCATTATCTTAGACCCTGATATTGATACCAATGTTTTTGGTCAAAAGTATGCACTCTGCACTTTACTAATATTGACCTCCTGACACTGTGACATGTACATGCTTACATTCATACATTCAGATGATATTTCAGCTGATATAAGGGACATAAATGGAGGATATATAAGGCTGACATATTGGCTGCAAATATTTACAGAAAAGTTCATATATGCAGATGCAGATCTTTAACTGTGTCAGCTATTTTCTGCTGATACCAACATCATGCCAACATTATTGTGCATCCCTGTGCACATGGTTGAGATCATTTGGGAGTATATTGTTGTAATAATCAAGCTCATTAATGTCTCCCGATTTATTTTAACTGTAAGGGGAAACATGTTCCTTCCTCTGTCATCAAATCCAGCACAGGCCACCAACATCAGGCATAGCTGCAGTGATGGTGAAGTTACACCACAATACTGATGGCACTTGAGTCTAATTGTTGCTGTTTGAAGTATAGCCACTTAGATATCCTGTTTAGGATGGGGCTGTATGGTCGCACCTTTGTTCTGATAAGGGTCCCTGCCCCCATTGACAAAGTGCGAACGACTGGGAGGGCCGCAACAATATAAGAGGCCCCGGGGGAGTGTCAGAGGCACACTGTCTATCTCTGAGTGACTGGAGCTACTGTGCTTGCTGCCGTTTATCACTGAAGTTTCTATCATGGATTTCCTCCGCGCTTGTTTGCTTTTCACCGCAATCTTCGGGCTTGGCACTGCTTTTACGCATCAGGATATGAAGGACGCACTGTTACAAAAACTCGGTTTGGATGAAGTTCCTAGAATCCATAAGAGGGATTTGGAGAATCTTGTTATTCCGGCACATATCAGAAACAAGTACTTGTCAATGCTGAAGATGCACCACAGCAGGAGGAGGAGATCTCTGCCCAGTCTGGCGGGCATTCTGAGGGGGATCCCTGGAAATGCAGGTATGGAACTTAGATATTTTAGAAACTATAGGACGCTTTTTGATCATTTTTCGTGTAAAAAATGAGATTTTACATACACATAGTCATAAATAAACTGTTATTTTGACGCGTAAATGCGCAAGGACTATTTTACGCACGCATTCATCTGTTATTTCGGCGCGTAATAACAGCAACACTGCGCACCAGCTATTTAACGCATTCAAGTACAAGTATTAACATCCACTAAAACACTTTCAATTCTCTGTGCCATAGATATTTCCGGGGAGTATGTGTATTCTGACACAACGAGGCATCGCATGGTGTTCGACATGGAGGCGAGGATCCCGGATAACAGCGAGGTGACCATGGCAGAGCTGAAGCTCTACCAGCGGGCCTCCAAACGCTATGCCATGGAGAGGAAGAACCACAGACCTGTGAACAATGCGCGCGTCAGCATCTACTGGGTGGAGGTGCTGCCAAACGGATCCAACCGGACATCGCTGGTAGATTCTCGGTAAGCAGTCCATCAATATCTGTGGATGATTTTTGGAAATTATATTAACTACAGAGCCTCACCAGGGCGTCAGCTGGTTATCTTAATAGCAGTAATTAAATTGCATTATTCTCCAGGTAATTTCCGTTTCATCTCAGTTTAATTAATCGCCCTTATCTCTCATGTTCACAGGTTGATCCCCATTCACGAAACCGGCTGGAAGAGCTTTGATGTGACGCAGGCGGTGCACTATTGGTCCAAGAGCCAGCAGAAGACACCTATGCACCTGGAGGTGTGGATCGAGGGCGAGAGACCTGGCAGCTACGCGGCAGAGATGGCCAAGAGTGTGCGCTTTACCACCCAGGAGCAGACAGACAACACCTTGGGAAAACCCGAGCTCATCCTCTACACACTCAACCTCGAAGAGTACGGGTAAGGGCGCGAGCTTTGAAATACAGGATATTGTATCAGGGTGACAATTAGTCTGTATCCCCTTGTTTTTTACCTGTCACCATCCGTATTCATCAGTCGATTTGTTGGGTGACACGGTGGCGTCAATTTACTCATTCGCATGTTCAGGAGAAATGTGGCAGCACATCACTGTCTGGGGTTTTTATGCAAACTTAGAAGCTCAAACAGTTTCCCACCAGGTGGATAGATAGTTAGAGAGATGGATATATAGATTTTCTGTCCCAAGCAGTGAGAGAAAATCTAAATAAAGGCTAAAGAATACATACAGTAAACACTGAACATGTGAATAACAGTTCTTTAAAAGCACAAAAGTGCAGCCATTCAAGGTAAACATTATTTAAAGCAACAACTGATAAAACGCCTTGTGCAGAGTTAATCTAATATTTTTCAGTGTGGTTATATCAAAAGGAATGTGGTGTTTTAGATGTTTTTTTAGGCCTGTGCAGCTTTATAAAGTCTGCCCCATGAGAGTAACAGCACGAGTTCTGATCTGATCTCAATGGAGAACTATTCTTTCAAAATAGACCCAAGTAAGGCCCCATTCATGAGGACTGCCAGATTGAAAACATTATGAACATCAGGGGTGTGGCTCAACATTTCTGGGCTCATTCAGGCTCATTTCTTTTGAATATACTGAATTTAAACTCGTGTCATCCATCGTCCACTTTCATATAAAGTTTAAGAGCAGCAAACAAACACAACTTATTTGAACCTCTGTCATCACAGGGCTCTCAACAATAATATAAGCAAGTAAAAGTGAGTAAAGACCAATGACTGTAGACGGGGAGTAATCAACTGTCACCTCGACAGCCTCTACTCTGTCCTTTAGGCTTAAATTGAGGAGGCTATTAAAAGAAAATGGCGCACCATGAGCTGTGGTTAAAAGCAGTAAACCAGCATTTCTGTTTAGTGGAAGGAAGTCCACTTTTAACAGCTTTTCTCCCTTATAATGTGAAATTCATCCACAAAACAGAGATGCTGGTTTGAAGTGAAGCAAATACACCTGATGAGGGGCAGATTTTGTAAAATAAAGTCCTTAAATTTAAGGTGGCCTGAGGTGACTGCAGATCCCTACTCTGCATGGAAATGCCTATTTATACCATTACATTACTGGGTCAGTGCTGGGATACTATGTTTCAGGGGGAGTTTGGGTGTCAGAAAGGACAGCATGGTCCCTCACAAGTAAACAGCAGACACATGAGTTAGATACAGAAACAGAGCGGCAGAGCTGAGTGCTTGTGCAGCAATATTAATGTAATATTATGAGCTTCCGTGGCAACAGTAAACAAGTCGTGTCCATCATGGTGCCTCAGTCATGACAGACATGGAATGTTACAAGGACAAGGGGATATTTGAGGGAATAAAAGAACTTAACTTAAACACATTTAATGTAGAATTAGTCATTTTGTTATTAATTTAACAAATTCTGCTTCCAAACAAATTCACATACCGTCACTTTAAGGTTGATTGAAAGGTGCTGTAACCTAACTTTTGTCAATCTTTTCCTCCTCAGCTCTCGCGGTGACTGCGACCTGAACCAGAACAAAGACACCTGCTGCAGGGAGCAGTACTTCGTCAACTTCAGAGCCCTCACGTGGACGCAGTACTGGATCATCGAGCCTGCAGGGTACCAGGCCTTCAGGTGCACCGGAGGCTGCAAACAGCCAAAGCGTAACTACGGCTATGGAGAGAGGCGGTGCACGGCGTCGGAGAGCGCCCCTCTACCCATCATGTACCTGGTGAAGAAAGGGGACTACACCGAGATAGAAGTGGCTGAGTTTCCTAACATGATCGTAGAGAGGTGTGCGTGCACGATGGATAATGTCTCTATCGTATGATATGAAGGAAAACAGCTGCAGTGATCCTTGAATAACAGACTGATGGTGGGGTTATAGGACTGCTGTGGTGTGTTTTCACAGCTGGGTGTGTTGAATATTTAAAGGTCTAGTACTTCTATTTAAATGGACTTTTATGAGGAGAGTCCTGCTGTCTGCAGCTTTACCTCCTCCCACAAGCACTTTTATATATTTTGTACATTTTGATATCTTTTTATACAAATTTGTATTGTTATGCTGCATCAACAGCGATCATTCAAATTCTGTCTGAAGTGTTATATTTTTGAGCTGTACATAATATGAGTTTATGTTTGGAAAATAAAATATTTTGTTCACTTAAGAGTACCTGATCTGGTCTTCCTCTCTCCTGCTGCCTCTCTGCAGTCTGGCTCCATTCACATTCATGTTAACATTCAGATGCAGACATACAGCTGCCTCCTCTTTCACCTCTCTGTTTACAATCACAAGGAGCAAGAGCCGAGCAAATCACTTGCCTAATGACTTATAACATTTGGCACACTGTTGTTGACAAAGGCAGTCAAACCTACTTGTAATGCTTTATTTACAGAGGGAAGGAGCTACACGGCCACATACGGAGTTAGAGTTCAATTCACATTCAGTTAGAATAGGCTGCTTGTGTGTTTACATCTGGCTAAGGCTGGTCAAACATTGGTAATCAGGGCCAATACCTAACGCACTGTTTGCTGTCTGAGTAGGGGGTCTTGTCATTCACTAATATGCTGCTGATGGAGGCAAACATGCTGCCTCGCCAAAGACAAGCAGCTGTCTGTCTGGGAGGAAAGTGGATTCACATCAGAAAAATCTTGAGCTAAACAGTGATAGGTGGTTTTACCAGCAGGTAGAGGTGGGAAAATGCCTGGGGCCTCATGCAGCAAGAGGCACCAGGGACCAGGCAGAAGTGTGCATCAAATGTGAGGTTTATGTCAAGACCGCTTGAATCTTCCAGAGGATTTATTTACCTCAGCACTCGGACGTGGGGAGTGGGAATTATGTCACATCCCTCTTAAACACGTTCCAGTTATGAGCTGGTGAAGTCAGTGAACCTAAAGATCATCTGACGTCCCAGTAGGAAATCCAACCAAAGGAAGCATTCCCACTGGTGGATCTAATTTGCAATACAGAAAATAAACTCCTGAGATCAACTGGAGGGCCCCATTAGAGCATGATGGGCAACTTTGGAAGCCAAGAGGACCACCTTCATATTATTCTTAGTGCTTGAGGGCCAGATATTTGGAATTTTAATGATAAAATCTCAATTCTACGAGTATTTATGGTTGTTTAAGTATATTTTATGAACATTTAGATTACTGTTTCCTTTGGTTTCAAATTGAGGACATATTCAGTGAAAACGGCACAGCATGAGATGTGCTAACCAGCATTTCTGTTCAGTGGATGAATTCCACATAATGCAGGAGAAAGTCTTTGATAAATGGACTTTTTGAATAAAGCAGTGAGCCAGCATTCTAAGATCACTCGCAGTGTTGAACCAGGAAGTCCACTTTTAACAGCTTTTCTCCCTTATAGTGCAAAATTCATCCACATAACAGAGATGCTGGTTTGAAGTTAAACAAATACACCTGATTAGGGGCAGATTTTTTTAAAGTTCTTAAATTTAGGAGTAAAGGTGGCCTGACATGACTGCAGATCCCTATTCTGCCTGGAAATGCCTATTTATACCATTACATTACAGGGTCAGTGATGGGGTCTATGTTTCAGGGGAGTTTGAGTGTCAGAAGGACAGCATGGTCCTTCACAAGAAAACCTCAGCCACATGAGTTAGATACAGAAACAGAGCGGCAGAGCTGAGCTGCAGGACCTGCTTGCTTGTGCAGCAGCCTATTAAATAATATTATGAGCTTCCATGGCAACAGTAAACAAGTCGTGTGCATCATGGTGCCTCAGTCATGACAGACACAGGAAGTTACAACTACTACAATTAAGAATTTCCTGTCTTTACCAACTCAAGGGGATATTTGAGGGAATAAAAGAAATTAACTTAAACACATTTAATGTAGAATTAGTCATTTTGTTATTAATTTAACAAATTCTACTACCAAAAAAATCCACATATTGTCACTTTAAAGTTGTCTGAAAGGTGCCGTAATCTAACTTTCTCAATCTAGGTTCACAAAGTCTGTGAACCTAAGTATCATCTGACTTCCCAGTGATGGATCCAGATTTGAAACATGGAAAATCAGTCCTCTGAGATCAAGCGGAGCACATCATTAGAACATGACTGGGCAACTTTGGTAGCCAAGAGGGCCATGTTCATATTATTCTTAGTGCTAGTGGGCCGCATTTTTGGAAACATTTTGATTTTGAGTTTAACAAATGAATTTATGACTACACCATAGGCAGCTTTACAGAGACAATCACAGGTAGTTAATGATATACTTTCTTGGAAAATTTGCAACTTTTTATAATAAATATTGTCACATTTAAACCTTTGTAGGCCCCAGGCCTCAATATTGTCCACCCTTTACTCAGAGTGTTAATTTCAAGATTGTATGAAATAGCTTGAGGTTTGATTGCGTGCCAAATTCTGCTGCCCTCACTGAAGTTCAAGCCCTTCAAATATGCGTCTTCCACTGCCCCCCCATCAATAAAGGTCAAAAATGAAATATTATTAGAAAAATAAAAAAATAAAAACAACAATAAAAATAAATATTAGATCCAATAATACTCTGATAACTGTCTGATAAAATGACATGAAATATATTTTGTTAAATTTTTTTTTTTTTTGGACCAAATTATTATTTATTTTGACAGACTTTACAGGGCTGCATCATCCAACAAAATAATTTTGGGATAATACATTAATCCATTTGATTGTCATAAAAAAACCCACAATGCAATGAAATTAAATAAGAAAAGGATGACAACACACCCTGCAAACCCTGAGTTTTCATACCCCCCCACCCCCTCCCCTTGGGTTTTGTGTTTTAAACATACACAGAAAACATTTACAGTAAGTCTGGAAGAAAAGGAGAAAGCATGTAAGCAGCTCAAATTAACAACAATAAAAAAAATATGTATCTGTCTATCTATCTATCTCTCTCTCTCTCTCTCTCTCTCTCTCTCTCTCTCTCTCTCTCTCTCTCTCTCTCTCTCTATATATATATATATATATATATATATGTATACAAGGAGAAATTCTAATGATGGAAGTAAAGGGATTAAACATTTAAGTAACACAGTGTAGTGGTAATACCCCAAACCCTTACAGGATCACAGTAAAGATCTGACAGCATTAAGGGCCTGTGTTTTATTTTCCAAAATAATCGTCCCTGCCCGATTCATTCGAGCCACGGAGAGCTCCAAAACCAGAACTTCAGTCCACAAGCTGATCCAGTGATTTATATAGAGAAGAAGAGGGGGTTTCCATCTTACTGCCAGCATCTTTTTGGCAGCAATACATGCTGAAAGCCACAACAGTCTTTGAGTCTTAAGAAGATTCTGCCCAGAGTCATCATTCAAAAGCATCATTTCTGGAGAACAGATAATTGGCACATAAAGTTTTTCAGTCAAGACTTCAGTAATCCAGAACCTTTGAACAGGTGGACACTCCCACATAATATGTAGGAACTGATTTGATTCACATAAGGAGCAATGAGGTGAGCTGTCAATACGCATTCTGAAACGCCTTGCAGGTGTCAAGTAAGTCTGATAGATAAAATAAAAATGTGTTAATTTATGATTTAGATTTTGTGATGAATGGTAGGTGTTTCTCCAAACATATGCCCAGTTTATGGATGACTCAGAGCAGTCTTTGTTCCATTTTGATACAATTGCTAAAGGAGTTTGTATTTGGTCCAATAAAGCATTACATATCAGGGAAACATGACCTTTAGGCAGTAGTAAGAGTTTCTTAATAAGCAACATGACTGGATGAACAACAGGTGGCTGGTCAACTTGAATACTAGCAGCTCGTATGGCATTTTGTTTAATTTTTTAGTATTTTATTAAATTTTGAAGAAAAAATCTCAGAGTTATTTTGGCCCAAAAACTAAATAATCCATTAAATATCTTAAAAAATAACAAGCACTCCTTTATACACACATGTACACTCACTGGTAACTTAATTAGGCACGCCTATTCAACTGCTCCTTACTGCAAATAGCTGATCAGCCAATCAAAGGAAGCAACCCAATGCAGCTTGGCAAGTAGACATGGTCAAGAAGAAGAGCTGAAGTTCGCACTGAGCATCAGAAAGGAGGTCAAAGTGACTTTTAACATGCAGGCTGGACAGTCTGAATATTTCCGAAACTTAAGGTTTACAGAGAATGGTTCGAAAAGGGAAAATATCCAGTAAGCGGCAGTTCTCTGTAGGATAATGCCTTGTTGATGCTAGAGTTCAGAGGATGGCCCGAGTGTTTTGGGATGATAGAAAGGCCACAGTAACTCAAACAAAGGTCTGCAGAGGACCATTTCTGAATGCACTACACACTGAATCTTGAAGCAGGTGGGCTACAGCCACACCGGGTGTTACTCCAGTCAGTCTTTTAATTCTGTTCTCCGTTTAGAATTTCCTTTTTATGTCTCGTGCGTTTGATTAATTTAGTGTGTGTGTTGTATGTGAATTGTGGGGGTGGGTGGGGTCTTTTATTTCCATTTGTATGCAATTTTCTACTTTTTATGTCATCTATTGTTATTTTATGTCTTATGTGAAGCACTTTGTGCTACAAATTTTTGTATGAAAAGTGCTATACAAATGAAGTTTGATTGATTGATTGACTGAAGAAAATGAGGCCATAATTTGGGAGGGCAATCATTTGGCGTGAACTACATAAAGTCATGAACCATCCTGCCTTGGTCCAGCGGTTCAAGCTGCTGGTGGTGGTGTAATGGTGTGGGATATATTTTCTTGGCATGCTTAGGGCCCTTTAGTACCAGATGAGCATTGTTTAAATGAATATTGTTGCTGACCATGTCCATCCCATAATGACCACAGTGTACCATCCTCTGAAGGCTTCTTCCAGCAGGCTAACATGTCATGTCACAAAGCTTCTATCATCTTTCTTGAACAGTGATGCACATGACAGTGAGCTCACTGTAGTCCAGAGGCCTTCACTGTCTACAGCTCTCAGTCACCTTTGGGGTGTGGTGAAATTTGCAGCAGACAAATCTTCGGCAACTATGTGACGCTATCATGTCAACATGGGCCAAAGTCTCTCAAAACTGCTTCCAGCTCCTTCTTTTATGAATCAAATAATTCAGACAGTTCTGAAGGCAACAGGGGGGTCTGATTTGGTTTGAGCAAAGTGGCCCGTGAGTGTATGCCTCTGTCCTCATATACATGACATTATTCTTCAGACAAATTTCCCATACTTCTGTTTATTTATCCACTTCTTGTGTCGACACACAGATACTGTATTTCTGTTCACGTAAACATCAGTTTAGTCCAAGCATTCACACTTCTGTTCAGATTCAATCAACTTTATTGATCCCACAGGGCAGGTCAGTTCAGCAGTCTACCAGAGCATATGTGAATTTTAGCCCACAGCAGTCAGGAAGAAAACATTTGAAAGTATGTTCAATAAACAGTTTGTGACCAGGGGGATTCTTGGCTCGTTGGCACCCTCCTGTGGCAGTATTAGTGCAATACAGCGATATTTTATAATTTAACCATTTACAGAGCTTTGGGACATTTTTATTTTAGTTCAGCCTCAAGCTACTGAGAGAGAAAAGCAGCCTCCCCTCTCCATCTTTCCATCCAGAAATCTTTCAAACTGTTTCAAACAGATGTTCTTACTATTGGACATTTTGAGCAGGAATGAGGAATTTCAAACTTAATTCACCTTTTTATACCCAACTATGAGCCGCTCACTGAGCCTCTATAAAAAGTCAGAAATTGATCAATCATACATTTAACCACTCTAACTAATATTTCTTGTGTACTGTACACAACAATAATTTGACATCTTAACGAGGAAATAATAATGTGCTTTACTATGTTCTCTGTTTTTTTTGTAAAAGAGTAAATCTGAAAATTCATGGATAACAATGATAATCATATTTTAGCATTAAAATGATCATTTTGGCTAAAGAGCTTCTACATACTGGTGTATTAACCATTACAGGGCCATAAAATGATTTTAAGTGACAACCAATGCAGTTAAGTTAGGGCAGCTGTGGCCTAAACCTTACATAAACCTGTATATAAATACTGTTTTTAACAGTATTTTCTTTTCCTATTTTCTTGTCTACAATATTGTGAGATCTTCATGGCAAGGCAAGTTTATTTGTATGTCACCTTTCAGCAGCCAGGCAATATGACGTGTTTCACACAATACATCAGAACACAATGACAAAGGGAAAAGAAAAATACATCAGAATGAACATAAAAACAAAAAAGCTCTACGGAAAAAACATTGTACTATCGTCTGCTATCTATCTGTCTGTGACCTAAATCACATCATTAACATAATTAAACTCACAGCAACAGAGTCAAAAATGTGGATGTTTATCATGTTTTAAAAAATTACTTTTATCTTTCAAGACAATTCTCAACGTGAACCAAAAACAATATTTCTAAAAAATGTTTCTACAATTGCATTCAAAGCTGCAGCTGTGGATATTTGAATGAACTTTATTTAACCAGAAAAACCTCGTTGAGATTAAGAATCTCATTTTCAAGAGTGTCCTAGCCAAGACAGGCAGCAGCACATTTACAAAGTTACAGACAAAAAAAACAAACAAAAAAAAAACAATTACAGACACAAATACATACATATAAACCAATCAAGTCAGAGTCACAGAGCAGCATGTTTCAGTCAAAGCATCTACAGCCTACTTCTTCCTCCAATGCCTTTAACCTTCCCTTAAAAAAATCTAAAGAGACCAGTTCTCCAAGACACAGTTTTTCTTGTAGCAGATTCCAGTCTGCAGGAGCAGCATATCTGAAACTCCTTTTACCCATTTCAAGACGAACTTTAGGGACAGAGAGCAAAAGTAGATTTTGTGACAGAGTCACAGAACGAAGGCTGTAGTTTCCAGAAATTCTCACGTGAATATAGTTACTTAAGTATGATGGAAGCAGGCCAAGTATAGCCTTGTAAATAAGGATATGCCAATGATTCAGCCTATGGATGGTAAGAGAGGGCCACCCAACTCGCTCATACAGAGTACAATGATGAGTTAAAGGCTTAAGATTAGTTATGAACCTTAGAGCTCCATGGTAAACAGTATCCAAAGATTTAAGGCATTGAGAAGATGCATGCAGATATAAAACATAACCATAGCGAATCAGAGGCATGAAAGTAGCAGAAACAAGATGCTTTTTTGCAGCGAAAGAAAAACAAGACTTATTTCTGAAGTAAAAGCCCAATCGCAGCCTTAGCTTCTTTACAAGCTGCTCAATATGAAGCTTAAAAGACAGAGAATCATCAATCACAAACTCAAGGTATTTACAAGAAGATACAGACTCAATCGCATGACCCTGAGCTGTAACAATGGACGGCAGGTTCTGTGACCTGTGTTTGGAATTTGTGAACATCAGCTTTGTTTTTTCTGAATTCAAAACCTTTAACCTATCACTGAGGTTAAAGGTTATTGTCATAACAGAACAGAACTTTAAGTGTGCTCATCATTAATTTATCACCTCATGGTGGAGCTGGACACAAAGTTTGACCTTTACAAAATCAGTGACATTCTTCCACTGGGACATGAATCTTTAGGATATGACATGACGAACCTTCAGCAGATGTTGACATTTACAAACTATAAGTCAGTGGCAAAGTTGTGCCTCCAAGATATACTGTAAAAATTCAACAGGTTCTCACAGGTTCAGACAGTTAATTTTAACAGTGAATCAGTGTTATGAGGCTTTTGCAGTGCATGGTGGGTAAGTATTTGTAACATTACAGTATTTCATTGTGGCATTCAGACTGTAAATTCACAGGAATTTACAGACTAATGAGATTCTGTGGTTAAACAGTAAGGATATTAAATTACAAGTGACTGTTGTGGGCACTAAACAGCAATATACTGTCACTAAATGATAATTAACTGGACTTTTAAAGGCATGCATCTTCAGAATACTGTCAAATCACACTGAAGTGCAATCAAATCACAGAATAGCAGTCAAATCAAGGTCAATTTGGGAGTTTATGACACCCTGTAGTCATTTTCCAGTATAATACACTATTTAAAATTGTGTTTCTGTGTCAGGGTTGCTGTAAAACATTACTTATTCTAATTTTTTTTAATTATTTTGAGTCATTAACCAAACATTTACTGTGAAACTTTAAACTTTGTAACAATAAACACTGACCACAGGTTTGGCAAAAAATGAACTTTTTAACCCACCAGCCAACTGTGCTTTTTACCTGCAAAAATCTGAGGTTGTTTTGTGTTGTGTGTAGGTTTTAGTGCATCTGTTTCACTGGGTAAATCATTTTAGTGAATCAGGGCATGGAGGAAAAAGAAAGTTCAGCATGTGCTCATGAATGACTGCTTTGGAACAAACATGCACCCGTCACGGCGCATAATCCTCAGATTTAGCCACAAAACTAATTTATCTGCATTTGGTACCTGGCAGGTGCTGGTTTTTGTACCTGACGTCAATTATTTGTAATTATTCATCCCAGACAGCCAAAACTTTTGATTTTGACACCATACATTTCTTTAACATTAGCGATAAAGCCACTTCAATCTTGTTTTCCTTCAGCTACATAAAGTGCAAAACAAATCAACCTCTTCACAAACCACACTCGACTGAATGGTTTCTGTAACTTTAATCGAGTTGAGACAGAAAACAAAGAAAAATACAGCTGTAAATTTCTCCAAACACAAATATCAAAACTGTCTGATAGAAAAGCCTTTGCATTGATTTATTGTAAAAGACCTGATATATAACCTGCAACAAAAAGCGATAAAAAATATAGTGTCTGTTGTATCATAGGTTATACGGCAAAATCAAAGCCTGAACTCTGGATTTATGGTTTCAGTACAATAAAAGAGGAAGGTGCAAACTCTCCACACATCTCAATACAGTAGACAGTTCATCACACAGCAGTATTCGGGCAAACTAACACTTTCTTCATCACAATACAGTCAATTTACTAATGAACATTCGTGCATGGTTCAGATAGTGGATCAATATTTACACATTTCTTAATATCAACATGGACAGGTCTAAATAAAATAAGACACACACAACTGACTTGGTCTGAAATGTTAGCTCTGATCATGATTATGTGTTCGGCTGGATGTCCTACGTCAGCGTTATGAGCGGTTAGAGGAGGAGCTGCCATTATTGCCGGGCCACACAGTCACCAACTCTAAAGCTCTAGGATGTGCCTTTTAGAGAAATTAAAGGAGCAGTTCACAAGTTTTCCACACTGGAATGGGTTATCTCAAGGTCAAATGACACCCTAAAAACTGGTAAATGGCATCCGCACATTTTGAGAGTGCCCTGATGTTAGCTTCTTTAGGCTAAGGCTCTCTTATGAAGTGCACATGAGAAAATGAAAGTGAACTCTCTGGACTGTTTTTGCAGCGGCTGAGGGTAAAGAAGGAGAAGAAAAATGAAATGGACGCCACTCTTGCAGTTGAGTTCTTGTGCTGCGACTACTCCAGGGTGAAAATGTACATATTGTGGCTTTAAGTTTCTCTCCTGTCCCCATCAGTCACACTTTTCATGAGCCATTAGTGGTGTTGATGTTAGATGTGCGGTCATACTGTGTAGCCCTTTGGGTTTGCTGGTGAAAATGACCAACACTGCCTGCTTCCACTCTTTTGTGCTGCACTAGGACCATCAGAAACTTGCTTAGGTTTGTAATAATGGTATACACATCCTGCTTTAATAAATACTATCATGGTTTTCTTTTCTTTTGTCAGACTGTTTAGTTCTTGCTTGTCTACTGCACTTAAGAGCTTGATTAGAAAGAAAGGCTGAAGTCCTGACTCCCTCGGAAAAGAAAAGAAGAATAAAGTGTTATATCAAGACTAAGAGGCATAAAGCAGCAGTAAAATGGCTTAATTATGTCCTTAAAATGGCTTGACCAAAATACTCTGACAGCTTTGTACACTGGAATAACTTCAAGGATCAGAACAGACAGACAGGACGATGGGAGGGGCCACTCCAGTAATGAGGTGTTAACTATGGTAGTAGCAGGGCTGATGTCCTCACTGTTTGAAGTAGCAAACCGGGACATCGCCCATTCAAAGGTCTTTAACACACCTTTGAACTCAATCAAAAGTCATAAGCCAGGGAGAATGTAAAAAAAGCCAACGAGTTGTTTATTGTAGGTCTATATGGAGCTTGGGGTTACAGGTTTGATACTGGGAACAGAACACAAAAGCTTGCTGTAAAGTCATTGGTTGATTTAAATGATTGACAGAGGACTATATTGACACAAACAGTCTAACAATATAATCACCTACCATGCTGGTCACTAAGAAGCCAAGGATCTGATCAATCAGTTATTTTTTTAAATTTTAGCATAGAAACTACAAAAAAAATATTTACAATTTTAGAATAAAAAAGCAAACAAAAAAAAAACAAAAAAAACAACAAAACAAAAAAAACACAGCACAGATAAAATGCACAACCCTGAAAAAAAAATGAACATGTGCCGGGCTGGCAAAATGTTTGGGGTTCCTGGTGTTACAAACATGAGATTCTGTTTAAAAGCAGGTCATTTAAAAGTGGCAAAGCAGATAATGAAATATACAACAACATGAGAATTGATAGTATGAAACTTAACCCACATCATAAATGCGTATTAACATACACAGAACTTCAGTGACACTCAGGGGCTCTGCTCTCCTCTCTGATGTGGAATGCTGTTGCTCAACATGTTTTACTCAGTTGGGGGTTAAGATTATTAAAAGGGGGTTATATATGAGTAGAAAATCAAAAATGCAGGGTAGAGGATGTTCCGTGGCTTGCGGTGGATCTCAGTTTGGGCCACCAGTCCATAAGAACAAGTGTTTTAGTAATAGCCGGGCTGGTACTGCTGGCTCCACGGCTTCTGGTTCCAGAACTGCAGAGAAAATAGAGAAAAGTTTATAAAAATCTGCAGTGAGATTTGTATTCCAGTCTCGACATGTCCTCTGCTTGTTTGTGAAACAACAACCATAGTGACAGAAATCTGAGCATAATATCAGTAAAATCCAGCAAATAAGCAGCCGGTAACAAATAAGCTACTGCAGAAACAATAATTGAAGGATAGAGCTGTGCAATTAATCAAGTTTTAATCTCAAACACAATCACTGCCTTCATTTATGAAAACTGAGTAATCAAGGTTTACACGACACGCAGAATTTATTCTTTCTCTATTGTTAGCATTACTCTGAGGTACTTGCATTTTAACAAATAAATGTTTCACTTAAAATGTTCAAAACGATGTCAAGTTCAATGATGGCATACGGTGTTTGTTTTAAAATCAGTGAGTACCGTAATTCCTCGGTTATAACAGGCTCTTTTTTTTGCTTTTAAATAAGTTCTAATTTTTCAGGTGCGTATTATACACAAGTACAAGCAAAACACTTAAAATATTTTGTCTCGCCAACATCACGATTGCAACACATCTGATACTAAAAGCCAAAATATTTTCTCTCTGCAAAACATTCTCACCAAACTTGCGTTATTCTTATTAAACTGTTCTAATCAAATATGTTGGGTCTTAATTAGTTTAAGTTTGTGTAATCATCGTTTAATTCTCAAGTGTTGCCACTCACTGGCAAACTTAGAGCACTGCCATTTTGTGAACAAGGGGATATACCAATACCTATCAAAACGCTCAGTTGGGTTTTTTTCCCATAATCCAGCAGCCCTGGTGGGGGCAGGTAAGTTTAAATTCATGCATTATCAAATACATGTTTGGAATTCAGGGCAGGCAGAAGCCACCGTTCTACTCAGTTCAGGTGAGAAAGTGTATCTTAACTTTGATTTTTAAATGTTAGTTTGCTGTTTGCTCCCCCGCTGACTGGACATCACATTTTTAGAACATTTTGTCTGAATGACTTTGTTGTCGTGCTGGACGGCACACAGCCGCCTCTACACTGAGGAGTTATTACTACAGCGAACTAAAAAGGACAAACTCTGAGTATGGAAGAGTTGTGCTGATTCTGGTACAAATGGAAAAACACTTCATGGCTGTGTTTATACTGACCCCCTGCTGCCAGCTCTGATTGAAGGCTTGAGCCTTGTCCATGCCATTCCTGTTGCCAAAGTGGCCGCTGCTCCTGTTGTAGTTGCCATTTTTGTTGCCGAAGTTGCCGCGGTTGCCACCTCTCTGATGGAACTGTGCGGAGAAAAAGCAGAGCAGATGACACTTTGAGAGCGGCTGTTTAGACTTCAGGCATCAAGAAGCATTAGCTGAGGTACTCGAGGGAAAGTCTGAACAAAGTCTCCAAACCAACCTGTCCGGGATGTCCCCTGTTTCCACCGCGGCTCATGTTGCCTCCACCTCCTCTGTTCATGTTCCCGCGGTGTGATGGGCCGCCTCTGTTCATGTGTCCCCCCCTGGGTCCCATGCTGCCACCCCTCATTGGTCCAGACCTGGGGGATCCTCCCAGGCTAGGAATGTGGCCGCCCCTGTTGAAGTTTCCACGGCTGGGGTATCCCCCTCTGAAGGCTGGGGGAGGCAGGAAGCCACGTGGTGGACGGTTGAAGCCACCGCGAGGGCCAGGGCCTGCGAGAAGTTCAGGAACACCACAGTTAACAGAGTCACGTTAGGATATGTGAGGAGAACATCAGCTTAACCCACAACGCTGCCCTACCTCCTCTGAAGCTGCCTCTGTTCTGGAAACCTCCACGGCTGCCACCTCTCTGTCCCGGGCCACCACGGCCAAACTGGTTCTTGCCTCCTCGGCCACCGCGCTGGCCTCCACCTCTCTTTGGTGTTGTGCTTCCCTGGTTTGGTTTCTTCTCAGCTGGCAGAGCTGTCTTGCTTTCCTCTTTGTACTGCTCCAGGAGCTTTGTTGCCTCATCCTTCTGCAGCTCGGCATAGACGACCTTGTTGAAGCTCTCTCCTGCCTCGGGCAGAGAGTAGAAGCCTGTAACAGAGGAGAAAAACAGCATGATTCAAAACGGTATTACAGCAGATATTAATAAGACAGCTATACAGCAAATATATCTAAATGTTACCTTTCATTTTGAGGAGTGCATGCTCAGGCACTTCTTTGCCATCACTCTCCACTTTCTGCTGGACTCTCTTCTTGTAGTCCTCTTCAGCAGGGCAGACCACCACAGCCTTGCGCTGGAAACCTGCAAACAAGCACATCTTCCTCTTCTGGCCTGGGGCAGACAGGTTGGTCTGAAGGTGATGAGAGGGAAGATCGGTCATATTGTGGTACTGGTGTTGTTTTATAAGTCACATGTATAACCCTGAAAAGGGCTGAGACCATGGTGATCACTTACATGATCCAGGATGTAGTTTCTCTTCTTACGAGCGGCAATTTCAATGAACTTGCCCAGGAAAAGAGGTGCGCGCTGGGAAATGGCTGTAAGCTTTGTTATGTCCTTTGACTGGCGTTTCAGACTGTTGATCTGTTTTAACAAATGAAATACAACACGTTAAAATCAAAGAACAGCAACCAAAATGCAAAATATAAGCAGACACTTAAAAGCAACAAACATCCACACATCTATCAGAACTGACCATCATCTTTTCCACAATAGTGTCACTGCCCAGGATGTAGTATTTGCCAGGGTTCTCTTGGACATGGTCCTTCACCCATGTGGTCTTCCCTGAACCTGGCAGGCCCACCATCACAATGATCTGTGTGGAACAAACAATTTGGATTAATGATTCAAAAAATTAACTATTTTTGACAAACAAAAAAGACCTCCATGAAGTGGTTCTCACCTCACAGTCGGCTTTGGTCTGTGGCCCCTTGAGCCCCCGGACTCGGTCGCTCACAGGGATCTGCTGCAGGAAGGTGTAGCCCTCAGGCTGAGGGAAATACGGAGTCTCCATCTGGCCAAAGTTGAATTCCACGGCACAGTTGTGGCAGATGACATGAGGGAAGAGGGCCTGGTCGTTCAGGGTGTCCTTGTTGACCTGGAAAGCAACAGCTGGCTCCCCACCATTCTTGGCGAAGGACATCACACACTCATCACCCTCAAAGTCCTGGGGAAGAACAACAGAGTTTGTTAATCGGTCTTAGAAAACATGTGAAATGTCAACAAATGCTGGCCAAGCAGGTAGGACTGAAGAAGCTTCTTGGATGAGAAGTGAAACGTCTTCCCAACAAACTCTACATAGTCCAGTTGCCTTGCTTTTGAATCTTCAGAACAGGTAGGACTGGCAGGTTTTCTGTGTTTGTATCTCACTCATGTTTTGAGCTTTAACTTATGAAGTACCTTCATTATTCTGTGGCTGCTGTCTCTTCCATCTATGCAACCAACACTTTAAAACACATTATTTATACTAAATAATGGTGTATATTGGCAAGGTTCTTTCAAGTTTAATAAGGATGATAGTTCACATGACAATGCTATACTAGTGGCAGGGTTGTATGTTTACCTGAAAGTCTCCTAAAAAACATCCAAGAGTATAAAAAACCCAGAACATTGAGTGCACAAAAATAGTTTACCATTAGTTTTTCATATAAAGAAGGTCAATATGGATAAACCTTGCCTGGTCCGGGAATAAAAAAAATGTATATTTTTGCATTAAATGACTGAAAGCCTGCTGCCAACTAGTGGTTAGAGGCTGAACTACAGCAAAAAACCAAGTGTCCTGAACTTCTTTGATTTACAGACTAAATATGAGCACTTCTCCACAACTAACATAGCAATGCACCAAAGAACATTAAAAACTAGAAATGTATTGATTTTTGCTCACACCCGTAAACTGAAAAAAAAAAAAACAAACAAATTTTAACATGCAAAAAGATAAAATTAACATTTTATTACAGCCAACCAAAAAAAAAAACTACCACTAAATTACACAAAACACACTGTTAAAGGACTTAAGTGTAATTCATTTCCTTTTGGTGCACTTTGACATTAAAAAAGTTCATTTGGCCATCTTATTCAATGAGCAATCATACTGCCATACCAGACACATTTTACTAACGAGTCTGCCCTTTATTGATTTTCCAAAATCTCGAAATTGAGCTGTATTTATTTCTTACAATGAGGCAGCAGATGACATCATTCTCCTCATAGGTTTCTCCAAAGTCTTCAGTTACACAGTTGGTGGTCTTCTTTCCTTTCCCAGAGTATGCGTAAGAGTGCTCCTCCTCCCCTAAAAACATGGAAAAACCCAGTAAGAGTCAAAAAACATTTGAAAATGCACCAGAGCCGCCACGCCTCAGTCAGCAAGACCATGTTAGGGTGTGTGAATCATCCATGTGGGCACAATGCCAGCCACCATTACTGTGATGCAGGCAGTGCTGCAGCCATTTTACATCAACATGCTGTGCTGCTAATCAAACACTAGAGGGACCTCTCAGGATGGACTGCACGTTAAGAGACCACAGACGCTGCAGTGAAAAGAGCCCAACTGACAGACTTTCATGCAAGAAAATGGGTTTCTTCCTGGTTTAAATACAAGATTTTATATTGACATGCAATTCCAAGTTCTTCCCCCTTTACTAGCAATTTGCCAGATTGCTTTGGTCACCATTTGGTGCATCAAAAAGATAATCAAGCAACCAGAGGCTGATCAGATCAACTATAAAGCTGGAAGTATACACTCAGTTTTCTTAAATGGTTTTCTGAAAAGTGTACGAGTAATGCATCTGTTGAGATTTTTTGTTAAAAAGTCCCTAACATACTACAGATAACCCTTAGAGCTAAGATGTAAAGATAATTCACTGACCAAGAAGCAGAGTTCCAGTGGACAGGGACCATCCAACTTGCACGTCATGAATCTCCATGTTCTTGCTGGAAATGTGCTTCACAGGTATTTTCTCTGTAATCTGTTGAAACAGAGCAAAACAAAATAAAATTCATTACAATTCTCTCATCTGTCTAACGTTTTGAGGATAAATGCTGCATTTTAATAACAATCAGATTTAAAAAGAAAACATAGATGAATAAACTGAGTGATCCTTTCATAACACTACTGTACCTTCATCTCGAAGCAGGCCTTGCCCTTGTTCACACCGTAAGTAGCCTTGCCTCCGGACCACAGGTAAGCAAAGCTCTCCATTGTGAGAGATGAGGCACTGTATCTGTCCCGTGACACTTTAAAGTGCAGGTCACTGTTGTCTGAGGGCAGGAGAAGACATCACATTGTATGGCATTTAACAATGAACTCTGCAGAGACCTGTCCACTTGATGGGACTCTTTTGTTACTGTTGCTACTGTTTGACGTTCAGGTCAACAGTTAGTAAAAGCAAAAACAAGTTTCTCCCATAATGAGAACTGGCAGTGACTGCTGTAGCCCCAAATTGGCTAACAAACTCTAGGCTCTTAGTCACTACAGCAGGAACTTGCTGACATAAAGTGTTTGGATGATCGCTCACTGTACTTCACACATATACTTTATTACTTTAATGCAAACAAGCCTCCTAGTTTGGTCCTACTTTGCTAAAGGCTGTACAGAGTGCAATAGTGGATCCAAAAAAGGCGCTTGTTCCAGGAAAATAATTTGTGTCCAGTACAGTGCCTAATCACAATCTTGTGTTCACTAAGAATTAACAACATAACTCAGCACTTGGTCCCCAACAGGGGCAATGTACAGCACCACTTCCCTGCCAGGTCTCTGCTTTAAGCTGGGCACCGCTGACCTGCATCACTGTAGCTTATGTTTTATCCATTCACATGGATTTCATACTATGCCACTTTAAAAATTCTGAACTTTCCTTAATAATCCAAAACTTAGATATTCAAACTTCTGTGTCACATGTTAAGATCACTTACAGCTGTCAAGGCAGACTTTTGTGTCATCAAGATCCTCATCTTCTTCCTCCAGGGGTGGCACAGGAGACTTGAATGAGGCCCTGAAAGGACATGTCCAAAAGTCCATTAGTGGATTCACATCATAGAGCAACTACATACAACATATAGATTACTTGGAACCACTTGCTGAAAAGAATTTGGGAAGAGAAGTAGCGAGGGGATACAATGCAGAATAGACTGAAATAAATTTAGTAGTAAATTGGAAAGTAAGGAAAATCCTCCAAAAATGTGGGAAAGTCAGCTGTATTGTAAGCCTTGGCAGACAACACTTACCTTGCAGTATCCAGCGAAATCTAAAACATGAGAGATACACAGAAAAAAAAGCACCTCATCTTGTATTTAGATGTGAGGTTTTTGCCTCTGAAAACTATTTTCAGTAGACTTCTTCATATCAAGATCAGAGAGCTGTGTTATGATCTCATGGATTGCTGTAGGGTCAGTTGAACTGATAGTGTAGTTATTTTTATCTCTCAATGTGTGAGATTCTCAATGAAAAGGTCATGACTTCAGCACACTGTTCAGCAGTACAACATTCCTTGTGGCTTCATACTAGAAATAGAAGAGATGAGAGCTGCAGCAACTTACCAACTCTGTAGCTTAAGTTCAAAAGTACCTAAATCCTACAGGGAAGTTTAACAAACTTAAATATGCTGAAGGTTTGCAGAAGGATTTGTCCATCTCAAGCAATTTTCCAAGCCCAGTAGTGTTCAGAAGTAGTTGAAGTTCATCATCAAGAAATCATGTCAGTGTAACTGCCCTCAAAAAGCCACAAATGCTGTACAAATGGCTGCTGTGGTGTGATTAGGATGAAATACTATCTGGGTTGGAGCTCAAAGGAGGCGAGTGTTTGTAGGTGCTGACACTATTGAGGCTGCCCATTCTACAAGTTTGAAAATATCCTAGAAAAAAGTTTGTTTATATATTTCATGAAGTGAAAAAATGCAAAAGGGCACTATTAATCTTAGGATATTAAAAATAAAGTTGCAATAAGTTTAAAAAAAAAAAAAAAAAAAAAGGGTTTACGAGTCCTGGTACCCTGCTTAACAAAAGTCTGAAACTTTTCCACAAAAACGAATAAAAAATGACTAACTCTAAGGGGTCTGCATTTTCCGCTTGTACAGTCTGTCCATAGTACAGTAAAAACAAAATACTGACCAAGAGTGGGTATATGTATGCACACATACACACACTGACAAACACACATGCTTGATGTCTCTGCGTAGGGGTAGAAAAGAACTTCCCAGACACATCCACACACTCACTCCATGATAAGACACAGAAGACATGATACATGGAACAGAAATAGCATTTTGACATCATACAACCAAACAAAACGGGGAAAAAAAAGGGACCATAGCGAGGCAAAACGATGGACGGTCAATTGCGAGCTCCTCCGTGGACGTTCCAAACACACTGGAGGTCTGCTACATCCTTGTGTGCTACTCTGCAGTACTTGACCCTCCTCCCACGCCTCTCAGCTAACCCTCCCCAACCTCCCCTTCATTCAAGAGGTGCACATCTGCTACTTTCCTCTGGGCTTGTGGTCTTTGAGCAGCCTTGATTCACCTTGAGGACACAATGGGCTTTGCAAAACAATAAGTGGCATGAGGAACAGATGTGACAGTTCATAGAGACTGGAAGTTGCACTTCTGCTACAGAATGCAGTCCATAAAAGACACAAATGTGAGTGGGCACTGTAGAAGATAAATGGTAAGGCTCCTTAAGAAGTCAGGGATGACCCTCAAATCATGTGTGTGAAAGGATGTTTATTATTTGATAGATTACCTAAAAATGAGGGTCTTCCTCTTGCTAGATATGTGCATTGGCACTTAAAGCCAATACATTTTAACAAAGCTATGCATGGCGCTTCAGGGATGCTGAAGGCCATTTTCGCTCTGTCCCATCCTTACCAGCTGTATTTGTTCTCTTCAATAAATTCAAAGTAGCCCCTTCCATGTTCCTCCCGGCGTCTCTTAACACCCTTCTTATTCTTCTGATCAGCATTCGTGTCTTTGTCCGCATCCCCTTTGAAAATAGAACAAAGATATAGCATGAGGTGCTCCTTTTTATGGAGAGAGAGGTCGGACTGGCAGTGGGGTTCTGGCCCACAAAGCCCGTTCATTAGTTACATTGTGTCTTTAATTTAATCAACATTAAGAGGTTACACCTCAAGATTACACTTAAAACAACACAGTCATACTCCAGAAAGTGAAACAGCCCTAATGACCAGGTAGTAGTTACAATGTAAACTGGTCAAAATACAACAGAATGAAATAGGTTGGCTGGGACTGGACAGACAGGTCTTCCAAAAAACAAAAAGAAAGGAAAATTATGCCTAAGATATTGCCTTGGAATAATAGTTTGCTATATGCATTACTCTGGCTTTATATGGGACAGATGCATCATGCAAATAAGAGCTACATAAATATTGGCTTAGCCCTCCCACATATCTTGTCCTGATATAACCTCGGGACCTACGGTCTATACCAAAGCCTTTTATGGCAGTAAAATAACAAAACT
This sequence comes from Cetoscarus ocellatus, assembly GCA_037902135.1. Taxonomy (NCBI): domain Eukaryota; kingdom Metazoa; phylum Chordata; class Actinopteri; order Labriformes; family Labridae; genus Cetoscarus; species Cetoscarus ocellatus. The sequence continues at coordinate 97,811 of JBAMNC010000518.1, read as the reverse complement.
GATAACACGAAACTCAAGCTAGATACAAGCTAACCACGTGAAACGAGAATTGTAGCGTCTGTTCTTACTGCTCTAGTTAGGTTATCTAGTTCAGGTGTTCCCGGCTTGTAAAATGTGACAGACGCGTATTACTCATTTCAAGCACTCCACAGATAGAAATGCATTTCTATAATTGTCAAATTAAAGGTCGAAACTTTATTTTTTGGTGTGTAAATACCTGAACACATTTACAAGAAGCTGCTCAAGCGCGCACTTGTTAGTTTATTACCCCTGTAGGGCGAGGCACTACAACCACTGCAGCAAATAAATATGCACTTCCATTCAAGCAAGCTGCTTTTACTTCACACCATTTCCAGTCTGACGGTAGCTGTGGGTTAGTAGTGGTCTTGGCCAATCTATTCCGCTTCATTTCTCTTCTATGTCGCTGTACACCATGGGAACACTGAACTAGCTAGCCGTCTCTGTAGCTATTTAGCACTGCATCACAGACAAAGAGATGACGCTGCTAACAGGCTAAGATGCTAACCAACCGAAACTAAAAGCCGGTTTTAAATTGGTAAAAAATCTATGTTTTGGCTAAATTTTTGGCTTTAAAGCGATTTGACTAATCACCTGTAACGATATGGCGTTATTATGAACGTATTTAAGACGGGACTGTGGTTGCCCGACGTACAAAATGATTAATTTTAGCTCATCAAGGCGGTGGCCGATGCTACTGTAAAAGCTAAGAAGCTAACGGTTGCTAGCCTAGTGAGGTCACGCTGCCTCTCCAACATGGACGCCGTTACATGGTTAACATCTCAATGGGGGTCACTCCCAGCCGGCTCCCCTACGCGGTACCATTAACGCTCTACCAAAAAAAACCGACACCCAGCCACAGTCCATCCAGCCAGTCACATTTTCAGAATCATCCGGTTTGACTCACCCTCAGCAGCCTGGTCCGCGGGCTCACCATCCTCCTTTTCCGCGTCTCCCTTCAGCTCCTCGTCCTCCTCCTCCTCCTCACCCTCTCCCATCTCTTCGTCCTCGCCACCAAAGCCTCCGTTTTCCTCCTGCTCCTCATCATCGTCCTCGTTGGCCTCCATGCTCTCCTCGGTCTGGCCGTCGCCCTCCTCTTCCTCTCCCATGCACTCCTGGTCGCCTGCATCGGCCCCCGCGGCGTCCTGGTCCAGCGGAGCGTCTCCGGAGAGAGCCTCCTCGTCCAGCGCGGCCTGCAGGCGGTCCATGAGCTCGGCCTTCAGCCCCTTGTCCGACAGATTACGCTTCTTCAGCTCGTCCTTCAGCTCGTTCACTTTCAGCTTCTTCACGTTGATTGAACTCATTGTGAATGTTCGTTCGACGGAATATATTAAATAAAAGTCAAATACTACGACGGGAAATAAATATCAGGACGTACTTTGTCAACGTTACAGCTCAAAACTGCGCCAAATGGCACCAGTGCCGCTCAACCAATCTTTCGCCGGCTAAAAGCTGCGGAGCCTGTGGTGTGGGGGAGGATGACGTCTCGTACCGTAATTACCCAGAGAGCGACGCAGCTTGGTTATATAGCACGCCCGCCATCTGTCGCTGCCGTAATCACCAATCCAGTCCAGTTGAAAGAAAGCGCCTTTGTGAGAAAAGTGGGGCACACAGTGTAGTAAGAAACGTGTAACACTTTACATGAAGGATTACATCCAGTTTAGTCCAGAAGACCAAACCTGTGTATTGGTTTATTAAAAGGAGGTGCGCATATTCTGGTAAATATGGGAACATGATTTTAAGAGGAAATGGAGAAATAACAGAGGGGAACAGGGGCAAATGCAACAATTTTCTGCTTTTCCCTTTAAAACTCACATTGTCTGCTACTACTACTACTACTACTACGAAATGTTGCTGTCGGGCACAAACTTATCTAAAAAAAATGCTGCTTTTCAGGAAATTCAGAAAAATTGTTTTACCAGGCCTACTTAATGCATGACTACTGTAATGTCTTGATGGGTTGAAAATTTAAAACACCTATTCACAAACCTAGAAGGTGACAAACAGTATTGTTTTATGATATATGGGGATAAGAAGTTTTTGTCCAACAGTGACAGATTCAGGTTCCCCACTTTTAATTAATGTCCTATGAAGTTCTGTTTTCCTACAAATAAACTTTTAGTGTATACTGTTATTTTATATCACGTATCCCCTGCTATTTACTATAGCCTATGAACTGTTTACCTGCTCAGGGGCAACAGATGCAAATTAGCTATCAGCTAATTCTGGTGCAATTACATTTTGTTGTGCACCGCCTCTGTAAAAATAAACAATAAAATAAAAAATGAAATTTAAAGAAAACCAAACATGTTTTGCAACATTTTTAAATCTATTATTTAATATTTAATTGGAAAAGACATTGCACCTTAATAAACATTACTATATAATACAAATGTAAATATTCTACAGTTAGCATGACTGCTAAATTGCATCTGAAGTCCTTTGGGAGGTTACAAACATTATATCAATAAAACATATTATCAAAAAAACAAATAGACTATGACAAAATCTTAAAAAGGACAGGTCAATTAGACAGGTCAAAGTTTTACAATCACCCCACAAAGTTGTATAGGCATGTGTGGCAGTAAAAATGAAACATGATATTTAACCTAATGCATCTAAAATAAAAGCACACTTTACTGAACACACTCTAGCTGTTTTATCCAATAACGTTTTGTTTTGAATGAAAAAACGCCATCATGAGTTCATGATGAGATGATGTTATAAACACTAAAACTAGAGATAAAATGAGTTATATTAAAAAAAGGAGTAACAAATACATAAATACAAAAATGCATAAATAAAGGAAAAGAGGATTATATAAAGAACAAAAGGAGGATATAAACTACAAACTGCATGTATAAAACAGTAAACAAAAAAGTGAGATAATAAAATACTTTGAAATTTGTCACTAAAAAGTATAAATGTTTCACGAAATAAATAGACTGATTTAGTAATAAAAGATTGTTTTATTAATAAAACAATTTTAACAGCTTAACAGCTTCTTACAAGATTTTCAACTGCTAATCAGAGTTTTTTTTTTCCTGCCCCTGTTACTGTGAAACTCCTACAGGTGCACTGCACTGTAGGTTGGTCCACTGCTGCGCTCATAATGGATTAATGTCAGGTTTGGATGCATATATGTATATATGTGCATTTTATACATGTTTGTATGCATATATGTGTATCTATAAAATGAAGAGTATGGCTTAGGCCTGCTCTATTGTAAAGTGTCTTGAGAAAATACTTGTTATGAATTGGCGCTATACAAATCAAGATTGATTGATTGATTAAAATACACAATTCAATAAAACACAACAAAAATGAAAATGGATAAATAAAGAAAACTGCCTAAATTAAAACAAAGCTCAGCCAGAAGCCAGACTAAAAAGGAAGGTCCTGAATTGCTTTTAAAAAAATACTGACACTCTGCTCTGCCCCCAAGTCCTGCAGATGCAGATCACCTGCAAATAATCAGGCAAATTCAGGATAATTTCAGGGTTTTCCTGCAAAGGTAGCCCTTTACACACATGCAACCCTGATTTCCCAGATAATACTCAGCCCTGAAAATCCCATGACCTGCTTGCTTACATTCAACTCTTACAGCAGGAAGTTAACCTGCAGTTTGCATGTCAGTACACAGACAGATGAGGAGGGAAAGATAGAGGGACAGCAGGGTAATGTCAGGGTAAAGTCTGACTGAAAAACTCTTCTGTTTGTGTTATGTAACTCACCACAGTAAAGTCAGGATAATTTCAGGATCCTTCTGCAAGTGTGAATGGGGCTACATAGATCAAATTGATTTATGAACTTGAATTTAGCTCCAAATTTAAAATCACAAGTTGTATTCGTAAATGTCTTTTATATGTTTATAGGGACAGCAAACTACCCCACAAGGACACAACACACCAAGTACTTTTGCCTCCACACACCCCACACCACCCGAAAGAGGTATCACTCCACTGAAACCCGTTCTAACAGGCAGAGGAACAGTTTCTCACAATCCAGGCTGTAGCTTTGATCACCCCTGTCTCTTCACCCCTTTAAAACATCCTCACACAGAGACACGCCTTCAAACAGCTGCCAAAGACGATTCTTTCATTATGTGGCACTGCTTCAACCTGCTGCAACATGGTGACTTCACACAATAAACGTTACTCATTTATATTTGTACTTTCACTCCTCATACTGTTTATAGCTTGTCTTATTTTTATCTTTCCTGTTCTTGCTGGGCTGCTTGTCACCAGCAAAACAAAGAGAAGAAAGTGTTTTATGTCGTAGGCAGTGGCTCCTCAGTGGTGTGGCGGGGCACACTGGTGCACCTTCAGGCAAGTGTAGGTGTGCCTTGGAATTTTTACAACCTTAAATTATTAAAACGAGAAAAACTAACTAATACAGCTTTACTTTACTCTCTCAGTACTTTAGGTGCTTGATTTCCATATACAACTGCATATTCTGAAAAAATTAGAACAGTCAAGTTGAAATGTGTGTTACTGAACTTATGAAATTCAACCAAGTTTGACTTGTTTACTTGATTTTTTTTTTTTTTTTTTTTACCTTAGATGAGGTGGTTATGTTTTTCCTGGCATTTGTTAGATGTCTGTTTGTTTATGAACAGGATAACCCAGTTGATCATGGCACACTAATGTTTGTCCTGGCACAAGAAAGATGCGATTAGATTTTGGTGGAGATCAGAATCCAGATGTGGATCCAGGATTTTTTTTTAAAAAGAATTACTTAACACTGTGAGATACGGGCAATTTTCCACATTTTTGCTAATAACTTATAAGTTCTCAATGGATTTGATGGCATTTTCAGGGAATGTTGGTCATGGTACAGTGGAGAAGTGATTGGGTTTTGGTGGTGATCTGAATCCAGATGTGGATCCAGGAACTCTTTTAAGGATTTCTTAACACTGCAAGATAGGGCAGTTTTCCACATTTTCACCAATAACTCAATGATTTTTCTAACGATTTTGATGAAATTGTTAGTGAATGTTGGTCATAGCACAAGGAATAGGTGATTAGATTTTACTGATAATTTGAATCCAGATGCTGATCCTGGATTTTTAAAAAGAATTTCTTAACAGTGTGAGATAGGGCAGTTTTCAGCATTCTTGTCAATAACTTGATAAGTTTTCAATGATTTTGATGACATTTTCTGGGAATGTTGGTCTTAGCACAAGGGAGAGGGAGCATCGGGCTGCTGATCAAGGCTTTTTTTTAAGGATTTCTTAACACTGTGAGATCGTGCAGTTTTACACATTTTTGCTAATAACTCAACAAATTTTTTAACTGAATTTGCTGATATTCTCAAGGAATATTGGTCATAGCACAAAAAAGTGATTAGATTTTGGTGGCAATCCTAATGTGAATGCTGATTCCTTCAAGGATTTTGGTAACAGTGTGAGAAAGGGCAGTTTTCCACATTTTTCAACATTGTTGAAAATCCCTAGGTGGATCTCTCAGAGAACTTCTAGTTTGAATAAATATTTCATCAGTAATACAGCTATTTGTTACATTTTATTTGGCATTATAAAATATTTACATGAAGATGTACAGACTGATGAGATGCTGTAACATCTGTCAGATATGAAGATGGCGTAACTGCAGATTTTGGTTGATTTCAGGAGTGCCTTGATCAGATAAGTTTGAAAATCACAGGTCTGAAGACACACTCACACTATCCTAAAACTTACTCAAGCACAATTCACCCCTAAGGTCCAGATGTCTGTAAGGCAGGGTAAGGTAACTTTATTTGTTCCTGTAGGTAATTTTGGTTTGCAGCGAGTGGGTTAACATCCTTTTGCACACACAATCAACATGAAGAGACAAGATGAGACAGAACATGATAAAGAACAAACAGTGCTCAATACTTAAAGAAACCATTAATAAAATAAGATAAAATATAACTCATCAGTAAAAACCAGTCAGATCAAAGCATGACAAACGGATAATCTACAGAACAATATAAATGTGGGGACTAAAAGCAAAAATGCAGTAGAAACAAAATATATGTGCAGTCAAAAAATAAAATTCAATAATTAATACTATATTCCTCCCAAATTATGAAGGCAAATCATCTATATCGTTAGACAGCTTTTTTTTTTTTAAATTTCTCTTAGTTTTAAAGGATAGAATAACCTGTATATTCAGAGAGAAACTGAAATTCACCATGTAGGAATGGGTGTTGTTTTTTGATATGACAGAGCCAGATATTCTCTGTAACTGAGACACAGGGATTCTGGGTGAAGCTATGACTCTCCCATCAGCTTCCTGGATCATTTTACAATTTGATTAAGGCAGTTTCTGTTTTTTTAAAATGGGTTCCCAAACCATGACAATGAGAAAAATGAATCAAACAGATTCAATGAAAGCATGAAAAAACAGAGTCATTAAAAGTCATTAAAAACAGACTCTGCTTCAAAGTTTAGCTTGCTGTTTATCATTGTTTCAATTTGTTTATAATTTTGCACACATAACACTGTTTGACGTTTAATGATGGTACTAAGGATTTAAATGTTGGTGTTGTGAAAGTTTCAGCATGAGCAGAGTTAATTTACTCTGGATGAGGTCAAATGAACATTTACCCTCAGTTGAAAAAGAGTTGTCATAAACAAGCGCAAAAATGATGTTTCAGTAAATTGAAGATAAATTTCACTGTAGAACCTTCAACTCTGAACTTTCCACTCTGAACTCTGAACCTGGCCATCCCCCATTATTGGACCAACTGATGCCACAAGGCCATGTCATGAAAACTTTGCCGTGTGCTCTAACCAAACATAGTAATCTTATTTTAGCTAATTTTCCCATTCATTTATAGTGAATAAATACAGCGATGTTTGCACTTTACAGTGTCAGTATAGCGTTAACAATTCCTAATACTAGAAGTGTTGATTAGAGTTGCAGTTTTTACAAAGCTTTAAATTTTAACTCCAATAATTACACCTGATGAGAGTAAAGAACCAACTCCCCAGAAAGATCAAAACATCACTTTGTGCTGTGGACCCATATAGACACTTACTTAACACTCTGATGGTGTTAATCTGTCTTTACAGATTTTGCTTCATGATTGTATGTCTTTCTCATCATTTTGACTCAATAAAGGCCAAAAAATCAGCAACATTTCAGTCTTACTTCTGTTGCTTGTCACTATAATGACTGTAAAAGTCCTCTCCTTGTAAACCTACTGTGTCATATAAACCTCCCCTGACGCTGTATGTTTGGTGTTGCTGAGCAATGAGTAAACTATTCTTTTGACCACCATCAGCACCCACAAATGCTTGCAGCGGTTGTAACAGTGCTCACTGTATAGTCATATGAAGGAAGCCTTTTTTTGCAAACAGACAAACTGACCCAACAGGAAATTGCACACACACACACACACACACACACACACACACACACACACACACACGGTGATGGACGATCGTTCTGTCAAGTTTTGGGAAACATCTGGATGGTTTCCTTTTTGTAAAAGCTGCAGGTGGGCATGAGAGACCAGCAGTTTACCCTGGCATACTTGTCTGATGATAATAAAAGAGTTAGTAGAGCTTTATTTGAATCTTGCACTCAATTATCAGGATTTACTGCAGTGCTTGCACACTGTCGCCATCATGTTGTCTTGGAATTAAATTTAGAACAGACTTTGAGGTCTTAAAGCTGCGGTGAACTGCTGGTCTCTAATGTGCACCTGTACAAACAGCAAACTATCCTGTGCACACGCAAAACTTTCTCTTAGGCACTAGACAGATTTGTGTTCGCACAAGTTTATTATGAGTACAAGAATTTTTCCTTGTGTGAAAAAACTTTTTTGCATTCACAAAAGATGGTTTCCAATGAGCAAAAAAAAAATGTCCTTGAGCGCAAGAGAAACGTTCTCGTTTTATCCTATTTTTTTAACGTTCCTTTTCAATCCCATTTATACCTCCTAAAATAAATGAAATATTGAAAAAATGTCCTGCAATCCAGTGTCTGTCTCATTTTTATGGAATGGCCCACAATACACACTGCAAATTTATTAGACCACCACAGTGTAAGGTACATGCCATGGCTGCCCTAAACTACCGGCATTAGTAACTGCCAAAATTATTTTATATGTTTCTTTAATGGTTAAAACACCAGTATGTCTTTAACTGAAATTGTATTTTAAAGCAAATATGTAATTATTATTGTTTTCAACAAAAATTAATTTTACTGATTAACAAAAACCAGTCAAGCCCATTATTATTTCTTGATTTAATAATTCCAATTATAGTTATTTACATACATTCCTGAACAGAAAAATGAGTCTCAGTGGTTGGTTGTAATGCTTAATTGATTTCTCCAGTGAGCTGGCTCGATTACGGGTACAAAAAGGTCAATTCAGTTTGAAATTCCTCTTTCCTGTTCAAAATGGTAACAATAAATGACATAACATTTTCAGTTTTAAACAACGTTTTGATAAATTTCTAAAATATTTATGTTTTCTTATTGTTATGACTGATGGTCCAATGAATTTGTTAACTGCTGTAATTTAATGTAACGTTCCAGTCCTGTTACTTTTCTCAACAGCGTATCCTAAGACGAAAAGATATTGTCATTTTTTCCCCCTGTATTGTTTAGCTCTGCGTGCTGAAGCAAAAGTGTTTCAACCAACCCCAGTCTCCCCTGTAATATAAGTTCTTGCCCGATATAGTCAGTTTCTTTGACTTTACTTCAAATATGTTCTTATTAACATCTCTTAAGGAGGACTGCATGATCCTAAATATGAAAAATAACCTTTTAAGAAAAAAACAGAACCATCCATCCATGCAACAGTGCGCTCCGTCCGTCTGTCTGTCAGTCTGTCACTCTGATCATCTGCTCTTCACTGCCCCCCTGAGGACGTTCACAGTAAATATAAGACTGATTTCATGAGGTGCTCTTCAGTGCGCTCTCCTCCTCTTCTTCTCCTCTGCTCCTCTCTCATCACTCCTGATCACACAGCGGTGTCTTCAGCCTCCTGCAGCTTCTGTCTATTTTTAACTTTTTCCAACAATGAGTGAAACACTTTGGCTCTGCGTCCGCGGAGCTTTGGCTGAATCCATCAAAAGTGTGCTCTGCCTTTGTTCGGATGCCTTTTTAAATATTAACAAGTTGTCATGTCATCTCTGACTGGAAGAGGAGACAGATTTACTGCCTCGATCGGAGAGACGCACAGGGTGAGTCACTTTGGTTCATTTTGCGCACATTTATTGGCATTTTTAAAGAATCAGCAGCTCTCTTACTGAGTTTCTTTGTATAAAAATATTGTTGCCCGGCGATTTAAACATTTGGGTGTGGTTACTTTTGCCCGCCTCGTTTGACAGCTAATTTCCCTCTGCTAAAGCCCACTCTTATCCCTCTCACGATGATTTATTCCACAGAACTCCGAAGTGCCCCATCACCGTGAGCCCGCCCGCTTCTCCACAACTACCGGGAAAGAGCGTCAACCCAAGGAGCGTCCCGCGCCTGAGGGTGCCGGGGGGACCCACGGCGACCCACACCGGGATATGTGCCAGAGAGGAAACGCCGTCCCGTCATACAGGACCCTGACAGGGGCCATGGGAGAGCGCATCAGGAGCTCCCTGTCCTCTGGAAGCGGGACTTTGTGCAGGGGGACCATGTCGAGGAACCCCGGCTCTTGGAGGTCTGACAGGAAAGTTGCGTGCTGTGAGAAGTGCTCAGCGACCCTCGTCGCTCTGAAGAAACAAGCTCTGAGTCTGGCTGTGCACCATCACTTCTCCTGCAAGGTCAGTAAGCAGGACGCACGGATGGAGCTGATGGAGTGTGGTGGAGCTGAGTGTTGCACGTAAAGATCAGGCTGCTCCACTTGAGGGAGCACACAAAGGGAAAATATCATAATACACGTTTCCTTTTCTAAAAACTTAAAGAATTATTATTATTATTTTTTTTTAACAGATTGTGGGATGAGGTTACAGGTACAGGGGCAGTTTTAATTTCAGGGGTGCTGCCAGATATTAAGGGCCCAATGTAAAGATATTAGACTGGGCCCTGTCCTGAACAAGCTCTGCACAGTCTCTCAAGCTAAGCATCTGCAAAGGAAACTGGTACATAAATAAGACAATATATCATATTTAATGGACCACTTATAATTGTTAAAGCCAAGTTATTCCATTTAAAGACACAGATAAGCTTCAAACAATGGAGAAAGCTCTCCTCAGGTGAAATTAAAGTAATTGGTGAATGAAATCATGTATAATTGTGCCGGTTTGGTGGAGAGGTAAGCAACCAGGCATGACCCATGTATATGCTTCTTCAGGCCTGGGTTCAAAACCAGCCTGTGGCCAGTTTGCAGAGTGTCTTCCCCTACTCTCGCTTGGCCCCTTTTACAAGTCTATCCACTGTCTCTCTCTCTCCTACCAATAAAGGCACAAAATGCCCAAAAAATAATATTTAAAATAAATAAATAAATAAAATAATGTATTATCGAGAATTTTCTGCCGACAGCAGGCAGAGAGTAAAGTGTTTGATCACAGGTAAGCAGCACAAAATATAAATACAGGGTTATGTGGTCCTGCTTATCAGCCCGGCAGCCAGTAATAAACAAACCATGCTTGTAAACTCTGAACTGAAAAATACACATAACATAGAATAAGTCAATTTGGAAAAAAATAAAAATCAATTTACAGTTTTCTAACAAATTTACACACTGTGTATTTAAGGAGCCCATATTTCACCTTAACTCGTCTTCGTATATCTAATTTGAAGACTGCAAGAGAGTGTTCACCATTCAGTTTTCACATACTGGGTGCTCCTGATCCACCTATATTCTCACTCTGTCTGAGACGCTCTGTTAGAATGCCTGCCCCTTTAAGGCTCCCCTCTCCACGTGGGTCCAGTCCGCCCTGATTGGTTGACTGGTCTATTCTGTGGTAATTGGTCAGTTCAGCACTGAGGGTGCCATGTTGTCAACAACTCTTGAATCATTTGACTGTTGATATTCTGCACTGGGATTGCAAGTCTGAGCCAGTGGGAAGCGTGTGGTGGATGTGCAGGCCAGCTCTGGTTTACGGCACTATGGTTTTCATACTGGGGCACATGTGAGTGCAACATGTTGACTGCATCTTCCTGCGGTCACAGCTCTGACTCTCCATGAAGTTCACCTCAGAAAAGAGAGTCAATGGAAAGTTTAGAGGGAACCAGTGAAACTCCCATCAAGTGATTCGATTCATTCAATTAATGACCAGGAAAAAGTTCAAAATAAAAGCTTTCTCCTCTAACAAGAGGAGTCTCTCCGCAGAGATGGCAGATTGAGCTTTGGTTTTATGATAGTTGTATTTGAACTGTTTCTATCTTGTCTGTGATGAATTCTACTGTAAGCATATATTTCTGCTGAAAAAGGCACATATCTGTGCTCTGTTAGTCATTTGCCTGTTTACTTTGCTTGTGGCATAATATTTTTCAAGGAGTTTTAAATACATTAAAAATATAAATGATAATTCTCACATAATGACTGTTGATTTACAGTGCCCTGCATAAATGAGTACACCCCCTAATCAATATCTAAATAAACAAAAGAACAATTTCCAAAGTTTGGACAAAGCACATTTTAACATCACATTTTTTTTTTTACCATAAGATGAAAATAAGGGTAATATGATAACTAAAATTTAACTTTGCTCCCACCTCTTTGATTGGGGTGTACTCATTTTTGCATCCTGATCTTAAATTGAGAAAAATACTTTTTTTGTGTGCAATGTAAAAAAAATCTTGTTTGCAATCAATGGCCCACATTTGGGGAAGTATTTTGTGGTATAGTATGCCATAGAAAATGTTGATTTTGAAAGGAAACTAAAGGTTTTCTGACAAATCTGAAGGGGTGTACTCATTTATGCTGAGCACTCAATGTTATGTTGGACTTCTTTTATGATTATTTTACAACAATTAGCAAAGACACGTCATATATTAAGTTAATAAATCCACCACTTCTAACCCGTTTCCTTACAAGTGCTGTGTGTTAAAGCCAATTAAGAAGTGTTATAATATTCATGTGAGCACATCCGTCTCTACAGTGCTGCCTCAGGGAGGTCTGCACTCCATCCCCCTGTACATTTGTCACCACTACCATCCATCAAACTCACTCCGATTGACAAAGTAAACCAGTGCCGTCCCTGCGCAAGTGGTTTCAAATGAATATTTTATCTGTTATATCCATGTGTCATGTCCACAGTGCTCTCCACTGAGGGTGGGCTTTTTATTTCTGTCCTGCTAAGTGGGTGGGACACAGACAGACTGATGTTTTTAAGAGGGAGACCACAGGACAAGAGCAGTACACATGCAGAGAAAGCGGGTGATGTATCCTGTGGCCGCAGAGATGGTCAGGAGAAATCTGATAGGCCGGCTCGCTCTTTGCAGGGTTATTGATTCTGAAGAACATTTCTGAAAACATCTCGGCTCTGACGTCATTTCAGATGGGTCTGGAAATCTGGCTCGGATTGAAAGTTTACTCTTGCTACACCAGCTAATATCTTTATACACTAACTGGCCACTACATAAGGTACACCAGTAGACTTGACTTCTGCTGAAAAACTATTCAGATCAGAAGAAAAAGCTTTTCCGGTCCATAACTTAGCATTTTAAAATGACAAGAAGTTACTGCGAGCTGGCGAAATACACTGCTCAGGTATAACATGATGACCTCCTGCCTGATACTGTGTTGGTCCCCTTTTTGCTTCTATGAAACAAACCGGGGTTCTCAGTGTATTCTGACACCTTTCTATGAGAATCAGCTTTAACCTCTTCAGCTATTTGAGTAACAGTAGCTCGTCTGTTGTGATGGACCACAAGGGCCAGCCTGTGTTCCCAAAAGTGCATCAATGAGCCTTGGTCATGACTCTGACCACTTTGGATAGATACTGACCACTGCTCCAGGTTTGAAGATGCTCTGACACAGTCGTCTACCAGTCACACCTTGGCCCTTGTCAGACTTGCTCAAATCCTTATGTTTGACCATTTTTCCTGCTTTTAAAATCAACTTTAAGGACAAAATATTCATTTGTTGCCTCACATATCTTATCCACTCCCACCCCACCCTCCTTGATAACTATCAGTAGGGTATCTAGGTGCCATTTCTTAGTGGTGTCTGAATCTGTGCAATCCTAATATAATGCCCTAATCGTATTCCACAATGCACTGTGAAAGATGGTGCACAACTGATGGTCATACAAACCGGAAAATGAAACATCATGCATCTTAGATAAAAGCTTTAATGGGCAGAAAGTGGCATTTGGACCACAAATGCAAATTAGCTTTATAGCTAACTCTGGCTCAACAGTTGTGTTGTGCATGGATCCTGTCAAATAAACCAATAAAATAAACTAATTTAGCTGCTTTCGGACAAAAGGAGTGATCAGTGTCAATATGGAATACTAAAACATAGAGAGGTTCATATTTTGGGGCATTTTAATTGAAATAAATGACTTTATGGGTTTTACTGGAGAAAGCCTTTCTCAAAGAGCCCACAATCTGCTTTATTTGAGATCTGATAATATAATAATATTAACGTTTGACATTAACAGTAGAGTAGAATACTTTACGCCCCAGACAAACAGTCGCACCTCGACTTTTCCAACAGCTTGCCCCCCCATAGACCTACCAGTGTGATGTCATACCATTGTTTTGTAAGTCGTTTATGTCCATTAGCTTGGGGTAGAAGCCCAGTGAAGAGCATAGACCGTAGAAAGACTACAGAAAGCAACAAAGTTTGCATATTTCCCTTGGATCACTTCATGTTTACATGGTGGTATTTAGAAAAGGGCCAAGTCCAGGCCGAGTTGCACAAGTGCTACTCTGAGTTTCAAAAAGGCAAGATGTGGCCTTACATTATTACGCCATTGCATTGCTTTGACTGCAAGTAGTGCTTTGCATTATGGGACAAAAGCCACTGACGATGCTACCCATAAAATGATAATCTAATAATGATGACAGTGGAGATTCAGTGTCCTATTTAGGATTATACAGATGAGCATTTTTATTGTTCTGTGTCACGCCTTGTACTCCCTCATGATATAAGTGTAAACAAACTTTCTAACCTTCACCAGTGTGCTTTGGCCACCAGTGGACCCCAGATAATGGTGGGCGACAAGGGCATATGCGCCGCAAATGAAAAAACACACCGCAAACACCCAAATGGTGCAAACACAGGAATGATGCAAAACCTAAAACACACAAACACATAAAACAAATGATAATACTATAAGAGATTACAGCCAGGTGTTTACAAAAGACGTAAAGGAAAACATACCTTTTATTCTCCTCTCCAAACGTTTGCTAACTTTCTTCTGAGTATCCTGCTTTCTTCTTAGCCAACTTTCTCCTGGGTATCTCCTGTCTCTAAAGAGGGTCTGGTCCATCCCTCTGGCCAGCTCCCCATTGTGGCCTGGCAAACTTACGTTTTGTGGAGTGAATTTGCAGCGTTTTTCTCTTGTACCCCTTTCAGACTGGTCAAAAAACCCATTTAAACCTGGTAACAATCAGCTCCTGTCGGCAGTTTGAAAGGGTTTAATCAGCATTTTGACCTGGGTCGACTGACCCTGCAAGTGACACGGGTTTTTGTCAGCTCACCTCTGATCAGCTTCAGTGAGAACATCACACCCGGGTCAGCTGGCTAATTTACGTCATGACGTAGCGTAACGTGCCCCGGCATAATATGGCGCCCCTCCCCCCCGTCTGTAACTTACGTGACTCTTTGCCACAGCATCAAACTCCATCCGCCTTTGTATCATCAGGGCTTGAATGTCGTTCAGTCTGCACCGAGTTTGTACATTTTTAAAGAGGGACAAAAGTACAGAAAACCGCTGACCAATGTGTCCGCAGCCTCTATGCTCCTTTCCATTGTTTACATGGTCGTGTTTCGGCGCTCTGATGATGTCATCAAAGTGATGACATCAGCTTGACGCACCAGAGGAAAAAAAACAGCCACGCAGCTCGTCTGCTGCCGATTAGACCTGGGTCTGCTGGCAGTGGGAGAGGAGTCACTTGCTGATTGTTAGCGAGTTAACCCGTGTTGAAAAAACCTGCGTTGACCCGCTAACTTTAGTGTGAAAGCGGTGTTGCAGTTGTTTTGGGGTTTTGTTTGCAGGATTTCTCTTTTGCATTTGTTTTGTTGGTTTGTATGGTTTTGCTTCTGCAGCGTTTCTGTGATTGCATAATTTTTTTCGTGCAGCGTTTTTCTGTTGCATTTGTTTTATGTGTTTGAGTGTTTTTGGTTTTGCATCATTCCGGTGTTTGCAGCGTTTGGCAATTTGCGGCGCGTTTGCTCGTTTGCGGTGCATCTGCCCTTGTCGGCCACCGTACCAGATAGCATGGTAACTTATTACAACCTAACACCTGCAGCAGTGTCCGCAGAGAAACTGTCTGCAATGTGGAAAAGCAGAGAACACCTTTAAAAAGGATAAATTCTCCTGCTTGAATATGCTGGACTAAATTATGGGAACCCAAAAAGTTTTTGAATCAGAGACAGTGAGTAAAGTTTACCTGTTGCTAATTTCTTTGTATGTTGTGTCTGTGCACAGAAAGTGACTCTGTGGGATCCAAAACATTATTAGTACTTTGTTATGGTAGCGGTAATGCTATTTGAATTAATACTACAGCTGCTTCTAATACGACAGCAGTATGATGAGTTAACTCGTCACCCTATTTTCCGGTTGTTTGGTCAACAAGTGTTAAGTGTCAAATTATCTGATTAATGAGAGGAAAAGGGTATAAATGTGTAAAAATTGTCCCAGGCCACCCCTAAATGTTATTACTAACTCTGATGTACTCAAACTCCAACAGTTTTGCACATCTAATAATAATGCTACTAATATTTTTCTGTTACCCTGAGTAAAGTTACTTTATGTCTGTTTCAGCCATTTTAAATATTTTTATTTTTACCCTGAGAGACTTGTAGCTAAGACTTGACACATGAGTTGGACCTGCAGTAAATGACTTGTGCCCGTCTCTGCACTCTAATGCTATTTTATGTAATACATCCATTTAGTTACCAGCATTTCAGTGCATTTGCAGCTTTAATGATTTTGTTTAAAGAGGAAAACTATTAAGAGCTCCTTCATTGTTCCTCTGGGAGAATATGGGTCACTAAGGATGTGCCATCAGCCTGCAAGACAGACAGGAGGAGGGATGTGAGGAGGGGGGAGAGAGTCTGCTGGATGATGGTAGATGTCAAGGGCAGGACAAACAAGAAGTGGTCCAAGAATGTCATTGTCATGGCATACTGCAAGCTAAAGGTTTGATTTCTTTTTTGTAAGATTTATTTTTCTTCTTTTGGAGTAAACTTCACCTTTGCATATTTAACAGTTTTCTACTAGCTTCCTCATACATTCTTATTGAACTATTTAGTCCTAATGTAATAATTTGATGTGGTTTATCATTGAATCACTTCAAATTAGAGTCCTAAATAATCATAGAGCAAATATTTCACAAATGAAAATACAGTTGTATTATTCTTCAATGTGCTTCCTCATCTGTTTTTCCATTTTTACAGGAAATATAATCTGCCACAGCTGGAAATTTTTGCACCCTTCTTGCATTATAACACATTGTTTTCATGAATTTTGTAGATGGCTTTATGGCACCACTCATTATTGTATGAAAAAACATGCAGTTTTCTTAATGGTTTAATCATTCTGACTCTATGATTACTTTTATTAATGCTCAGAGTGCTTGCCATGCTTTTCCACGAATCAATTTGCACATGCTCAGTGATCAATTATGCTGTTCTCAAGAAAATCAGACTGAGCAAATTAGCTCGTCTATTAGCTTCATGATTATATCTTAGAGATGTCTGAGCTGAATGTCATTATGTTATTCTCATGTGTGAGAACAGAGATTATCTCAGTTAGTGGCAAGTAGCTTCTTCAAATTCAAACAGTTAAAGATGTTAAATGTTGAAATTTGAGAAACTGAATTTCTTAAATTAAATACAAAAATGACTGATGCTATGTTATGTGTAATTTGGATGAGTACTAACATTACCTCAAATATTCCAAATAAACTCTTGATTTTTGTAGTTGTAACATGTCCTTTTATCGTGATGACCAATGTAGCCGAGCTGCCATGACAAACACAGCTTGGTTGTCATTGCCATGGAAACTCATGTTACATCAAGAACAGCTGCTCCTGCAAAGGGGACCTGAAACTTTGTTCTGCCACTCCGTTTCCGTAGCTCGTTCATGTTTTGTGCTGCTTACTCGTAATGGACCAACTTGAGAATCAATAAAAACTCCCTCAAAGACTTGATATCATTAATCTTTCTGTTATCAGTTCCCTTATTCTGCACATCTTGCAAATTTAGGACGTCACACTTTCAGTTACATTTTCATTTACAGTTACATTTCAAGCAATTTTTTGGGGGGCAAATTGTATTATACACAAAACTATATTTTTTTCACATTTACTTTTTATTCCTAACTACTTCAAGATTTGTCAACATTATTTATTTATTTTGTTAAGTTGGTCACTTGTGGTATGACTGTGTGAATGAGTGTAGTCTAAGACAGGGAAGGTCTTCTTGTCCTCTGATGGACTTTATTTTCTTCTTTTTTTTAGATGCACTCCTGTGGCAAGAGGGCACTGGGTTAAAAGGATGACTGTTTTTGTTTTAATGTGTGCTACCTAATGTTTTATTTTTGTCCATCTCATGACATCAATCAATAAAGATATTTAACTAAAAAAACTAAAACAACCCGTTGAATCACTTTGTGTAAACTGACCTTTTTTATTAAATAACTTAACTGGTAATCCAACCTAAGATGTCATATTAGTCATTTTAGTTTGACATGTCTCTTACTCCTGATAAACATATTCTGTGTGCAAGACAACAAAGTCTGACTTCTTCTTCTCCTGTGAACAGTACTGATGCTGTTCAGAATGGCTGATAAACCTACCAGTATGACGTCACACTGTAGTTGCCTCATGAATTCAAGCCCACTGGCCTGGTGCAGAGCATAGGAAGTTAAAAAGATTCAGAGCCACTGGGAATGGCAACCAACCCTAACACTCACCAGATAGACTATTTTATATACATTAAACAGAATATACTTCACTAGCCCATATGAGCAACTACCCATAGAAAGTGTTTGGGATTGACAGAGCCTTTTCAAAGCATTTCCTGCAGGTGATTGGATGATCATACTGTCAGTCACTTTCACTTATAATGTAGTAGATGGGTGCTTCTGCCACAGTGCAAGGTACAAAACGTGAGCAACTTCGTGGAACAAACTGTCAATAGTGGAGTGAAGATATCTCTCAGCTGATCTGATGCTTTGTGAAGTTACATGACGTATGGGTCCTAAGTCCCTGTTACTGTTATTTTGGGAGTCACAGGCTGAAAGGATTGGGAACCCCTAAAATACTGTAGAGTCCTCGATTTGAAACAAACAGAAATGGAGAAGGCCAAAAAGGTTATAGTGGGTCATCCTCTGTCTTCATCAGACTGTGGTGTCTTATTATAATCTCTTGTTTTGTTTTGGCCCAGAGCCCCCTAGTGGTCGATCTTAACATAACTGTTTTTTTTAACAGTATGATTCAGTTTTTTCATGTTAATTGATTTTCTTTACCTTTGTACATCTTCACAGGACTCTGGGGATCTGTCCATGTTTCTTTATGACAATCTTCGTGTCCACAGTCGCTCCACGAATGACTGCAGGGACAGAGAGAGGGAGCTGGGCGAGTGTGGAGCCTGTGGGGTCACCCTGAACCAGCTCAAACAGGAGGCGGTCCTCTTAGCCGTGGGCAGGGGTCAGCCATTAGCAAAGCCCCCCTTTGAACCCAGCTTTAGTCTCGGGTCACTGCTGGGACAAAGTGAGACAAAGTACGGAGACAGAGCTCGACGTGAGGCTGCCCCAGCCGTGCATCAATCCCGCAGCCTTACCCAGAGTCCTCACAGCCCACGGAGCCCGAGAACCCCTCAGAGAACCCCTCAAAGGACCCCCCAGAGGACCCCTCAGAGCACCCCTCAGACCCTCAGAAGAAGGGGGCCGAAGCCTCTTAATGTGGACATGGACCGCTGGGTGGAGGAGCAGCAGCAGCTGGTCTCATCTAAAACTGATGGTGTCACCACATACCACCGCCGTCAGGTACCCTAAAAGCTTCTCTTAACGTTAAATCACACATTTCACATCCCCGGGTGTGCATTCTCCTTTTAATGAGCTCTGTGTGCAAAGTACATCTTTATGGGTGCCCGTGTCAGCAGAGCTATGATTTATGGGTCCTAATCAGGGCCTATTTAGATCCCATGGCCCAGGACGTTGTTTAAAACTACTTTTGCTAATGGAATGGAATTGGCTCATGATTTACCCTGTCATAAAGATGGCCAGTCAGAAAGCACTTGTGATCAATGGGGGGGATGGTCATATTTAACCAGGGCGGCTTGTGAAATATGCATTACTGTGATGGAAGCCACACTACATTGAGGCCCCTCTCTCACAAATCTCCATGAAAAAGGTTATGATCCTGCACAAGGTGAAAGAGGTTCGGTGTTTCATATAATTAGGTTGATAGTTTAACTTTGGGGCTGTTAAAAAGTTGGATGTCTTTTCAAAAGAGTTTGAAGGTAAGTGTCCTGCAGCAGTTTTTACCAAAGCATAAAACACCCTAAAACAGCTCAAAACATTGACAAAAATTACACCTAAATACTGTAAAAAGTATCAGACGAAGTCTGAACAACAAATCCCATTTAAAGCCATTTGGTGGTAGTATCAAAAAGCTGCTAACTTTTGGTCGACCCAATACACAAAATAATGCAGTGATGGGCATTACATCACTACAAATAGTGACATTAGTATCTTAATTGCATGTAGTGGCTTTGTGGTAGTTTCGCTGTTTTCTGAGAAAGAGCTTTTCAGTTAGCTAGTTTATTAATCAAGTAGTGCAGCTGCATCTTCATAAGCTACAGACGTGGCGCAGCACACTAGCAGAGTGCTCTGTCAAATGCCCAAAAACAGACTTTAAGGATGAGAAAAATGTGTGATTGAAAAAAATGAATTCAGCAGACTCCATGTTTCTGCATTTATTTCAAATTCTTAAGACAGCACTGTTCTCACCAGAACATGACTTTATAAATATATATGTAAAGTTACTTCAGAGAATCCTTCCCCTTCCACTGCTGGCAGTCGATGGAAGTCTGTAGTATTATGCAGAGCTTTTCTTTTAGATTTGTTTGGATCAATAATGCTACTGTTTGGAAAGTTAAAATGGTAAATGGTGAATGACTTTAGCACCTTTCTAGCCTCTCTGACTACTCAAAGCAGCTTTACACCACAGGGCACATCTACCCACTCACAACCATTCACTCTCACATTCACTCACTGATGGTTGGAGTATCTCGTTCAGTTGTCCATCAGCATCAGCTTACACATTCATGCTCTTTAATGCCCATTTACACTCCCATTTTTTGGGGTCTAGGTTTTCCTCATGTTTCGTGAAATTTTCTACATTGCATGAGCACCATTGGTCTATAAGACACCAGAAGCACCAATGCTTGCATCTTAGGTTCGTTTCGTGCTAGTGTCTATTATGTCTTTAGTGTTTGTCTATGAGGGTTCTTTGATATAAATTGAGCTTTTTGTTTTTATTTCCTTTTGTGCTGAAGCTCTTGTGCTTTGCAGTCTGAATATTCCTGCCTGTTTGTCAAAGCACTTTGTAAACCTCTGTTTTTAAAAGCGCTACAAATAAAGTTACTATAATTTTTACATGCCACTGATGCAGCAGTGGGAGCAATTTGCAATTTAGTGTCTTGCCCAAGGACAAATTCCCATGTGAGAGCCAGAGCTGGGCTTGAATTTGCAGCCTTCCGATTACCAACCAAGCACACTATCAGACAGCGCCACCAGGTCAAGAACAGAAAACTAATCCATTGTATTTGTGTAGCACATATTAAAAACAATTAATTTAACCAAAGTGCTACTAAGTGACTACAATCAGAAACAAAATATAATAAAAGAGATATAAAACCAAATAATAAAAAACAATTCAAAAATATAAACACAGTAAAATCAACTAGAAAAAACATATAAAACTTAAAAACAGAGAGTTAAAATCGATGACAATTAAGAACATTAAAAACACGAGAGAGCCCACAAACTCTAATGCTGAATTAAGAGCCAATGAATTAAAGAAGTTTTAAGACGGAGATTAAAAGAGTGCAGGATGGGGGACATTCTGATTTCAGGAGGTCAGTTGTGCCATAATTTAGACGTGACACACCACATGAGACAAAACAAGTCATTTTCATGGCCAACAGATTCCGAAACCCTGATGCCATTGGGTCGGGCCATAATCAGACATTATTCATGTTGCTGACCTTGGCATTAGAGTGCCCATAATGACATGAACTGCACCAACTACAGCTGTTTTTAAGCATGCAGTAGGCAGGCTTATTTTAAATGAAAAATGTGCATTTTAACACAGGGTGGTGTTTCTACAGCCAGCCTCACATTAGGATGGAAATCCTTCTTACCTTGTGGGGAGCCAGACACATCTAGCAAATGACAAACCTGCCCTTCAGTTCATCCCGTCTCCAGACTGACCTTCAACAGGATTCTGGTCAACTGCAAGGATCAGAAAAGGATTTGATTGAGTGTAGCAACATGGTCTTGAGGGCAATGTTTGAGTAACGTAATATTTCTAATTATTAATGCCAAGGAGGGCATGACTTCATTACCATTAAGCAGTTTGTTTGATCATCTGTTCGTCTGTCTGTAAGAAAAACAACTCAAAACGTTCTCATTGGAATTCAATGAAATTTTCAGGTTGTGTTGGCCATGGCACAAGGAAGAGGGGGTTAGATTTTGTTGCTGATCTGAATATGGATGCAGATACAGGGATCTTTTCCTCTGCCAAGGAGGTTATGTTTTTGCCAGGGTCTTCCTGCTTGTTTGTTTGTCTGTTAGCAAGATTACTGAAAACTACTGGATGGATTTACATGAAAATTTTAACACAGGTGTGGTTTGGTCCAAAGAAGAAGCCATTAAATGTTCGTGGTGATACAGATATTGGTCTGGATTTAAAAAATTCCCCAAATTTAAAAAATCCCATAGGTTAACATTGGGCAGAATTTTAAAAAATCATATCTCTGCCATTTCTCAATGAATTCTCAAATTTCATCCGGATCCAATCCAGATTAATGTCACAAAAAACATTGAACTTTAGGATGGGAAATCCGATTGACAACTTTCAATAATTCATATAAAATCAAAATGTTGAGTGATGTTCCCAAAACTTGATGTGTTCATACAGGATAACAACCTCCATGTATGTGCTGAGTTTGGTTCAGATTCTGGCACTATTCCGGCTCTGGTGATACAGAATTGCATCTTTTACAGGTGTTGTGGAAAAGCCACTGCTGGAACTGAGCTGCTTGGTGGAGGTCTGCGCGCTCTGAGTGCTTTTCTAGTTCATGATGGATTTTGATGAAATTATCAGAAAATGCTGATCATGACAGAAGGAAGAAATGATTTGAATATGGATGCACATAAAATAATTCTTTTCAAAGATTTGTTTACATTGCGCTATAGGGCAGTGTTCTATGTTGTCAATCATAACTTAGCTAACAACGTCAAAAAGGCCTTGGCAGTGGTCTGTTCTCTTGGAGGACTTCTCATTACTATTATTTCTGTTGCTGTTGTAGGGACCATGCTTTATATTAATAATACCCATTAGGAACTGTATTTTTTATGATACTGTGTATTAAAAGTATGATGGAAATATTTTACAAAATCAATGAGTAAAAAATGATGCATTGCCCTGCTGATATGATTTTGCTCATATCATTATCCCTTTATTGTTATCAGTACACAACCTTATCTACTGTGTTGGTGATGAGAGGCCAAAAGTAAATATCAATAGAAACAAAAAAGAAAAAAAAACCCCAAACAAGTCACTGTGCCCATAAAGATATTAACTGCTCAAAGCACAATTGCTTTTTAACCAGGTGGTAAACATGCCTGTTTTCTTGTAGAAAATCAGAAATTAAAGGTCCCATGTCCTGCAAAATCCGTTTTCTTTGCTTTTAATGCTGTTAGAAAAGGTTTGAGGAGCAGAAGAACATAACACCTGCTAAACTCTCAGTTCAATGAAAAATGCTCCTCTTTAAAGAAAAAGCCATGTAAAATGCTCAGTTTTTACTTCCTGGTGTTTATCATGTCATAGCTACACAGCCTTCACGTACATGTGTGTTTTCCACTCGTCACAGGCAGACTCCATGACTGTTTTAAAAGGCTGCTCCTTGACTTGTGTGTTTTCTAGGGGAGGGGAAAAGAGCTGCAGCTGATCCTCTGCAGAAATGACATTTTTTATCTTTTTATTGAACTTAAACCAAGCCCTTGCTTTCTAGACATCCAAGACGTGATTTAAACAGTTAAACATACCAAGACCTGGGACCTTTAATTTAGGGTGTGATCACTGTCATCTCTGCAGCCAGCATCAGGTTATGGGATGCGATGGAAATATCTTTTACTGTGTGGGGAGCTGGACACGTGGCAAAAAGACAAGTCCGTCCTTCATTTTATCTTGTCTCCAGACTGTCCTTGAAGAGGATTCTTGTCAACTTTAAGGATCAGAAAAGGACTGATCTGATAAAATGGACCGTTGTGATCTTGAGGGCGATATTTTGTTCACAATGTTATTCGTAATTGACCTGTTCGACTAAATTTAACAGTAACAACACTTAAATAAAATGGTGCTGCTGTATTCCAGACTGTACAGGGAGTTAGCAAGGCGGGTCCAGTAAGAGGGCAGATCAATACAGCTTTGTCTGGCTGATGTGAAATCATATGACAAGAGTGAAAGCAGAGGACAAAGACTGAGGAGAGAGGAGACAAAAAGGAGGGTGAAAGGGAAGGGGGGGAATGATGGCAGATGAGGAGACATTTAAATTAAATGTTGAAGTAGGGGAGGCTGGAGAGGGGGCGAGAACAGAAAGAGACGGAGTGGGCGGGACGGCAAAACACACAAAATAATGAAAGTCTATATTAAAGCAACTACAAGGAGAAATCAGAGCAGACAGAAGGAGAAAGTGAAGATAAAAAGGTTATGAAAGAGGATGTAAGTCAATAAGACACGAGAGGAGGAGGGGAGTATCTGTACATTATCCAAATGAGCTCGGGTTACATACTGTATATTAACCCTGACTTTATATTCCTCCAGCCTCTTCGCAGATCGGCCACTGCTGCTGCACTGATTGGTGGTTTATGCTCGGACCTTATTAAAGGAAAAATCTGAGCTGACGTTATGCTGCCGTGAAATATTGTGAGACATCTCTGCTGAGTCTCAGAGCACAGTTATACAAAGATGTTGGCTCTGTGGCCTGCGGCATCTCGGCGCGCCTCTGTGACTTCATGTTGAGCAGTAACATGTTGAATATGTCATGCTGCCTACACACTGCTCTGTTTTTAATGAGAGTGAGTCTTTGATTCATGCGTAAAGCTGAGAAAGCAGCCATCATAGTCTATTCTTTACACTCCACGTCCAGTTAAATCCAGAATAAAGACAACAGTGAGTGCTTAACCCATTCTGCTCTCAGTCTGAATGCCCTACATAGACAGACGCACCCATTCTCGTCCCCAGAGCAATGCCCTTGATAATAGCCCCTTTTGGAGTGGATGCTGGAGTGCAATTACAGATTTGGTTTTTTTTATAATGAGCGTCTCCCCCAGCAGGCTGCAGATGATGCTACCCTGGCCTGTGGTGATGTTGGGACTGTGCAGACAAGCTCAAAGATCCCCCACATATCCAGAGTGGTGAACATCGCCAACACTGCTGCCATGTCTCTTTTAGCAAGGTAAGATTTCAAACCAAACATTCAAGCAGCAAATGAAGTATATAAGGATGTCTTAATCTACAGCATGGCCGCTCTGCTCCACAAGTATCAGAGGAATGACATGCCACCTCCCTCCGTCTCCACAGGGCAGCAGAGAAGCTCAGCCTGACGCTCAGGAAAAAAGGCCAGGCTTGTGATCCAGCTCCCGCTCATTCCTCCACCTGCTTCCGGGAACTGATCCAGAAAAACCCACCTCCTGTACCCTCCTGCTTGCTGCAAGCTGCCACCAGGACCAAAGACTCGCCTAATGTTGGCAAGGTAGACCACAGGACTGCAAAATTGAGATAGATTAAGATTTGTTGGTGAATGGTGTTTAGTTTGGGTAGAAAGTGGTGAGAATCACAACAAATATTCAGCATATTTTGACCTTAGTTTAGTTTAGAGTGTTAAAAAGAATAATGGTGAAGGAGAACAAACTATTCTCAGATAGTATCTCAAAGGGCTCCATCCCACACCAAACACAAAGTGTTTTGTGTCTTTCTTTTTTTTCCACCTGATGCAGTTATCATTTTTATACCATGCAATCATGTTTTTGAACCTGCTGATCCCATGTTTGGATCTCTCTCTTGAAGATTACATGCCCATAATTAATAAAGCACATCAACTACAAAGTATTTTTGAACAATATAGTTATTATAATGAAAGGGACCCTTTGAGGTATGCGTCACTGTTTGGCACAAATCTCTTATTACCAAAAATGCTACTCTTCAGAAACTCTACTACTGAATGAATGCCTATTGTGTTGTCCTGATTTATACTTTTGATATTTTAAAATGAATAAAACCCACTCGCTGACATGGAAGGTGACCATAGCATTGTTTTATTAAAAAAATGGAGATAAGAGGTTTTGACCCAACAGCGACTATATGTATATATGTGACAAGGCTAGAGTAAAAAGTTGGCACACTTTATAAATCAAATTTTAATTTCTGCCTGTAAACTGAAAATGAAATGAGTATCTTAATGACTCAGATGTGATTTCAACTCTGGTTCCCATTTTTGGGTCTCAAAGCATACACTGCCGTCCGCTTGTGAAAGAGAAAAAAGTTAGAACAATAAATTACACAGAAATGTCGCGATCGGTGCTTATTATGCTTTTTTATGTACTTTTTCATTTTTGTTGTCCATCAATTAATTAATTTATTGTTGGTATCATGCAGCAGTATGTTGCTATCAGCAAATAGGTTTGATTAGGTGTCCCATTTACACTCATTCTTTTTTAAATGTGGTAATTTGTCAGCTTGGTGGTTCACATGAGCTTGAAGTTGAGTTTGTTCTGTTTCATTTCATATACAACATGTGTATGTTGGTGAAAGATAAGTGCTCTTTGATACATTTGATTTAAAATCAAGTCCTATTTGGCTTCATTAGGGCTCAATAGGTTAAATAGCAAATAGACATAATGTTATGCTAACATCTTGAGACACACATCTTTTGTTATTGTGCTTTAAACATCCTAAAACTTGATTTGAAGCCTGAAATCTGGTCTTAAGGTCACTTTCAAAATTAAAATTTGCTCGACTTGGTTGGGTTGAAATTGGGGGGTTGAAATTGCAACATTGCTTCATTTTTCTCTTGGTTTGGTTTGCTTTCATACTGCACCTAGTCAGGCAGACCAAAGCCTGTCAAATATTGAGCAATCTAGCTCCCAGCCACCAGTTGGGGCTGCAGTTGCCGTCTTTGTTCCTGCCATCTGGCCCATAGCTGCTTTACATTTAGCTTGAAGCTGTTTGGAAATATTCTGTCCTATAAAATAAAGATAAAGCTGCATTTATGGTTGTACTTGCATATTGACTGGAGTGATGTGTGAATATATTCCACATAGATTTGTAGATGGTAACCCGTAAAAAGGTCCGGAGGCTGGTGCTGCTAGCAATGCTAATGTTAGCCGCACTCTGCTTTATATTGTCAGTGATGCTAAGTTAGCTTTTCTGTTGTGACATTCAGCCAAATTCAGGCCCCAATTCACTCTCTTTTGGTTTGCTTGCCTTGTTTGGTTTGGATTGCTTTCACAACCACTGCAAACTGAACTCAAGATTCCTGTTTTTTGGAGGACCAGAGTTCAGTTCTTTGGTCTGCACCAGAATTCGTGTCAGCTTTCACACCACCTCCAATGAACCAAACTTTCCAAAGAAGGACCAGACTTCATTTGGTTCGAAACAAACGTGTGAGGTGTGAAAGCTCCCTAAGTCCATAGACTGATCTGAAGCCTGCAATCTGTTCTAAGGCCTAAAACCTGGTCTTTAGTCTAATGCCCTATCTAAAGTCCAAGACCTGTTCTAAAGGCCAAACCTGGTCTAAAACCTAGTCTAAAGACTGAGACCAGGCCTTAAACCTATAATCTGATCCAATGTATGAACCCTAGTCTGAAGTCTAAAACACAGTCTAAAGTCTTTAACCTGGTCTAAAGTTTAAAATCAACATTTTAGACTGAACCCTGGTCTGATCTTATATCTTGGTCCAGTCTAGATACTAATGCAAAGACAATGACAGGTCTAAAGTCTAAAGTCTTTGGTGCAGTGTTATCTAGCTATTTGAAGGACACATTAGAGAGATGGACACACATTAACAAAAACAAGTAAATACACAATTTGCTTGCTCAAACACAGGATGCAATCAGCACTTCTTCTTTTTGCGAGAATGGATACTAGCCACACAAACAGAAAAACACACACACAACCAAAGATTCCTATGCAACACAAAACTACAGGCACAGCTATTTTTCAAGCTGTGTAAACTGTGTAAAGGGCTACACTCACACCTTCTGGCAATCTATAGTCACCAATTAACCAAGAGAGCATGTTTTTGGACTGCAGAAGGAAACAAGAGTACCTGGAAGAAACCCAAGCATGCACAGGGAGAACATGCAAACACAACAACCTGCTGCAAGCCCATCTTTTGAATGTGTGCATCACAAAGAGGTTCAGCCTTGGATTGATAATTGTGATTTTTTCAGATTTTTGCATACGTTCCTTTTGTTGTCAGTGTTATAGTAATAATTTATTTGAGGCCTCTACTGATAGATCCCACTATTGGTAAATTCATACAGCAGGTCTATCTATATCCGTGGTGATGTTAACACCCACCTCACCCACATCCACCACCTTGGACGTGTTTTTTCCGCCTGTCTTACAGTATAAAGAGATCACAGTCAATTTGTAGGAGATCCTATATCAGACCTTCTGTATGATACACTGTAATGTGGTGCTAATGTCTCCATCTTGTTCCTCCCCTCCTCTCCTCTGGGAGAAGCTGTAGAGATCAATATGACTGCCTACCCTCCCTTGTCTCAGATGGATGGACTCTTGGGTTCAGTCTAGAGTTACAGATTAAGGCTCAGACAGAACCCACACCTGCCTGAGCACTCAGCTCTGCATGCAAGATCATATGTGTGTGTAAGAACAGTAGCGAGCCTCCTCAGCTTGTGAGAGGATCTCCTGAATAATTAAAGCTTCATAAATAGTTTGACACATGTTCAATAGGGTTAGGGACCACCTCTTGCATAACATCTTAAAATCATGAGGAGGACAGAGAAGAAATCCTTCACTGATGCTGTGAACTTGTCATGTGGCAGATGGAAAATGGCTCTGAGGACTGCATAGTCAATGAGAGATGATGTCATGGTGTAATGCAGCCCTGGACAATTTCAGGAGAACCACACTCAGCTGGGTGATGTGTCTGACATGGTTACTTGTAATCTTGCAGACCCAAATCCTTATTTAAATAATGTCATAATTGGTTTATATACCTTATTAAAGCCTATTGTCTCCACTGAAGCACATCCTGACCGGTCTTCTTGCAGACTCAGACCTCTGAACCTTGTTAAATGATTGAAAGAGTCAGGATCTAATTTAATCTTAGACCTTAAAACCTCTAAATCCTTAGGCTTCCGGTAGAGAACTGCATTAAAGAATTAATGTCATGACGTGGAAATATTCCAGAGGTATGCATACTTAGCCTTGCAGCTCTAAGTGCATGTCTCTGCATTTAGTGGCTCAGCAGGCTTTCAACTGCAGTCTGAAATCAACTAAACATGAGGCACAACAAACTTTATTTTTCTCTAAAACACACAGTATGTAAACTACACCATCAGAGAGCTTTTTTTATCAAATAAAAACAAGAGATGATATGTAGGGACATGCAATCAGCTCCGCCCACCGTCACTGCTTACTCATTACTGTTGTACTGAATTTGACATTTTATGGTGCTGCTGACCACACAAAGTGCTTTTTACACTGCAGGCGTGAGCTATGTAACAAGCTACTTATGTTAAAAATACAAATAAGTAAGTAAACCAACTTTACTACACAGAGGCTAACCTGGCACACCAGATGGACTGTTCAATATATTTCATAAGTTCATCTGGGAAACAGCCCATAGAAAGTGTTTGAAAGGGATGAACCTTTCAGAAGCATATCTGACAGGTGATTGGACAGTCATTGCATCAGTCAACATTTATTATAGGCAGATCAGATAATGTAGTAGGCTGGCACTACTGTGCTACAGAACATGAGTCACTTTGTAAAACAAACTCTCGTCAAACATGTCAGAAGTGGAGTGAAAATACCCTTACTAATGAGAGGTTTGTAGTATTGGTATTTGTTCTTTCATGTAATAAAGAAATGCGGTCATGATTTGATAGAACTGCTACTGAAACTGTTAGCATCTATGCTAATCCCTGTACGTGCAGTCACTTCCTGCTGTCATCTCGCGTTACTCTTTCTGCTACAAAGGACACTGATTGGACCATGCCCCTCACAAACGTCGTAGATTGGAGGTTGGCAAAATGGATCTACCTGATTACAGACGTCGAATCAGGCAGATCCAGCTGCTGTGCAAGGTCACACAAAGGCTACACCTAGGAGAAGAGTTTGTTATTTAAGGGGTTAGTTGGGCTTTTTGGAGTGGGCTTTCTAGAGACCTATGGCACTAGCAAATATGTTTACCATTAAAAGAACTTGTGAGCTTTGTCCCTGGGGGGAGATATTCAGAGGAAGTCAATACAACAAAGGATTTTAAAAAATTGTGCTTTTTTTTTTTTTATTAAATAATTCAAAATTCAACATTACCGACCTTTCAGTCAGTTGCAGGCGAAGAAGCACAAAGACAGACGTGTTAAATTGCGAAATATTCTTCATAGAAACAATGCCAGAAATATTTACAACAGCAAAGAGCGCTATCCTTAGCTAATCTTTGAACCTAATCCTTTTTGATGTTCACTAACTTGTTCTGTGAGGTTTTCCTTTTCCAGCTGACATCTTTCACAACCCATGCTGCATAAAATAGCATCTTGGCCTCC
Source organism: Cetoscarus ocellatus (assembly GCA_037902135.1). Taxonomy (NCBI): domain Eukaryota; kingdom Metazoa; phylum Chordata; class Actinopteri; order Labriformes; family Labridae; genus Cetoscarus; species Cetoscarus ocellatus. The sequence continues at coordinate 67,654 of JBAMNC010000518.1, read as the reverse complement.
AATGTCTGAACATCACAGATTTGGAGAGGTTGTACTATTACTTCCGCCCTGCAGCTACAGCCACAGTCAGCCTCCTGAGCCAAAACAACTGTTTTTGTCAACAGAATATCTTGAAGATCTTTTTTAAAGGCATTGCATAAATAGAATTCATGGAAACACAAGAATGCACAGCTTTCCATGGTGGATGTGAAGACTTGTGTTCATCTATTTCTGAGTGTTCCTGCTCTATCAGCATCCTCACATCTCTGGTAGACTGTGATGAGTAAGTTTCACTGAATTTTGCATGAGGGTATTTTTGAACTTCCTGTTTGGAAACTCATTGTTTTTTAATGTTTCTCTTTGGTGCTCAGATTTTCTCTGAAAAGTTTGTTACAGGTAAACAACGTTCTCTGTCAGAGATCCTCGGCCTCACTTATGATCTCTTACATTCATGTTGCTCTGTGAAAGCCACTCAACCATCAGATTTTATAAATAATAAAATATTACTTTCAAGTTATGTAAGAGTGTTTGAGATTGTTTACTCCTTACAGAGTGTATACAAGTAAAGTAATGATAGGGCAGTAAAGTGAAGGTGCTTCTGAGCTGACCTGGCCTATGTGTGTATTAAACTAAATACACTTTTTATTACTTATTTTCATACGGAAATATATGTCCATCAAACCCCGACAACTGTTGTCCACCTGTCATAAAATGAGTGCCAAAACAGTCAGTTTGAAAATTTCCCCACTAATGATGTCAAGGAATATTTCATGATCATGGATGGGAGACACTCCCTGAGCTGTTTGTTAAGCCCACAGCAAGCTGCACTGGAAGAAACATGTTTAGGCACGTCAGTGCAGCCACAGTAAACATAAGAGCGCAGACCTTGAAGGCTAAAGCCACATCCAGCCTTTGAGAGGTTTGTGGTCGGACATAGCTTGTGAGGATTTTCTTTAACACAGTGGGCAGGGCTGGGACATAGGGGTTTAAAGGCATGCCAAAATTCAATATCTGAATGTATTTTTGAAGGACAGAATTTCAAATAAAAATCCATGTTCTGGGAACATCCGGGACCAATGTAAACTTGTTATAAATGGGTAAATGCACAACTTTTCAGGCAAACTTGGTTAGTGGGAAAATGGTTAACCGGTTGGTATTTGCCCTGAGGGACTGGATTGCATCATCCTGTTTGATTAAATATAACAAGTCATTGCTTTATTATAGCATTCATACTTTATGAATCTATGAAGTTAAATAGCAAAGGAATGTTTCAACATTATCTACAATGTTTTGACCGAGTGGTATCCTTCAATGCTGAAAATGAAGCCAAAGCTCAAGTAAAGCTCAAGATTGAGGTCCCACCTGGGGCTGGCTGCAGAGGCACCTGTTGACACTCATACACACCTGTGTTGAAGTGCATGTTATTTTTTTTTCCAGAAAAAATGCTATACTACTCAAAAAAATGTAGAAACATTATTTCAGATTCGGATTGGTATTATGAATGGGGAGAAATAACCAACCAAAATAATGTTTACAAACTTTTTAGCGGGAAACTTAAATAAAAAGATCATTGTAGCTTTGGTATCAAACAGGTATCATTATCATTACATTTGCTTTTTTACATTTACATTGCTAAAAGCTCCTGTTAAAGCTCAGATTAAAGTTATATTTCACCATAGGGTGCCACAACATCAGACATGATCAAAAAGACCACAAAAGTATTGCATTATCAAATCTCAAGACACAGCATTAGCAATTGTCAGGATCTCTTCAGTTATTTTTCCGATGGTTCAACATTAATTGGAGGAAGGCTGTAATAAATTTTAGGCCCATTTTATCTGTTAGAAATGTCAGATTTTTTTCTATGGAATGATCATGAAACACACTGGGCAGTCTGATTTGTTGATTGCAATAGTTAGTGCAAATTCAGGCAATCCTCTCAAATTTCCATTGTTGTCCTTCACTGCCACTTTCCAGCTTTCAGTCTAACTTCCTTGTTCTGGTTTAAAGGATGTACAGCACAAACAGCGCACATTAACTCTGTGCTGCATGAGAGCCATTAAGTGTATGTGTGTTTTCTGGGTTTGTTGGTGTATGAATGCAGGCAGGCAGTGTACAGAGGCGAGCTTTCCCACAGCTCTCTGTCACATTAAAATTGTCATTTCAAGTCCTCAAAAATGCTCGGACATTAAGTTGTGGAGTTCATGTGCACATCGAGGAAATAAGGAACAAGCTCATAAAAAGTGCATTATGTTATTGTAGATGTGTGTCCATCTTTCCAATAAGTCCTCAAAACATCAGGAGCACACTGTGCCTCAGACTGAAGACTTTAGACCTGGTTTTAGGAGGTCTATAGAGCAGTCACTTTGTCACTTTGTCATAGGAACATGCCAACTTTGTGCCTGAGCACTCCTCATTTTTAGACAAGCACACCTTTAGATTCAAACATATACATTTTGCTATTAAACAGCAGGAGCACATTGCATAACAATAACTATTTCTGGTGGAAAAACGGAAAGACATCTGAGCTGCACAACAAAAGCTTTTTGCAATGTGTACAGTCACATTGTATCCCTGATTGTATTCCCCAATACAATAATACATTTTAAAACCTGGATGTGTTGCTCAGCTGTTAAATCTACCAAATATTTGTGAGGTTGAGTACAAGTATTTCCTCATATAATTTAATAAATCAGTCACATTTTTTCTTTAACATCATCTTCTTTCTATCCTGCTTCTTCTTTTTTGTATGCACAGGTCAAAGTCGTGCTGAGGGTGAACCCATCACTGTCTGAAGGCCAAAGCCAACCATCTGTTCTTCGTGTTGAATCGTCTAAGAACAGAGTCACCATCGTGGAGCCGATCAGCAGAAGCAAAACTTACTCCACCATGACACTCGACAGGGATGGCAAACACCTTGTGAAGACCTTCAACTTTGATGCTGCATATCCTCAGGAGTCAAGCCAGGTTTGTCTCTATATCCTGATTACTGATATTGATTCCTCTCTAGTTTAGCTCTATGGATTAGTTTTGCAATGACAGATACTTGAGAAGTCTCTGAACTGCAGGAACTTTCATCAAGAACCATTTTACAGGAACTGGGGTCTAAATTAAAAACTCAGTTCAGGGACAGTTTATCTAATTAAAAGTCCCTGTTTAGGATTGCACATTTTAAAGGTCTGGTGCTGGATGTTTCTGATTGGTTGTGTGCACACAGCATTTTACTTCATATGCTATGTTTAAAAGACTCAAGTCCAGGTTGTACCCCGCCTCACTCCTAATGTCAACTGGAATAGGCGTCAATCTGCTGCAACCCCTTAAAGGATGAAGTCTTAAAGATAAAGGATGGATGTTTAAAAGACTCTGGGTCCTGTTTTGATGACATGAAGCATGTTGTCTTAGATTAGCACACTGTGGATGTTGCTCTGTATTTTGCTATTTTGATGACAAGGACTCCCGGCGTAATGCAGAGAGCACATAGAGGACAGATTATGTACCCTGATAACACATGGGTGTGTTTGGGCATGACATGAACCAAACTAATCACACTATCTTCTCCCATTCCCTGTAAACAGTGTACCCCAGCTGGATGACATTTTGTTTTCACCACAGCAGGTTATATTGTTTGGTCAAAACTCAAGCTGGAAAAGTTAATTAATCTCATTTACTGTCAGTCTTAAACATACCCAAAACATTCAGATGCTCAGATTAAGGTTATATTTCAATGAAGCATTACCACAACATCAGAAACTACCAAAAGGGCACACTGGAAACTTCCGTATTATGCACAAAGTGTAACCTCATTCCTAAAACAATATCTAGAAGTTGTGAAAGATTAAATTGAGCCTATTAAAATATTTAGATCTGGTTATAGGTCATCTGTGGCGCAGTTGTTCTGTACGTCTTCAGTATAGGAACACGCCACCTTTGTGCCTGACCCCTCTTGATTTGAGACAAATGTACCCTTTGTTGCAAAAACAGTTGTGCAGTATGGAGTCCAAAAATGCAGAGGTAAGTTAGCATTTAGCACTTCCTGGTTCTCAAGCCTGAAACTAAATGGGGTTTGGCATACTGGTTTTGGATAAGTGCCTAAAATAAGGTTGGTGGTGAACACACATACATGAGATTTCAATGTTTGATAAAAATTAATAAAATGAATCTCATGTTGCCTACTTTTGAATTTTAAATCATTGTTGTGTGTTTAAAACGACCGTTGCTGAGTCACTGCTAACAAGGGCTACAAAAATGGCTGGGGACCCAACGGCAAGCATTTCTGAATGTTTTTTGTTAATCAGTTTTTATACACTATTGCCACAACCATGAGGTCGTTTGATAATGAGGAAACTCAACGAGGGTGTCATAACAAGATATTGTATGTTGGAAATACTGTAGTTGCTTTTAAGTCTAACCACCATGTTGTAGTTCCATAGCAGCTAAATAATAACTTTTCACTCTCACTGATTATGTTTAAGCTGAAAAATGATGAAAAGTAGGTTTGTTTGTTAAGATTATCACAAAGAACAGAACAAGTAAATTTTATAATGTGTTCTCCACAGAGTTTATTTTTAGCAATGATCCAAAACAGATAAAAATCCCATAGGCTTTTAGTAGGGTTACAGCCGAGAGAATCAGAGCAATGCTAACTTCTGCGTTGGCCTACAGAAATACGACATCCCTGCACCACTCTATTGGGGCATTTGTGTTTATTTTCTATTTTTATGTGCTACCTATACAAAATAAGTACATGGTATTAAAATGGCACCTGCATCAAGTGGAAAATAGGAAAGACACTTGCACTACACACCAAATGCTTTGCTTTAGGTGTACTATAAGGCTCTCTGGGTGCAAACCCAGTCTTTATCCTCATACTTTAACTGTTTTTTTTCCCCCACATTTGTTTTTGTTCTGTCTTGCAATTAAATAAAACCAAGCGACTACTGTAGGAGTCTATAAATGTAGCCCATGCAGGATTTCAAAACAACATGGTTTCTCGAATGTCCACTGTAATTGTAGCAGAAAGGCAACAAAATGGCATTGCACTGGCAACATGCAGCAGTGCATTTACGTGTTCTAATGTGGGCCAAGATATTTCTGAAATTCCCCATAAGTGGACTGGATTTTATTTTTAAATAAAGGAGGAAAACCTCTAATTTATAGAACATCTACTTTTGTGTTGACAAGGCCTAAAAGTTTCTGTTACTCGTGGCTGAAATGCACCAAACCAAACTGACTGATTGCATATTTTCTCAAGCATTTAATGCATATATTTCCTTTTGTGCACCACAGATAGGTCTGGGTTCTCTGTCTGATGGCCTGAAAGCTGATAGGGCCTGGACAGCAACCCCATTTACACAGCTCTCAATTAAATTCAACCCTCTTCTAGCTTGCTTACAGTGTCTGAGCTGAAGGGAGGAAAGAATGCATTCCTCTTTTGCTGCAGATTTTTGCGTTTGGCTGGATGTTTCACTTCTCAGAGCGGATATGAATCACGAGCTGCTCGTGTTCTTTGTTCTCTCTGACCAGGCTGAGGTGTGTGCAGGCGTCCTGGCTGACGTCATCCGCTGTGTGCTCAGCGGCAGCGATGGATGCGTCCTGGGTTTGGGGTGTGCTGATGTGGGTGAGTAATCGGTCACTGTGAGAGGCCATGGGTTAAAATCTCTCTATGGGAGTGGGATGCTTTTATCTTTAACCCCTCCCCCTTTTTAACTGTCCCACTCCTGCTATCATTCACCCTTTCCTTATCCCTTATCCCTCCATTTTCTCTCTCTGTCCTTTTTTCAGCCTCCTTAATAATTTTTCTGCATACTCAATAACGACAGAAAGTGTTTCAATCTCAACACTCCTTCTCTCCATCATTCATCTTTCACCTATCCTGCATGAATAAAAGAAAACTCATCAATTATGCAACACTTCTGGTGTTTTAAAAGCTCCCCACAAGCTGATAGACTCTTCAACATGCTGCAAAGAATGACACAAATATCTTTTTCCTATTTTTCTGGGGCTCTAAGATTGGACGGGACTGTAAACAAAATGGACTGCAATTCGTTGCTATTAGAGAGATGGAACCCTGCACTTAGCGCCGGTCAAGAGGTTTAATAGATTTGCAGGACACACACACTCACACAAACACACACATACACACACTCAGGGTAAGGACAGGGTCTCCTTGGCTCTGCTTTCTCACATGACGCCACTCTCCGTAAATCTGATTGAATTACCCGGCCGATACAAACTACATGTGGCCCCCAGCCAGGGGATATCAATCTCCTGCACTGAATTCTCTTCTCTCTGAATACACGGCGTGGCCTTTAATTGGAATAAACCAATTCCCTTTTTCTTATTCAATTAGAGTTTGGATAAGACAAAAAAGGGTAAAAAGGCCCGTAAATCAGAACTAATGTGGGGTAAGAGTGCACTGGGTTTCAGCCAGAGATATGAAAGAGGCTGCAGTGTTTCATAAACTGTGGAGTGATTTTACTTGCTACAGCAGTGCTTTGAGCTAATAAGAAGAAAGCGTACTTTATTAATACCTCATGAGGAAATTGAATTCTTTACACTCTGTTGTTGAGACACGCTACACAAACACAGGCTGAAATTCACCAACAGGTCTTATGGTCATGCACTAATGGAGAGACGTCAGAGTGATGCTTACTGCTCCTGAAAATAATCTGACACACTAAAAGAACCGTTCAATATATTTCCCAAGTTCATCTGGGAAACAGTCCATAGAAAGTGTTTGGGTTATGGGCAGAACCTTTCAAAGCATATCCGGTAGGTGATAGGACAATCATTCTGTCAATCACATTCATCACAGGCCAGTCAGATAATGTAGTAGGCAGTGTAAAGGACAGACTGTGAGCCAAGAACTGATGGAAGACATGTTCAAGTGGAGCAAAAACATACTTCCTACAGGAAAGTTTGTAGTGCTGTTATTTATTCTTTCATTTAATAGAGAAATGTGGCCCATATCTGAAAAAACTGCTACTGAAACTGTTAGCATCTATGCTAATCTCTGTACCAGCAGTTACTTCCTGTTGCCGTCTGGCTCGTAGCTTCCACCTCTTCCTGATCTAAAGGACTCTGATTGGGCCGTCCGGCTTTGGGCCGCTCAAAATGGTTATAGATTGGATGTTGGCGAGATGGATCAGCCTGATTACAGACATTGAATCAGGCCGATCGATCCACATGGCAAGCTTACCTGAAGAAGTTGTTTTTTGGGGATGCACAATATTGGATTTTGGACGGATATGATATACCGATATATCTGAGCTTATTGGCGATACTGATATTGATACTGATATGTTTTTTGTCAAGAGCACATAGCCTTCACTTTACTATAACTGACCTGTTCCTTTCATGGTGATGGCCTATTTATGTCAGAACAAAGTGTTGTTTGTCTTGCTTCACATCTGTTATGTGAAGCAAGAAAAACGAACATTTATTCACTAATAACAACACTTTTCATTTCTAATGGTAATAATAATACAATAAAATAAAATAAAAATAATAATAAGATAGCAATTTTCAAAGTCAAGTTACAAAGTGCTTCACAAGGACAGCAATAATTAAAACAAAATAAAACACCCAACACAACAAGCAGGTTATAAAATCACAGGCAAGGACAAACACTTTAAAATATGAATCATTTAAAAGAACTTAAAACAACCCCAATCACTTTCAATTAACTTTAAAAACTAAAACTCAATTGAAACAAATAAAAACCTAAATAATTAAAAACCAAAGTAAAATATAAAATAAACTCAAGTAAAGTCAGGATAGGCTTGCAGATAAAAGTACGTCTTCAGAAGAGATTTAAAAGAGATCACTGATAGATCATGTATAGACGTGGACATTCAGTGATGATGAGTTGAACCATCGTGGTATGTTTGTACATTCTGCCAATTTCAAAGCCACAATATGGGAAATAAAAGCCCAATGTTTACTGCCAAAATATCTGCTGTGAAATGTTTATATCTGCCAATACCAGTGTTTAGATTTTGAGCTTTTATTTGCCAATATCAATATCATACAGATAATATTGTACGTCACCAGTCCAATGCCTTGCTCAAGAGCACTTTGGCAGTGCCCAGGAAGTCAGCTGGCACCTCTCCAGCTACCAAACCAACTTCCAAACATAGCTCTGTCTGGACTAGAACCGGCCCCCCTCTGGTCCAGACCCACAAACTCTTTTAGTGACGACCCTCTCTGTAGCTAATCTGTGGTCACACTGGACATCGTCAGGACTTTTCTCAGTGAAGGATCTTTTACAGAGCTCAGGTACTTTGCCAGTCTGGATCCTCTGTTTGAGGCCAAATCACATTTTAATTTACTTTGTTTTTAAGTTGCTTCTTCCCAATACTTCACATTAATTTAATTTTGTTGGTAGATAAGTTACATATTATATAAGTTATTAACCAGTATATTGGGGTCCTGAGTTTGATTTGGTTGTATCGAGTAGTTGCTGTGGTCCTGGTCCACAAGTGCAGTATTTTCTGATGGGCCTCTTATGTGTATGAAGCCTTTGTGCATGAACTTGATGCCAGCGTGTTGAGAGTCAATCCATCTGTGTGCTCTGTTGTCTTCTCCAGGCTCTTGGTCCAGCATGGTGGGGAGCGGCGAGAGCCTCCAGAAGCTCGGGCTGATTCCCTTTGCCATATCCTGGCTGTACAGTGCCATCGAGCGGCGCAGGGAGAAAACCTGGACTGAGCTGACGGTGTCAGTGTCTGCTATAGAGCTCTGCTCTGGAGAGGAGGACACTCTGAGGGACCTGTTAGGGGAAGTGACCCCCTCATCAGGCAGTATCCATGACAGTCCCAAGGCTCATATTAGGCTCCAGGAGGACCCCGTCTATGGGATACAGGTAAGGGGGATTTTGTTTGGATAAAAAGAGTGCTGTGAAATTCTCTATGCTCATACTGTTTTACTCTGAAACCATCTGTTATCCTCTGACAGCACAAATACAGTTGACCCAAATAAACCTCAGTATTTTTTATTGTCTTTAGTTTTGTGGGCATTTCTTTTTTAAATCAAAGTAATGTACTGTAAATGGCACAATAATCATAAAAAATACATATGAAGCTTCTTGAAGCACATAAAATACTCTCACACACCTAAAAGAAACAATAAGGCTGGATGATGTTCAGTATGAAAATTTTAAGTCCAATAGTACAAGTGAAAGTAGCCCTTTATGAATCTACTAAAGTAAAAGTAACATGTACTTCATTCAAAATGTTACCGGAGTACTTAATATTTTGTGCACATTAATTTTTTAGGGAAGAATATTTAACATCTGGAGTGTAAATGAGTGAACAAGTCATCTGTTTTAGTCTGACAGTATTAATAACTACGTTTGACAAATAAAACAGCCACAGAGCAGAGTTTTACCCTAACATAAATTAAATCTTGTAAAGATAACAGTTTTTAACAGATTAGATATTTTGTGCACTCTTTGAGTCAGTATTTTATCCAACTAGGCTGTATTTGAACAAATTCATGTGAAATACTAAATATACAAATATAAATGAATCATTATCCCCTGATTTCTCATTCCACCACAGCTAATTGGTCATTTTTAATGTAGAAGTAAAATAAAATGTACAGAAATAACTCTAGGGCTTACTGTAGTGTTTAGATATTTACATTTCATGAGAAAAACATTTTCTTCCACAAACAGATTCAATCTGCAAATTGCTCTTTAAGCTAATAGTTCTTAATTTTATAACAACCTGCTTTTATTATAAGACATAAGCTAAGATAAGTTGAATTTGGACCTCAATCTCATTATGACTGCAGGAACGTCCTGCTTCTGATACTTTTGCATCACATTTTGTCAATTAACTACTGAGACAAATCCTTAGGAACGCCCTGTTTCTGATCCTTTAGGTTTGTTTTAAATCAGAGTTTGTTTCACTTTCAGGATTTAATAAAAATTTGGAATTATAATTTAAAAATCTGTATAATCAAATTTTAATTTTAATATTCAGAGATGAGAAGGCATTAATGTGTTTACCTTCTCAGTTTTTAATCATAAATTCAGTGCTATGTAAAATGTAGTTAAGTACAATATTCTCCACATATATTACTCTGTTAAAGTAACAGCACTTTCTGAGAAATGACTTAGAAAGTATTTCACTTGCATTAACATGAGTAATTCCACCGCTGATCTTTAACAGAACAAATGATTTCTTTGTCAGTTTTTTATCAGGTGTGAGGGATGACGTTTTAGAGGATCAAAACTTAAACATTTTTACATTCAGCCATGAAAAGGTTTATGTTTATTCAGACGATCGTTAGCTTAATGATCTTCACTTCATGAGGAGATAATACTGGAAGTGAGTGCAACTTATTAGATTAAAACAAAATCAAATCTGATTACTTGATGATTGTGGAGTGTCTACTCCCTCACACTGCTGTCTGCAGCCAGCGCCACGCTGTGTTTGTCTCTCTATTTGATGGTTGAACACAGAGTTTATGAAAATACTATCCAAAATATTCTGTGAATATACAAACTGAATTAACAGCTTTTAAAGTATGTCAGAATATGCAAACTGGGCAGCACAGTGGTGCAGCAGGTAGTGCACGTGCCTCACAGAAAGAAGGTTGCTGGTTTGAGTCCTGTGTCAGTCAGGGCCTCTTCTCTGTGGGGTTTGCATGTCCTCCCTGTACATGCCCAGGTTCTCTCTGGGCACTCTGGCTTCCTCCCACAGACCAAAATCATGCTCATTTGGTCGACTGGTGACTCCAAATTTCCCTTAGGTATGAGTGTGAGCGTGAATGGTGGTCTGTCTCTATATGTGGCCCTGTGATCGGCTGATGACGGGTTCTGGGTGTACTCCACTTCGCCCAACGTCAGCCGAGATAGGCTCCAGCCCACCACTACCCTTAAAGGGATAAGCAGTATAGATGATGGATGGATGGATGGAGAATATGCAAACCTCTGTAAAGACTGAGGCATCATCTTGAACAAGTCATGTCTCTGATCCGTCCTGATGCTGTAGAAAGAAACACGAGATAAATCAGAATAAATTCATCCTCTCCATATTCTCCTCTCTTTTATCTCCAGCTTCGCAACCACAACCGGGTGAAGGCCCCAACCGCCGAGCGAGCTGCTTCCCTCCTCGATGCTGCCATTGCAGCGCGTCGGCACAATGACTTCATCACGTATCTGTCCCACAGCTCCATAATGTTTTTCACCCTCTACATCCAGCCCCCTCGTACAGAGAGCAGCACCATCGGCAAAGGTTGTGATGAATTATTCAGCAGCTTGGGCGTCTTGTCCCAGTTGAATTTGCTTGTTTCCCCATGAATTATTTTCATGGTTAACCCTCGATGCCTAAATGCATTAACATTCTTTGCTTTCCACTTCTTCTTTATTTTGCTTTAAACAATCCTCTCCTCTTTTGTTTGTAGGTGCACGTGGCCCCACTAAGTTGACCATGATAGACGTTTGTAGTGGTATGAGGGGCATGAGACAAAACAAGCCTCCGTTTTCTGACCTCGGCTCAGTTGTCTTGTCTCTACTGAGTGGACAGAAAACCATCCCCAACAAGTGAGTACGGAAGTCCAAACAACATCTGTGTTAGCACTGAATAACATTTGTGAATAGAGTCATCCTCTGAAAGCATTAATATAAAATTTTGCCACCTTGACATAGAAGTTTCAAAGTTGACTGTACAGTGCAATCACTTATCAATGCAACTCAATAGGTTAATCATCCCTTTAACATTTGAATTTAGGAACTTTGCTCTGAGTTTGTTCTGTACAGTATACAGTTATGTATTTTTCTATTGTTAACAGGTACCAAAATATCTAATCTGTACAATCCTACTTTTATTTTGGGGTACCAAACCTACCGGTTCCATTCAGACACACTCAGTCTACCAAGTATAAAACAGTTGTCGGTAGACATGCATCATGATCAACATTTACCATACCAACTGTATCAAAGGCTTAATTCACACTACAGGCCAAAGGGACCTGTATCTGATTTTTCTGTGTCAGTGCTAAAAGCAAAATCAGGTGGAGTCTGATCTTTTCAAGAAGGCCTATTTCATTTTGGATTTAGACACAGGTCAGATCTTTTTGCCAAGACAACTTATTCTAAAAAAAGCTCAGCCTGCCATTTGCAGATCTTCAAATTTTTTGTATAGATGATATTAGGGGGAAAAATTTATTAAAAAAAGACATACATGCCAAACAAATATCAAAATAGTTGTGGAGAAAAATACTGGAGAAACTGCCAAAAATAAGTTAAGACAATGAATGCACAGATTTTGATAACATCTTTAGTGCACAGTGGCTCTGATTAAAAAAGTGAATTAATCGATTAATAAATCAATATTAGCAGATATGTAGCATATCCGACAGTTTAACACATTAGATTTTATATAGTTTAGATATTACGTGGAGCAGTAATATGTGCTGCACCTTTAAGGAGAACAACCTTAGACTCCCAGGAAGTTACGCTGCCATTAACAGGTACAGGTATTTTGCGTAATGGTTGGAGTTTTATGTAAAAATGAGCCACAGAACTATGTTGGGCTGAATGTACGACTGGGCGAAAAATTCAGAGTACTTTATTTTTCCTCCAGGAAGTTTCTGTGTTTGGAACTACTTTATGATGCAGGAAATGGTCATGTATTCTTCCACCTGTGTGCACTGATTCCAACCACTGAATCTCATTCTGAAGAATTTCTTCTTCTGTTTACTCTGATTCATTAAAGTAAGCCTATACATCCACATTAAAGGAACGTCATCGTTACATGAGTCAGAATCACTCATATATAGTTCAGTATTAGTTTCTTCAGCTGTTGTGTCTTCTTGAGTCAATACAATGAAACAGCAGATTGGAAAATCAATGTGCACAGGCAGAAGAGCACATAGTCATTTGTTACAGCGTAAACCAGTGCCAAACACAGAGACTTCCTGGAGGAAAAACAAAGTGCTCTGAATTTTGTTTGCCCAGTTGTATATTCAGCATTGTTTTGTGGCTTATTTTCTCGTAAAGCCCGCATAATTATGCAATAAAACTGTACCCACCAACGGCACTGCACCTGTTATTCTCCTTAAAGGTGCAGTGCTGCTGATACAACCAAACTTCAAAAATACCGTAATGCTTATTGAGTGTTGTTAAAGAAAAGGTGAAGTAACACAGTGGTAAATGTGAACGTGTTGCAGGCATAAAATTCAAAATCAGTGAATATTTGCAGATAAACAACAAAGTTTATCACTTTAAATATCTTGTTTTTGTAGCGTATTCAATTGATTATAGGTCGAAAAGGAATATGCAGATCCTTTTGTTCTATTTAATTTACCTTTTTACACAATGTCCCAACTTCATTGAAATCGGGGTTTGTTTTATGAACGTTGTAGTGTTTTCCTCTGGGGCATCGACACATTATTTGAGGGGTGGGATTTGATATTAGACTGCTTTCATGGAAAAAGTTAAGAGCACATACTGTACATGAGAGTCATATTTGTGCTAAATCTGGTTATATTACTTTATAGACATGGTTCCTTGACCTCTCACAATGCTGGCTTCATTACTTTCAGTCAACTAATGCACCTTCTATGGAAACCAAAGTACACCCAACTACATTTTCACATGCACACATATTTTTAATATATTATAAATTTGTCTGATGAGCTAGAAATACCCTAAGAGCACAAACATCTGCCAAGGCATTCATTGATCAAGTTAAATAATTCCTGGATCAAAACCCAGATTAGGACCACCATCAAACCAGGTTGTCATTTTGCTATGACCAACATTTCCTGAAAATTTAATCAAAATCTGTGGAGAACTTTTCGAGTTAACAAACAGACAGACAGACAAATTGCAGCAAAAACATCTCCTAGGGGGAGGTGGTTATCTCATACATTGGTCATCCAATGTAATTCAGATTTGTAAATGTGATTCAGTTTCATACTGACTTAAAAACAATGTATTTTAATGCAATACAATGATTAACTTTTCACTGTAAAAATTAAACTTGCCCTTGAATACTTGTTGACCTCATGTTCTATGCTCTCTCATCAGGGGAAGTAAACTGACAATGCTCCTTCAGGAGTCCTTGGGTCATGTAAACTGCCACACCACAGTGGTTGCTCAGGTTGCTGATTCTTTTGCAAATCTTCAAGAGGCTTTGTCAACCATCCAGATGGCCTCTCGCATGCGCAAAACACAGAAAAGGACAAAGGTGACTTTTGACAGCACTTTTTGTTTTAGTTTTAGTGATAGTATTTTGCCTAAAGTATCTTAGTTTTAGTCAGAATTCAGTCATCTAAATTGCTTTTATTATAGTCTAGTTTTAGTTGATGAAATTTCACAACATTTTAGTCGACGAAAATCTACTGTAAATTTAGTGTAAGTGTAAGGCATTTTTTATGTTTCCTTGAATTTCTGAAGCCATGTTTTACACTTGGATAAAATGAAACACCTAATAGCCCTTTAATGAATGCCAGTAAAGCTTAAATACATAAATTAACCGAAACTAATTGAACTTTTGTGTGAAATGCAGTCACCTTTATTTAGGCTACCTGGCAGAGCATCTCAGTTACAATACCAGAATTGACAACAAACAGTGAACCTGCTCTACATGAATATATCAGTTCATAAAGAGAGCAGCTCTGATTGGATCGCCCCCCAACTTATCCCACCACCACAAACTAAGACAGTTGTGACTGGATGTCTCTCTTAACTCATCCAACCTTTCCACACAACCAAAGTAGCTGTGATTGAATATATTCCTGACTTGTCCCTACTTTCTACATGACGGCATTAGGTCTAATTGGATTAAGTCTCTGTCAAACATTTTAGTCTAGTTTTTATTTGTTGAGGAAAATGTCAGTTAATTTAGTTTAAGTTTTTGTCCATGTGCACTTGTTTTTAGTAGTTACTGCCTAGTTTTCGTCAGGGGACAAAAGGTTGTTGACGAAAACTGTGACTAAAATTATTAGACAACAAAATTAACACTGAGGTGACGTGATTTCCCTCTGACGTCAATATATTACATTTAGACTGCATCAGTGTGCTTTGAAATAAATCTTTGCTCTCATTTACTCTTCTTTTAAGCACGCCATGGTAATTCTTTTGCTGATTTACGTTTTCAGCAGAGCTTGCACTGACTAAACTCTCTCTTTCTCACTGCAGTCCACCTCATGTTCTCCATGTGGGAGGAGTTTGACAAGAGAAAAAAGAGGACCTACGACTTTCTCCCTGCGGGCCTTTCACTCCACCGAAGAGGTAGATGCTGACGTCCCTCGTTTCCACTTGCGAGGAGAAGCTGGAGAGCGCTCCAGTAGTGACCAATCATGTGACACAGTCATACAACTGGACTCGTATGGCTTGGTCCAGTCCAAGGCACCCCCGAGACTGGCCCAACCTGAATTTGTTCCTATTATACCTTCTCTGCACCCAAACAAGGCTGACATGGATGATCCAGAGTTTACTGCTCTGCTCCAGGAGCTCTTGAAGATCCCACAGCTGCAGGGAGCAAAGCAGATCGAGGAGACGGTTCAGGGGAGTATGGATTTGAAAGCAGATGTGAAGCAACCAGGGAGAGACTGTTTGAAATGTGACACGTTTGCTGAACTTCAGGAGCGTTTGGGCTGTATCGATGGCAGTGAGATAACTATGGATGTGCTAAAATCTTCTTCAAAAGGCTCTCCTCATAATGATGTAGCAACTAAATCACAAGCCCCACTAGAGACAAGGAAACAGGCAGAAGCTGCAACATCAGATACACCACAGAAACAAGTAAATCAGGCTTTAGGCTGCAGTCAAACGTCAACAGGAGAGCAGCAAACGGACGGAACCTCATCTGGAGACAGCTTTCAGAGAGAGGATTCAGGCCTGTACGACTGTGAGGAGTGTAGTGGGACCAGCTCCAGCGAGGAGCTCCTGAACCAAACTCTCAATATCAACAAGCATGCTTGTTCTGAGCTGCCCAAAAAGTCTGCAGATAAACCATCTTCTCAGGAATCTCAGAACAAAGCTGCTTCTAGTTCTCCTGAGCTTCAGCCCACAAGCA
The DNA here is from genome assembly GCA_037902135.1 of Cetoscarus ocellatus. Taxonomy (NCBI): domain Eukaryota; kingdom Metazoa; phylum Chordata; class Actinopteri; order Labriformes; family Labridae; genus Cetoscarus; species Cetoscarus ocellatus. The sequence goes on along the minus strand of JBAMNC010000518.1, from coordinate 51,644 downwards.
AACAAGGCGAGTCCTGAAGCTACTGAATGGTTCAAACCAGACAAAAGGTCCTCACCAATTGGTAAAAGCTCTCCAATATCCCCCTCGTCCTCCTGCTCCCCTTCACACTCGGATGTCATACCTAATCGCCCCTCTGAAGACATGAAGGAAATGAAGGCCACCATCACAGTGACTGTTCAACAGCCACTCGACCTTAAAGGCCAAGATGAGCTGGTCTTCTCGATGGTTGAGGAGGTGACAATCAGTGGAGCGCTAGATAGAGCGAGAACAGGGGGGAACATCATTTGTATCAGGGACAGCGCTCAATCACAGACACATGCTCAAGGCTCTGGGAGCTCGCAGCCAATCAGGATCATCAGCAATGTCTCTGAAGAATCGGTGTCTAGAAGTTCCTCAAACAAAAGTCCTGCAACTCAGCCTGAAACCAAGGAAGCCAACACTGAGAAGTCCCAGCAGCACATGAGGAGGGAGATGAGGTTCCTACCTTCATTTATTAACCCTATGCTGATTGATACAGATGTTGATTATGAAGTGAATGGTGTTAAAGACAATGATGATCCTTCAAAATCCAGGTCATCATCTGAGCCGAGAGTAAATAATGCCAAATGTCAGGAGCACAGTAAGTCTCCAAAGCAGAAGTTAAGGGCTTTTGATGCAGAGACACAAGTCAAAAAGGCTGAAAAAGTGCGAGAATCACATTTTAGCCGTAGCTCCGATGACCTGTTGCTCTTGGAGGATTCACCTCTCTGTGATGATACTGCAGGAAGCCAAATGCACGTGAAGGGATGGAGAAACACAGACAGGAGCCACCCCAGAGACCAGGAACATGTTTACTCCACTAACCCTCCAAAGGCGTCAGAGGGGGGAGAAGTCAGCTCCAGACAGGTTGGGAACGGCCCCAAGGGAACTGGTGTTGTGCCTGGCTGCCAGGAAACCATCCCTGCTTACTTTAAAACAGGCAGTCTACCTAGAGGCTGGCAAAACACCAATCTCAGGGACAGCCACCATGGATCGCACGTGACAGACCACCACAGGGACCCAAGGGGGGTGACATCATCCACACCTTGTAGCCCAGGGGTGACTCTGGAAAGGAGACAGGGCAGACAGCATCATGTCTCGTCTCCTCGGAGATATGGAGAGTACAAACAGCATGGTGGTGCTCCTAAGAGGGGTGTTGAGTCTTTGTTTGAGATGTCTAGTCTCAGATTGAAGCATGATAGTATGTGTGACAAGCTTATGTCGCCAATTGAGGACAGTGGCAGGCTTTTTAACCCCAAACTGGAGCATCTAGGTAGGTCTAACTCACTCGGGAGATCCACAAGAGACTTACCAAGTCTTGACAGAGGAGGTAGTAACACCTCTTTGAGCTCCAAAGGCAGCTCCAAGGGTAGCTTTGAAGGAGCTTCTAAGCGAGGTTACAGAGGATATACTGATGAAGATGGCTCATTACCGAGAACTAGCAGGAGCTCAAGGAAGAATCCTCGGTCTGATCAGGCCCATCATGCATTTCACTCTGAAAACCTTGGATCTCAATCAGCTCGGCATATCCATTCCAAGCTCTCTGCCGTCGGGAAGCTGAAGATGGCAACTCCTAAAGTGCGCCGACTTTCTGCTCCTAGCATCAAAAACCTGAGCCTTCCCCACAAAAGCCTGCGACAGTCAGTCAACCGCAGTGCCAGCCTTTCCCCTGACAGTAAATCAGTCAGCTTTGAGCGGGCATCCGCCTTCCTCTCCACCTCCCCTCCACAATCCTACCACTCGATCAGCCGAACACCAAGCCAGAGCTCCACATGCTCCTCAACTAAATCGGCCATCCAGGGGTTTGTCAACGGACGGCTCACAGACCTCCTCAGAGACAGGTCTTCCAGCCCTACTTTAGGGGGATTAGACCTGACAGCCCCGCTCCCCTCGCCGTACAGCCGGGTCACCGCTCCTCGCACGCCTGATCATCTGAGCGGGCACGCCAGTGACACCACCAGCGTGCTGAGTGGAGATCTGCCACCAGCTATGGGGAAGACGTCCCTGCATTTCTCCAACAGGAACAGCACGGTGAGCAGTGGCTATGACAGCATGCTGAGGGACAGTGAGGCCACAGGCAGCAGCACTTCAACCAGAGACTCTGTCAGCGACCGCAGCGGCTCCCTCCTCAGCGTCACTCGCAGCAGCCGGTCGTCTCGGAGGAGGGGGAACACAGGTAAAGCACCTGTAAGAAATAGGCGTTCATGAACTGACCTGGATGACTTTTTCTTCTGAAAAGATCTCATCCAAGAACTGAGCGCTTATTCTGTGTATTTGGTGTTGTTTGTTCTCCCAGTGATGTCTCACCACTGTGTAAAGTAAGAATGCATGTCATGTGAATTGATGACCCCAAAGACCCACTTTAGACTCATACATATACTTTTGTTTTATAAATCAACCACTTGTTACATTAATTTCATTGATATGTAATTATGAACTGTCAGATTAGTATATGTCATATCCTCCCTTTACCTGTTATTTATTTATTTAAAGAGCAATGAGCAGGTCGACTTTCTTTTTATATCACATTAAACACTGTCTGATTATGGCTGTTGAATTGGTTTATCCTTTTTTAAGGTTTTACTAAAAAAGGAACAATTGGGGGAGGTAAACGTGTTTGTCATTGAGGGACTCCCTTTGGCTACTGACATCCAGCTGTCTGCATTTAAAGGGTTAGTTTCTAGAGGCACATGGCACTAGTAAATATGAGTGCTAATAAAGGAACTTATGAGCTTTGTCCTTGGGGGGAGAGATTTGGGGCAGATGGTAGCCTGTACATGGCAGGACGTGGTGGCACTGAAAGCCTTGTATTTAACTCACTTATAGGTTAAAACTACTCATAAAACTATGTTGGCTCGACAATACAATACAGTAAGATCTTTACAGTGTTAAACGTTTCCTCGACAAAGCCCCTGTGTTTAGAACTTTAGTATGTTGGGATATAGGGGTCATGTATCCCTCCGCCATCAGCTGGTCAGGTTGTCAGAGGAAGCAACAAACACTAACTTCACCAAACTTAACTAACAATGATTGATTTGACTCTAGCAACAACAACATGCCCTTAGTTGTGGGTACGAGTCACAGGTAGAAAGAGGGTTGGAGAACGGAGGAGCAGGACAGATCACAAGTTACCTGGTGGTGGTCCGGAGGCCTATTGCTGTTACGAGTGGGACTTAGTAACATGGCTCCTCCTGGACCTTTATCAGAGTTCTTTAATTTTGGTAAGCCTTCAAACTGTTGCATGTGTCATAGTCCTGTTCTGGTACTGCAAACACAACGCTCTGTTGCTGCAGAGAGGTGAGTCCTGATGTCCATATTAAAACAACAAGTCAAATTTAGTGATTATATCTCAGTTTGTGCTCCAGTGACGGCTACTTGACCCCCCTGCAGCACTCTGATCTGATTTAATGAGCGGCATTGCTAGCAGAAGGATATGTCGGCCTTCTTGCATCACAAAGTGGTTCTAACACAGAATCTTACTGTAGTGTATTGTGGAGCCAATGTAGTTTTCTGAATAGTTTTAACCTATAAGTGAGTTAATCACGAGGCTTTTTGTGGAATCAGGCATTGCTGGCTCCCGTCTTCCCCCAGATATCTCCTCCCAGGGACAAAGCGCGCAAGTTCCTTTATTGGCACTCATATTTACAGATGCCATGGGCCTCTAGCATCCCCACTTCAAAAAACCTGAACTGACCCTTTAAGTTTATAAAAAAATTCAAACACACAACTGCAGCTACTTCAATGGGGTTTTCACGCCATGGTTTACATTGTCAGTGAGTAAAAGTGCAGTGGTAGGTCACTTGGCCTCTGATCTTATACCTCGTGAATTTAATCAGTTTATCGTCAAATCAGAGATCACATTTGTGCAAAGTCCTCATGTCTTTTTTTCAAGTTGAAAAAAAGACATGATCGTCAGGCTCAAGAACAAAATCCTACCAGTTCTTTCTAAAGTTCAAGGAGACAACTGTGAAAAAATTGAAGAACTCTCAGAATTTTTTAGTTGTTGCCTTAACAAGCAGATAAAACATATAGGGCCTGATCTACTTAAGGTTTGCGTGTATAAAAACATGCGCAGACTTGATAGCATGTGCAAAGCTGATCTACTACCAAAGTGCACCCAGGATTGCTTCTGTCAAATGAGCAAAATATCACGTGCAGTCCATTTAGCGTGTTTGCCTTCATGAATATGTAGAATACATGCAGATCATCAGAACGCGCAAAATACCGGGAGGAGGAGATGCAAATGTAATCATTTAGCACCTGCAATGTGATTTATCAAACCCGCAACTGATTGCGCGTTGTGTTTTTGCATCTAAATTTAGCACGTTTGAAAAGCAGGTGCAAAAAAGGCACAGCGTTACGCATGTAAGGCTGCAGTCATTTTGGCAAGAAACATGGATTGCATCAACCGAATATTTTCCATCACTGACTGAATTTTTGATTAATGATGGAAAGACTTGGAGGCTGTCTGTCATTATGATGGACTGTAATAAAAGGGATGATCCAGTGTGCCATCATACTCATGCAGACACATGTAAAGTAAAACCTCTCTGTTTTGCGCTCTACATCGTGGAGGAGGTCATTTTACCTATGTAAAAAATTCCTTCATAGCCATAATCACTCTGTTTGTCACTCAGAGCTGACTGCATCGCACTCTCCACGCACTGACAGTGAGTTTAGGAGCTGTCAGTGCATGGAGAGTGAGATGCCGCCAGTGCGTAAAAGGCAAGAGTACCTGCGCGGTCTGTGTGTGCGTAACTGTAAGACTGCTCTTCACATGAGAGGTTATTGATGATGAAGCTGTGTAACTATGTGAATGCTTTATTTAGATTATGTTTAATTGTAATCAGAACAGGAAAATTAAAAATGACGGATACAAATATGGCATGAGGGAAAAGTGACGACCTTGTTCTTCAAAATGACAGACAACAAAAAAGGTAACTGCAAGTGTGTTCATTTGCCTCTTACTCCATGGTTTTCATTTACGGCCACTCTGCTCTCCCAAACTCTCTGTGGTGACAGCTGGTAGCACACGCAAAATCCTCCTTTAACGGGGGTCCGCACCACTTTTGCTCCTGTTATGAATTGCGCACGCAGTCATAGTAGATCAACCGCAACACGCCCACTAATTGTATGTGCAATTTTTTAGTTTGCACATGCAATTTAGCACTCGTTATTTTGGATCTTAGTAGATCAGTCCCATAATGCCCAATAACCTTTGAACTATGACCTTCACAATTTAGTCAGATAATCCTTCAGTGAAAGGAGATTAATGCGGAGTTTGTCAGAAATCTTCAGGAGCTGTCTTAAGATACTTGAGATACTACATTCAAAGTCCATGAGACTGACCTTTGACCTATGACCTTGAAAATCTCATTACATTATCCTTATGTCCGAGTGTACATTAGTGCAGAGTTTGATGAAAATCCCTTTCAGTGTTTATGAAATATTGTGGCCCACAAGAAAGATGACTATCAGACACCTTGACTCTTGCTTTTTCCTATGATCTTTAAAATCTACAGACTTTATCCTCACATTCAGGGAGACATTTATGCAAGTTTGATGACAATCTTTTTTAAGCATTTTTCAGATATTGAACACACAAATGACTGCTAAGCTCTTAAATATGAGTCATTCATTCATGAGTCAAAAATATATGAGGATTACTTCAAGTGTTCTGAAGATATTGGGTTACCAAGACCCCAATCAAAAGCAAAGGATGATATGTCATTGAATATATTGTTTCTAAATTTTCTTCGACTCATTTACTGTGGTTTAACCTGTAAGTCACTCTTTAATGACTGTTGCATGAAAAGACTGCTGAGGGAAATAGCCCTCTGTTGGGAGCTTATCCAGTGACATGCAAAAGTATGATTGTCTGTGAAAGTGCTAAATCCTCTGCCACTCTAAGAATGTATTTTCAGTTTCATCGAGCTGTCAGTAAAATCTCAAAGTGAATAACCTTAAAGGTGATGTACACATCTTACTTTTTTTATCTGCTATGTAATAAACGCCACATTCTTACAAACACCAGCTCTGAGATCACAACATTTTTTGGGGGGTGTAATCTGACCACATAACATTTTAATGTGACGTTGACTGGAGACGACACTCATCTGTAGAACGCAGACAGACCCAGTTTTCTTCCCCGCATTAAAAGCTGAATTGTGTAGGAGGTCACATGGTTAATTTATGAACCCTGTGGTGGCACTTTCAGATCCGAGAGTGAACTGGAGATAGTGTTTGGCTGATACTGTAAAATTGTAAACCTAGGTGTGTGCCTGCAGCTTTCAGACAATACTTGCTAATGGAATAATGCACCAGGAAACTCTTTATAGTGTTTAGTCAAAAGTATGGATTCAGTCAGCGAAATCTGCTAATGGGGTAAAAGAGGGAGCAGATCTTTGCAGGATGAGCTCATGAATTTTAGAGTCCCTGCACATCATCTGCTGTTAATTGGATGATTCCATTCTGTCTGGACTTCTTTTCCTCTGAGTGTCTCCTAATAACTCATCTTCAATCTGATAAAGCCTGAAACAATCTCATTGAGTTCAAACATGACCCAGAGAATCAGTGATATGAAGCGTAAACAATTCCTGTGTTGTCTCTCGGAAACAATCCAGAGACATGAACTGAAGTGTCCTCTGACTTTTATGAATAATGTTGTTTCTGAGATGCTGCATTTGAGTGAAGACAAACTGTAGTTTAGATCCTTAAGAGAGCGTGTGCACTGAACAGTAAAGCAACTCCTGTATCAGATATTAAACAAAACACAACTCATCAGGTATCTTTTAGGTGCAACTTTAGCAACGGGCAACACGTTCTATGAAGACCCCCATCATAATGCATTTAAATGTATTATATTCATGTTTATAATGCTTCATAGTTAGCTTACAATGCAGCATAATCCTAGTTATAAGCACTCAATTGAATGTAATTTGTCATATGTCATTTTAATGCGAGTGTGTAATGAGTTATAAACATACTTATGGTGTGTCAAATTGTGTATATCAGGGGTCACCAACCTTTTTGAGCCTGAGAGCTACCCTAAAGCTGAGGTGTATTATGGAGGGCTGCTTGCTTGATTTAATGTCCTATATTTGTCATTTTCTCATTTAGTGTTATTTATTAGCAAAACATACACTGAAATTTAAAAAATGTCTTTTTATTTCAAATTCTGTGATGGTCGCTTGTGTTATTTTTTAAATGTCCCTGAGAGCACCATATAGGCTCCCTGTAACCAGGTGCTCGCAGGCACCTTTTTTGGGACCCCTTGTGCATATATATATCTATTAAGGATTTTATAGTGATTAATGAAGTATGGCACTGTATGCTAGAAGCTGCATGTGCAAATGCTTGCAGTCAGGTCCCTGGCCATTTTTGTAGTCCTTGTTAGCAGCTAGTTAGCAACCATCATTTTAAACACACAACATAAGTTAAGGATTCAAAAGCAGCTAACATCTGAAGCATTTTATTATTTCCCTTCAAATACTTAAGTATCATATGCGTTTATTCACCACCAACCTTATTTCAGGCACTTATTTGAAACTCTTCTCTAAAATCCCATTTACTTTTGGGCTTGAGAACCAGGAAGTGCTAAATGCTAACTCACCTTGTGTTTTTGGACTAATTCCTCCGCCACTCTACTGAATTTGAATGAAAAGCTGGAAAGATGGTACAGCAGTGCGCTAACTTAGCTAAAAGCTAAATCATTTAGTTTAGCTGCTACTGTTGATGACTGAGTGAGTTTTCCTTAATTAAACATAATATTCAGTTTCATTTTTTTTACTTTAAATCTGGGTCATGTAATCCTGCTACAACATGGCTACACACCATAAACACAGAGATTATATTTTTAAGTTTAATATGAGATACAGTCAGATTAATTAGTCTTATGATGTGCAGTCAGATCATTTTTGAACCACTGAATCCCGGCCATTTTTGTAGTCCTTGTTAGCAGTTAGTTAGCAACAGTCATTTAAAACACACAACAATGGTAAGGGATTCAAAAGCAGGTAACATCAGATACATTTTATTATTTCCCATTAAAATATTGAAATATCATGTGTGTTTGTTAACCACAAACCTTATTTCAGGCACTTATCTGAAACTGGTAGGCAAAAATCCCATTTTGTTTTGGGCTTGAGAACCAGGGAAGTGCTAAATGCTAATCACTTTGTGTTTTTGGACTCAATCCTGCAACACTCTATTAAATTTAAAAGTAAAACTGGAGGTGGAGCAGTGCGCAGTGCCCTAACTAAGCTATCAGCTAAATCATTTGGTTAAGCTGCTAATGTTGATGACTGAGTGAGTTTTTCTAAATAAAGCATAGTTTACAGTTGATTTTTTTGAAGTTTAAGTCTGGGTCATGTAATCCTGCTACAAGATGGCTTCACATCATAAACACAGAGGTTATATTTTTCAGTTTAATAAGATTTACAGTTGGATTTATTAGTCTTATGATTTGCAGTCAAACTATTTTGACAGTTTATGTTTTTTAGTATGTAAAAGGTTAAATGGCTAACCTACACAAACATTTGTCTAGGTTAGCCAGTCAAATGTTTTTTTGACTATTTTACACAATGTGCTTCAATCCTGGCAGACTGTCATCTTCACTTATTTGCCAGCACACAAAATTTATCTTGTTCTTTCTGAGTTAATCCTCAGATGCATGAAACCTGTGGTGAATGATGAAAATGGGATAATTTAGCTTCTACTTCAATAGCAACAGGTAATGTGTACAGACTTTATCCCCCTGTAAAGTCCTTACGTCAGTGGCGTTGTTCTTCAGACACCAGCTTCCAGTGGAAATGAGGCGTTAGGAGAAAGAAAACAAGCTGACATGCAGGGTCTCTCTGCCTCACCCTGCTGTAGGTGCTCGCCAGCGTCGTCAATCCCATGATACACCTCTGTCTCTGAGACGCTCTGCCAGTGGACTGTGGTCTCGCTGGATGGATCGGGGAACCAAAGGGGTCTACGAGATCAAGGTCTACGAGATCGACAATATAGAGAGGATTCAAAAAGGAGAAGGTGCAGACAAACACATACAGGGGTTGATTTTTTTACTTTTTTTTGTATGTGAAGGGTTTTGCCTCGCGTGGGCGGCACAGGATTGATTTTAACCAGAGGCCCTTTAGTGTCGTGTCCTCCCCTGTTCCCCCTTTCTGAATCAATCCACTGTCTGTCCTACCAATAAAGGCCCAAAATGCAAAACATATCTATCAAGAAACAAAAAAACAACAACAAAAAACTACATCAACAAATTAAATAAAAAAAAACAACAAAGAGGGAAACAACTTAATCAAAAATACGACATTTCATACAACACAGAAAAAGATAAAAAAAAAACAAATAAACAAAATAAAACAACAAACTAAAAAGCAGAACAAAATATAACACTACGATTCGAAGCACAACAGCAAATAAGACATGAAAAAAATCCAGTAACAAGCCAAAACATACAACAAACTGCACATCAATAAGAATTAAAAACCCCCCACAAATGCTATTTTTTTTTTCTTTATTTTTACTTTGTGTTGTCTTTCTGTTGTTGGACTATGAATTTGTTGTATTTTTCAAAATAACCTTTAAATATTTAATTAATTTATGCATTAATGTTGGCTAAATATTCTTTGTGGTGTGCCATTGCAGATTTATTTTTGTTGTGACTTTTTTGCAGGGTTTTTCCCCATTTGCTGTTGTTTTAATGAAATTTTTAAAATTTGCTTTTACCTGTTTAATTACTTTTAAAAGCATGAGGGGGCAATTTGGCAATCCCTACAAAGATTTTCAACATTATAAAAAAAATAAAATAATAGTTATAATTTGATATATTTTCTATCCAAACCCAATTTTTACACAATGTCTGCCAACTAAGGCTGAATAATATTGGTAAATTATTAAAAATAAAATTTATATTGTATTATATATTTCCTCCTGCAATAACTGAGATGTTTTTTCACATAATTGCTATGTTTTTATGTTCAACAATTTCACCTGGATTTCAAACTCTGTTTTCAATAAGCCCACTCAGTCCTCTATGGCACACTGCAGCCCTGACAGGCTTATGAATGTAAACACACAAAGAGAGAGTGGTGACACATCACTTTATAGACTCGACAACAGCTGTATTTCTTGTAGACCACCTTATAAACCTTCTCTGAGGATGTTCAAAGTTGATTCTCCATGAACAGCCCTGTCTTTGACTTGTTAAAGCTCACTGTGCTACACAGAGCAGCTGTGGTTGCTGCCATTATGTTAAAAAGGAAAGTGTCTGAATCAGTCTCTTTGTTTAGATGTTCACAGAGGATGCATAGAATGAGTAATAGTACAGTTTTGAACTCCAAGTGCTCTGAGAGCTGAGTTATTCTTGGTAATGTGGAAATGTCTGTTTCTCCTAGTGTTGTGTGTCTTTAAAATAATCCAGGATCTGCCTCTGGATTCAGATCGTCACCAAAATCGAATCACTTCTTCTTTGTGTCATGACCAACAAACTTTACAAGTTGTCTTGCTCACAGACAATCAGACAAACAGACAAACACACAAACAACTGCTGGAATAAAACACAGCCTCTTTGACAGAGATAACAAAATGAGGCCATACAAGGAAAAAATGTGTGGAAAGTCTCAACTGGGCAGCTCCTTTTTGTACTTTTGTTGTATGAGCATCGTCTGTACACTACATTCTAGAGCTGCTCAGTTATGGCAAAATTTATAATCACGATTATTTTAGAGCAGTAGTTCCCAAACTTTTCACAGCCTGGCAAGGCAAGGCAAGTTTATTTGTAGAGCACAATTCGTACACAACGTAATTCAAAGTGCTTTACAGAACAAGAAAAATGCAATAAATAACAATACAAAATAAAAACAAAAATAATCATTATAAAATGAACTTTAAAAGAGAAGAGTGCAGATAAGATCCTTTCAGTCATATGCACAGCTAAACAGAGCTGTTTTGAGCCTAGATTTGAACATTGTCAGTGTAGAGGCCTGTCTCACATCTTCAGAAAGACTGTTCCAGATTTTAGCTGCATAAAACTGGAAACCTGATTCCCCATGTTAAGTCCTGACTCTGGGCTCCAGCAGGAGGCCGGTCCATGAGGTCCTCAGAGTCCGAGATGGTTCATATGGCACTAACATGTCAGAGATGTACTTTGGTGCTAGGCCGTGGAGAGACTTGTACACAAGCAGAACTGCTTTAAAGTCTATTCTCTGAGCCACAGGAAGCCAGTGTAGGGACCTGAGCACAGGACTAATGTGCTCGTACTTCCTGGTTCTGGTCAGGACCCGAGCAGCAGCATTCTGGATGTACTGCAGCTGCCTTACAGCTCGTTTGGAGAGGCCAGTGAGCAGGCCGTTACAGTAGTCTAACCTACTGGAGACAAATGCATGGGTAAGTCCCTCCAGGTCAGGTTTAGACACTATACCTTTGATTTTGGCAATGTTTTTTTAGATGGTAAAAGGCTGCTGATGTTATTGATTTGATGTGGCTGTTGAAGTTCAAGTCTGAGTCCATTATTACCCCGAGATTTCTAACCTGATTTGTAGGTTTTAGAGAGAGAGACTGGAGGTGACTGCTGACACTTTTTCTTTGTTTCTGTGGACCAAATACGATGACTTCAGTCTTGTCTGAATTTAGCTTGAGAAAGTTGTTTTGCATCCACACACTGACCTGTTGGATGCAGTGACAGAGTGAATCAACTGGTCCATATTCACCTGCTGTCAGTGAGACATAGATCTGAGTGTTGTCTGCATAGTTGTGGTAGGACACATTATTACTTTGTATTAACTGGCCTAAAGGCAGCATGTAAAGATTGAACAGAAGGGGTCCCAGGATTGACCCTTGGGGCACCCCACAGGTCAAGGCCAAGTGGTCTGAGACATAGTTACCAATTTCAACAAAGTGCTTCCTGTCTTCTAGCTAGGACTTCAACCAATTTAAGGCAGTGCCAGAGATGCCCACCCAGTCCTCTAGTCTCTGTAACAGGATCTCATGATCGACAGTGTCAAAAGCAGCACTCAGATCTAGCAGGACTAAAACTGAGACTTTGCCTGCGTCAGTGTTCAGCCGGATGTCATTTGTCACCTTGATAAGAGCGGTCTCAGTGCTGTGATGGGGTCTAAAGCCTGACTGGAAAACATCAAAGGAGTTGTTCATTCGGAGAAAGTCAGTAAGCTGTTGGTAAACAACTTTTTCAAGGACTTTGCCTAAAAACGGCAGATTTGAGATGGGCTGGTAGTTGTTCAAGGTGGGCCGGTAGTTGTTCAAGATGGGCCAGTAGTTGCCTGTACCCCTTCAGACACTCGACCTCCAGCCATGTACCCCCTACTCTCACGCACTTATAGCAGCTAGAAAAAGAAATGTGTCTCTAAGCCTGCCGCCACCCCCACCTCCCACATTTAACATGCATAACATACAAAAAAAATCTCTTCAAGTGAATTATTTCTCACAAAATAGATTTATTTTTCAGCAATGTCATTGGGTAACACCAGTTCACTTTCAAACAAAAAAAAATTACATTTCTGGAACATATTCATTAATGACCTTGAAACGGTAAAGCACAAACTCACCACAGCTTTAACGTAAAGGGTGTCTGACTGAACTTATGTTACTAGAAGAATCTTAGACAATTCAGGACAGATTTCCTTCTCAAAGATCCCTCATCAATCCAGCCTCCAGCCTCTCTGCCAACCTTCAGGCCTTTATCAAAGCTCACCATACAAACATGTGCCAGTTTGAACTTTAACTACCGAAACAACTGATTGAAACCTGACAGGTATTCGCGTACCCCCTACGTCACTTCACAAACCCCTGGGGGATATGAATACCCCAGTTTGAGAATCACTGCTTTAGAGGATATTGAGATTGCAATTACAAAACACAATTACCTGCTGACTCTACAATATGCACCACAGTATTAATTTTGACTGCACTTCTTAATTTAGTTTTAGTCTTTTGCCTAAAATATTTTTTCAGTTTTAGTCATAATTTAGTCATCTAAATTGTTTTAATTTTAGTCCAGTTTTAGTTGTTGAAATTTCACATCACTTTAGTTGATGAAATCTACTGTAAATTTAGCTGACTAAAATTTGAACTGTAAAGTGTAACACATTTTTTACGTTTCCTTGAATTTCTGAAGCCATGTTTTACACTTGGATCCCACCACCACCAAGCTAAGGTTGTGACTGGATGTCCCTCTAAACTCATCCAACCTCTCCACACAACCACAGTAGCTGTGATTTGATATATTCTCCAACTGTCTCTACTTTCTACATGACCAAATTAGGTCTGATTGGATTTAGTCTCTGTTAAACACTTTAACCTAGTTTTTATTTGTTGTGGAAAATGTCAGTTAATTTAGTTTTAATTTTTGTTAATATGCAGTTGTTTTTTTAGTTATTGTCAAGTTTTCATCAGGGAAAAAAAGGTTGTTGACCAAATCTACTACAAAAATAATTAGTCAACAAAATTAACACTGATGCACCACATACAATGCATGCACTTGAATGCTCTTTAGACTAAGAGCAGGCAACAAATCTAAATATATGTGGAAAAAGTACAAATACGAATAATGAGAGATAGAGAAAAAGACAAAACGTGCAGCATGTCACGTGGCACAGTGAGATTAAAACTTGATCCATTGCCCAGCTCTACAGTATTCACTTTCATCCCCTCTCTGGTTTTATCTTTGATTCACACCAAAACTTGCTCAGCGTGCCGACCCGGGGTAAGATGGAGTAAGTAATAATAAAAAAAAGTCTTTGAAATTGAAATGTTCTTGAAAATAAGAAGTGATGGTGCATGTGGTGACGTTATGTCCCATGATGGGGGGTGGGGGGTCTGGCCTCATGAGACTATCCCCCACCTGCACCAGTCTCAGGTCTCAGGCTCAGCATTGATACAATTTTAATGACCACATGGGGAAAAATGGGTCAGTGCTGGAGAGACGAACAAAGATGAGCGCTTAAGGTTAAACAAATAAAACACATCTGGGTTAAAAAAAATATCGAATTTAAAAAACATAATTATAAAAGGTAAATTTAATTTTGTTTGTCTATTTTATTTGTTTTAAACGAAGCCATTAATATAAATGTCACAATGGTAGTAAATAACAGCAAAACTCTTTCTAATACTTGCAGATTTTCTTTTATTTCTTTATTTAGAGTATAGTGCATGTTATGCCCCCCTCTCCTTTACTCATAATGAGGCTAGAGTAAACAGAGGCTCATTTATTTAGCAGCCCACGGACCCTCTTGACTGACTCCCCAGAGGTGTCGTCCTGCTCTAACATGATGTTTCTGAGTGAGAGGAGAGACCTAAGAGAGGAGGAGGAGGAGGAGGAGGGTAACAGCAGATGTTGTTTTTCATCAGACCTCAACATGCACACACTGCTTTTATAATCAAACATTCAATTCCTTTTTATTTACGAAACCAGTCAAGATTTTACTTCTGTAGGAATCTGTTTTATTTATGGGGAAGGTTGTAATATCAGTTTAAGAACTGAAATATGCTTAATTATGTGATACTTTGTGAATACTAGCATTCAGTGTCTGGTGCCTTGTTGTTTGAATAAAGAAAAAAACCTGAAAGTTATCTGCCATCATCTTTAATAAAGGTATCTTAAAGGTGTGTTGAAAATGTCAGTAAAATACTGTGTGTCCATTTTTTTCAGGGGCCTGCATGCTTCAGTGCCAAACTGAAGTTTTTGGAGCACCATCAGCAGAGGAGCCCAGAGGTCAGGGCCAAATACAGCGACCTGATGAGAGAGCTGGAGCACGCAGAGCAAAACCCCAAGCTGGAGCTCGGAGAGTGGAGCCGAGAGTGTCAGTGAATAACCTTCTCTTAAAAAAAGAGATCATAACATAACGTTTTCTGCTTAAATATATTTCAGTTAATGGATCAAAAAATAACTAACTTGTTAAAATATCTGTTTAAATACACATATTTGACAAATAATAATAATAATTTATTGGAGATGATGTGAAAATCAGATCCCTACAGTATCTATCTATCTATCTATCTATCTATCTATCTATCAATTTTGATGGCAACAAGATGCCCAGACCATAAATCTGTCCTTATCACAATTGTCTCTGCTGAATGTAGCTCTACTCGTGGTTAGCCCTTTGAGATGTGTCATCACATTTTCAAGAGGGTCCTCATATCTGTATGGTTGTAAAGGTATGTATTATGAAGGTAAAATCAATAATGAAAATGGAGGTTAATCTAATATTAACATTAATATCTTTAATGATCATAATCTGGAGAGGAATGATGTTGATTAATACAGCAGCATCTAGCTGAACTGCCATAAAATTGGGTTTAACCCGCTAAAAGTATGAATTTATGATAAATGTTGTTTCTTTTGATGGTTGTTGTAGGATACAGCACTTGGGGCTTTAATTTCGTAGACCAGGCGCAGGCGGGGCGCACCTGCCCTGTGCCGCGCCAACGGGGTGTGTACAGGGCATTTTGCAAGTTTCGTTTACGGCGCAGTCTGGCGCAGGCAGGCGCACCCACACCTCCGTCTCTCCTACCGGCGCACGTAGCAGAGAGGGAGGAGATAAGACTTGGTTGGGTTTAACACAGCCAAGTGTGATCTTCACCAATCAAATGAACGCCTCTGCTCTCCTTTAAATGCGCTGCGGGCGAGGTGCAGTGACAATTTCACCTTGGTGGCGAAGAAGGTCAGAGCCGCTGTCACTTTTACAGCAGCTGGGAGAGCGCAGGGGCCACAGGGCCACGCATCGGAGGACACTATGCGCGTCACCATGTGGACCACCTCACGGGACAGATGTAATCTGTTCCTGTGTCATAATAGGAGTACAAAATTAAATGATAATTACATTTAAACACAGCAGCAGGCTAATCCATTCATCATGCTTGTGAGCCACCTGCATTCCTGGTCTGTCATCGCCAAATAGCAGAGCCTTAGGTGAAAATATATCTCCTCCTCATCCTCCTTGCAATAGAAAACAGAGAAATATGGGCAATCACAGGTAAATCCTTAAGACACCGAGTGACTTACATTTATTCAGAGAGCGTCTCTCTCTTTTTTCTGTTCTTTTGAATTTCATGAGATGAGAGAAGCCGGATACTCCGTGTCGGATGATGTGTCTGTTTGTGGTTGGCTGAGAGATGTGAACTCATTAGTTATGACAAACGTCTCTGATCTGACATCAGATGTGACGGGACAATTAATATAGATACAAATGTATATGCTGGTTCAGACGGTTACATTAAATAGTGGTTGCTGTGATTGTTTATTGCATTGAAATGTGCCTGACACTCTGGATACCTGCCTGTGAGGTTTTGGTGACGTGTGTGCACTGTGCGCCTGTCAGCCAAATTACCACTGCCCCGAGTGCGCCTCGCCTGCGTCGAGAATAGACCAGGTTGGAGCTGCGGGCTTTCAGCGCACCTTCCGCGCGGTTTTTTGACACCAAATTGTCACTGCGCCAAGCTGAATCTTTCGACACCTCCCCCTGGTGCGCCGTCACACCCATATCGGCCAGCCGGTCTACCAAATTGCCAAATTGGCTGTGCATGGCGGTGCGCCGGACGAAATTACCACTGCGCGGGGTGCGCCACCCTGCACCACCCTGAGTTGCGCCAGGAAAATTAGAGCCCATACAGTTTAGTCATTTAATTTCCCATGAATTAATAATCTTTAACCTTTTTGAAAGTGGAAAATAATCTGCTTGTACTCTGACATTTTTTCAATAGAGGGCAGGATTCTGCCATTACAGCACAGAATCCCCACCATCAGCGGAGCTGAGCACTTTTTGTAATTATCTGCTGTGATACATGATTTCTTGGAACAAAATAATTATTCAAAATAATTAGAGTTACACTTAGTTTTGGGTCATAACTTTTAACATTAAGGACTTGATAATAAACTTGTTAAATGTTTAAATACGAGCTGCTTAATAGACTTAAGGGTTTATTTTTACATATATTTCTCTACATCACTACTCCTTAGCAAAATGCTATTAACTAAAAGGGTAAGTAATATTGCTTGATAAGCTGTTATAATTGCCAATATGCTACTAATTAGCATGATGATAAGCAAACAGTAAATGGCAAAAACTGTGGCCTTAAAACATTTATTGACATAATTGAAATGTGATTGTAATTTCTTTAGATTTTCATTAATACTTAAGCCTGTCTGTAACTTTATGCATTTGTTTTAAATAACTTCCTTTAGTCTTCTACAGTGGACAATCTGCAGCAAGTAAAGATTTATTACTATTGCTTTTTTGTCCAGCATCAACTTGAGTGTAGTCTTCTTGTTTGGACCCTGGTGTAGCAAAATAATCAAATTAGTATAATCTACTTACAGCACCCTCCTTTAATTAGTGAGCTACTGTTACCGTACAAACTGAACCACTGTCCCCTCTCTGTCCTCCAGCCGCCCTGTGGCAGACCTCCGAGGTGGACCCCCTCGAGCATCTGGAGGACCTTGAAGTGGTGACAGCTCAGCTGGAGAGGAGGCTCAACATCTGCAAGGCCAATGTTGTGGCGGTCACCTGCTTCGATGCTACCACCAGAAGACGAAACAAGAGGGGACCACAAAAAACCCCCGAGAAAGACTTACAGAGAATATGACTTTAACTGTTCAAACATTACAGCTGAAAACATATCACTCAGATTTTTTAAGATGACTAATTCAAAATGTATATAACTTAATGTAAATTTTATGTGCCATGATCACCTATGATCCCTCTCAGTTTACCGGGTGCTGCAGACTAGGATAGTGTTTAAAAACATGTCCTGCCTCAGTGATTTGAGGGAGTAACAGAGTCAGAAATCTTTTAGACACACATAGAGGCTCATTGTTGCTCAAAGGGACACACCAACATTTTTTTTCTTTTCATGTCTTACCTCACTCCTGACTCCATGAGTGCGTGTGTGCAGTAACAAGAAAGTGACGGGCAAGGCTAATTAGCTTTGCTCAAACACTGGGAATCAATGGGTAGTGCTAGCCTGTCTCTGCCTACAGTCATCAGATAAACTCTTCAGCAACTCTAAATGGTCCTGTGTGCTTGTTGTGACTCTTTTTTTTTTTTAACCTCGTTATGTTACACTTTCTATTTTTAGACTAAGATCAGCATTTTATGTAATTTTTGGGAGAAATACATACCAAAATAAGCCGCAGAGCACATACGCATACCACAGACATGCTTATTGACCTGCTAACAAGCATATCCGTGGTGGCACAGTCAAAAGAATGGAGTCTATCTGCTTGTCATGGACTTGGGAGTGAGGCAAGACACGAAAAGAAAAAAAAAGTTGGCGTATCCCTTTATGTGCCAGTTTGAACCTTTTAGGAGGGATGTCAGCTCAAGGCAGTCATTAAGCAGAACAGTATCTTAAGTTGTCTGTTTCAACAGTAATGAAGTTGTAAGAGACGAAAGTATTTTAAATGTCTCACATTTTACTTGTTTGCAATAGCTTTACATGGTCCCAGATGTCTCCAGAACATATTTTCAAAGTTTCTTGCCTTAAATTCCACACTGATATTTGATTCTGCATGGTCATAAACCCTCTTGTCCTGCTCGGATTAGACTGTTTTAATGTCCTCGAGATCCATCCCTGAACATTCCCCTCTCAGGAAGAAGCTTCGGATTGCCAGCACTGTGTTTTAATGTTTACTGCCGCTGCACAGACATGCTGAGACGTGTCGACAACTGGTGCCCCCTATGGGCTGACCAAATATCCCATCCCGCCTGAGGGGATAACCTGATACACCAGATAGACCTTTTAATACATCTCACTAGTCCATCTGGGCAACAGTCGATACACAGAGTTTGGGAAAGGTCAGAACCTTTCAAAGCATATCTGGCAGATGATTGGATGATCAATTCATCAACTGATGGAGGGATAATATCCTTTCTATAGATAAATGCCTCCAGTGTTGTTGTTTGTTTGGGTTTAGTCAAGAAATGTGGCCCAGATCTGATAAATCTGCTAATAAAGCTGTTAGCATCCATGCTAATCTCTGTACTTGCAGTTACTACCTGCTGTTTTCTTGCTCCCACCTCTCCCTGCTCCAAAGGACACGGGTTGGGCCGTGCTGCTTTAGTTCTAACACAATCACTGGAGATTGGAGTTTGGCAAGACGGACGTGTTTGATAATAGACATTGAATTAGGGTGATCCAACTGCACCGCAATGTTGGGCTCCTTTTCTGCAGTTTAACATGGATCCTTGATGCCTTCATGAAACATTAGTAACATACTTTGGTCCAAAAAGCCAGTGAATAAAGCACAGCTGCATTCTTTCCACGCTCACATAACCACTCTGTTCAGAACGGCTGGTTTGAGGGCGGTCGCCTTCATATGCTAATGAGCCAGAGCAGAGCAGTGTACATACGGGGAATTCATGATGGTCCTTCAGCATAACTCAGGCGAAGTGGCGCTCCAGCCACGCGCCGCTTACAGTCCTGAACACATACAAACCCTTAATTCATGCTGGTTACCCACACACACAGTTACAACAGTGACGCTGGTCCCTCTTAACATCACAGACTAACGCACAACATGCTGACCGCAGTGGGATAACCACAACTTAGCTGACCTTCTGGGCTAACATTAGCACAAACGGAGGGACCTGGGGTTGGGTATAGGACTGATTATATTCAGCCAATTGTTAAACTTCTCTTCCTGAACACACTTGAACCACAAATTGAAGCCGTTTAACAGATAACAGCGATCTCATTTCCCCCAAACATCACAGGCTAACACACAACAGGCTAACCTCGGCCTAGTCACCGCAGTGGGACTGATTATATTCAGTCAACTGTTAAACTTCTCTTGACTTATGTAAGAATGATCATACATTGAAGTTCATCCTTCAGACTTTCAACAAGTAACGTTAACATTGACGAACATGTTGTGCAGTTATCTCTAATTCACTTCACCCTGCTGTTAGCATTAGCTCGTAGCAATGAGCAAAATAAATACCACACAGCATAAAAATACTCACATTTCCACCATCAGGTTTGGTGGCAGACAGTCAGTACTGAGCCTGGATTCAGGAAAAGTCTAGTGTCCAGTCCTGTGTTGAACTGACTGAAGTTGAAGAAGCAGTCGGATGTGAAGTGATTGGCACACACGTACAGGTTTTAGCCGACTGTAGCGGCTCATTCCCTTCAAAAATAAAATTAATCCATTGGGCCCTTTGGTTCTCCGAGGCTGGTAGCCTATATGTGAAGATATATGTGGCTGTTTACAGCCAACAACCGAGCAGTGACAGCTTCTGAGCTTAGACATGCTTAACACCGATCTCTCACCAAGAATGTAAACAAAATGGCTGCTCTTCACACAGAAATCTCTCCAGCACAGGGGAGGGGGATACTCAGGTAGACCAATCAGGCTAGGTATGCAAATCAAAAAATATACTGTTACATAACAGTATATCCACAGACTCAACAGCTCACCAAATAACATGAGTTTACATTCATGCAGCCTGCTAAATACAGGTTTTGTTGTCTACTATCACACATTGTGGGCTGGGAGGAAGGCCAAATACCCAGAAATGTGTTCAAAAGCATAGCATAGAAGCTAGAAACAGATTCACTGGTTTGTGAGGCTGGGTAGAGCTCTTCATTGTTTCTTGATTAATATGTCAGATTCAAGTTATTTGCTTAATTCCTGAACAGATAAATCAGTTTTCGTGGTTTAATTTTATGTTGATTAATTTCTGACTTTGACACAATGAGGCTTGGTATGAAAGGTGAATTAAGTTTAAATTCTTGTTCAAAATGTCTGTCCAATAACAAGAACATTTTATGTTTTAAACAAGTTTTAGAAAGATTTCTAAAATATTGTTTTCTTGTTTTTATGACAGATGGTCTACTAAATATGTTAAGCACTGACAATACGAGATATAATGACATATAGTGACACAATAAACAAGTAGTTGTTCTTAATTTTAATTCTTAATTGATCTTTTTTTTTTTTTTAAAATAAGTGATATAGTTTGTTTGTAAGTAAAGCACGGTCCCTGAAATAAAATGACTAACAATAAAACATCCAAATGCTGTAATGAACAATCAGAACAGTACTACAGCATAAAATAATGTCATATTTTGATGGTTCAGAATCAGACATTGAAGCTTTTGTTCTTCATGCAGAGGCGATGATAATCCCTGTTTTGGTCCCATACTCCTCTGTCCCATCTTCATCACATCTACAGATCATCATCATCTCACTGAGATGTTTGCACAAACAGATCCAGAACATCTGCTTTCACTGATGCTGTGATGGGCCCTTTTTAATCTAATCTCAGAATCTGGCATTTCCTCCCAAATTTTTCCTTTGTCCCCCTAATTCTGACTTAAATATTGACAATCAAACTTTAATCCTCAGAATTCTGACTTCTTTGAACTCCAACTTCTTTTCTGAGGCTTCACTCTGGATTTAATCCCAGATTTTTTTAATCTTTTTCCGCAGAATTTTGACTTGAATCTTAAATGCTGACTGTAGAGTTATGACTTATTTCCTGAGAATTTTGATTTAATTTTGACTTGAATCAAAGAATTTTTTGGTCTTTTTCTCTCAGAATTCTGACTTTAATGCCAAAATTTTGACTTAAATCCCCGACTTCTTATTTAAGAAGACAGAAAAATATTGATATATTTTCTCCTGATGGAGATTCTTCAAGATGAAACAAGAGGGGGCATGAGGTACAGAGTCAACAGCGACATCTAGCGGATGTTTGGTAGTACTGCAGCAGACTAATAATAATACTCAGGGGTTTAAGTGGGATTTGGTCGGTGGGGGAGCCCTAAAATACGGTGTTGCGGCGCAGTAGGAAAAATGACGTAAATGATTGCAAAAAACTGTATCGGCCTTATAACAGAAAAATACAGGCAAAACGCACACATAGCAATCTAGCATGGCTAACTGACACAGAGACACACAGCAAACTAACAGCCTAACTCAGAGACTCGGATAAAGACTTAAGTTAAAACCACACCTATAGACACACAGGTGAGTGAAACAAGACAGGTGGAACACATGAGGAGATCAAGAAAGGCAGGGGAAACATGGAAAGTAAAAATAACTACATAGGCTACACAAGGAGAGAATATCAGGCATGAAAACAGGGCAGGGTTGAAAAAGGTGAGGAGGCTATGACCCCTCTGGGGGTTCTGGGGGCATGCTTCCCCGGAAGAAAATGTTGGATATTTCATATTTAAAAGCATCAATCTGATGCATTTTGAGAAAAAATGAAGCTGAATTACAGGACATTATGAAATCTATACATGGTCAAATTCTGCTATATAAGAAATGAGACTCAGAATATTGTACACTCTCTCTTTACAGTTTCACAGGGGTGGTCATCTAAATTTGTTACAAGGGCCAATTTCTGTACTCCAAAGGCCATAGGGGCAGTATTAACCCCCCCCCCCCCAAAAAAAAAAAAAAAAAAAAAAAAGTATAACATTTTTGGTCCAATTTATACATATGTAGTCAAATACTTAATATTTTTTTTATAGATGACCATTTTCCTGGATGAATGTTAGCTAATATTGGTTGACAGGTGGATTTCTGTAAATCAAATCCCAGTAGTTTCAGGGATTGCATTTACAGCTGTAGTTACTTCCTAAACTTCAACTAATGGGGGCCAGTTAGGAAGCTGTGGAGGACCTGATGTGGCCTCCGTCATCCAGTATGATGACAGATTTGTCAAACAAGGTAGATTCTGGGGGTGACTCTGTCCTCTTGCTGGAAAAGTATAAAAGGTTTTAACATTAGTTAATTTGTAAAGTGGAAGAAAACATTGATATTTGGCTCATTTTAGATAAAACATACACTGAAGTGATGGCTCTTACATTTCTATCCTGAGAACCACTCACCATCTTAACAGTCATCATGACCCAAATCTTAAAAAGATCAACCACTTTAATTTGTTCAATAAAAAAAATGTTGCAGTTTGAACCTCAGGTGGAAGAAAACATATTTTTGAGGTCATGGACAGGACAAATTTTTTTTATAAATGTTGAATAATAACACAAGCACTGGGAAAACATTAGATGAAATATTCACCTGCACATGGGCCAACTTGCAAAAAGGTATACCCGACAGACAACAGCGATAACAGCCAAATTTAAATGAAGAATATCAGGCCTGTAGTTCACAGAGCAGATGGTGGCTGCATCACTTTGGATACGATGAGGATGAAGATCTCGTCTTCACATTTTCACATTTCAGATGTCATTGGATTAGCCCAATGTCCTTCAAGAAAATCAAGCAATGGGCTGTTGCGGTCAACAAAAATGAAAAATTTATAATATTGTTTTTTGGTGAAATCACGATAGCCCCAGGCCGGCCTAAAAACGTGTGTCAGCCCACCGGACATTGCCCGGTACACCTGATGGCCAGTCCTTAAAAATCAAATACTTGAACCAGAGTTAAGGCTCTTAGAGGCCCCTTCTCTACATGGGGATGGTCTTTTCTGATTAGTTGACTGGCCTTGGTTAGTTCAGTGTTGTTCAGCGTCATGTTTTTGAAGGCTCTGCAGTCTTTCCACAGCTCTGCCCTGGGCTTGGCAAACCAAGCCAATGTTTGCCCGTTTCCAGCAGCTACTTTCACTGTTAACATGAGGAGAGGAAGAAGTCCAGATGCTGCAGACTTTTTGTCTTGTGCATGGAAGTACTCAAGCAGGCATGTGAAACACACTAAAGAGCGTACAAAACTTTAAAAAGTCTAGTATGGTCTCTGTAAAGATGGAGTTAGCTCCAACAGAGGGACTGTGATCGATAACGTGTGAGCTGAAACACATTAAGTAATGAGTGGTTACAGGATAAAACATGTGGACTCCTCTCTGAGTTTAATGGAGGAGTAATTACATAAAAGGAATAACGTCATCGTGTCTGAGGAGCTGCTGTGGCTCTGTAATCACAGAGGATGGACTCCTGCAGCGTAATCAATAGACAGTGCTACAGTGGGTTCTTTGCCCAAATCAATACAACAGACAGAGAAGACACATACAAACCTGAATCTGTTCGGTGAATCCTAAAATTCAGGGTGTTGTTGTACGTCACTGTTTAAAAATGATCACTGATCTGTTTTCATATGTTTTCTGGTGATGCCAACTGTTTTTCCTTTGTTTTGCCTAAAATAAATTCATTAAGCCATTTTCATGCGGTGCTCGTGCTTCCATGAGATAAATTTGTCTACATGTGGTGATTAGAGCCACTCTGGGTGTTTTATTTGTGTGTGTGCATGTTTGTGCCAGAGTGAGTGTGCATAAATAGAGCTGCAGTGTACACTGTCATACAAAATGACAACGACAGGATGACACTTCATGCTGTCACAGTGAAAAGGTAATGAGAGGAGGCAGAGTTGAGCCCTATAGCAGCCCAATTATAAAGACAGACTCAAAGAGGCAGAGGACGAAAAACACACACACTAATATGCTTCCTTCCCTTACTTGCCCTTCCTCTTTCTGCTCCACTTCCTCATTGTTCAGCCTCATTTCATGATCTGCAAACTTTAGTGCTGAAGTGAAAACCACAGTCCTTCATTCATATGCTGTGGGAAAAGAGGGAATGGGATGAAACACCAACACTTAGACAGCAGACAGAGCATCTTTACGGGGAAGTGGATACAGCAATAGCATCAATTTGGACTCAAATAACTCGTGTTTTCGAGAAGGGTTAAAGGAAAATAAAGGCTGCAATGATAACGTTTATGCTAGACTTACTTTTAGTTCTTTTAGTTATATTATTATTTGATAAAGAAAACACTAAACATGGGTCACCCCTGTGTATACAAGTTTAAAAGGACAGAGGATATCCATTTATGTCGTAATTTGTGCATCAGACTGGCAGAGCACTGTCTAGTAATTGATACTGGTGGTAAAAAATCAGGAAAACACTTTAAGTCACCTAAAAAATAACATGTTTTTAGTCATTTTCAAACAGCTTAACTATTTTTGATGCTGTTACTTACGGATAATATAGATTCTAGTCTGATTCATGTATAAAAAATACTAAAAACTTTTGAGGCCATAAAGTTATGTTTATAATGCAGCATTTAAAAGCTTGGGCCAAAGGATGAAGCTCTGTAGGGACTTTAACTCTGTATTTGTGTGATTTTGTGGTTATCCAAAATGATATCGACTTATTTGAGTATATGATTTTAGCATCAGTTTAATCCTGTTTATTTTGATGAGACGTCTGAAATGGTCATGTTACTTAATTGTTTCGTTAATTTGTGGTATGATCTACAAAGTTAATTTTTTTAAAGTTGGATTATGGTCAAACTAGCAGCTATAATCTGACATCCATGGGTTTTATGAAGACTATGATGATCAAATAGTTTTTACCTTTTTGCACCATTTCAGATTTTTAAAAAAATCTTTTTAACATGTTTGTTTTTAATGTATTTTAGCTTTTTATTTAATCCTGTCTGTTGATTCTTGCTTTTGTTGCTTTGTCTTTCACTTGTTTCTTTCTTATATTTCTATCAGTAATCTTCCTTTTTTTAATTCATACTTTTAATATTTGTATATGACAACAATACACACAGGTCCATACCTTGACAAATACAGACAACATTAACATGTGCACAACAACACCACATAGAAAGGAGGCCAGTGCATGCTTTAGATAAAAATTAATTATGAAAAGGTTCAAACTGTCTTACACAGTGGTAGATCTGGTTTCAAAAACAATACAGAAACAGAGACTTTTCTCAAACAGACCAGATTTAACAGTCAATCAAATCAGAATAAATCAAATCAACATTGGCGACGATGATATGTTCCCAGACACCTGCTGCCAAATGGATTCAGACCTAAACTTTGAGTCATTTAATGTATCTGTTATTCACTCCATGCCTAGAAGATTAAAAAAAATTCAGATATCCATGTTTCTACAGAGAAACATTTTGGTTTGTGAATTTTCCAGTTTGACAAAATAATTCTTTTGACAGCCAAAAACTCTAAACCAACTGTCTTTCTCTCTTGTCTTGTTTTTAATTGTACAGCCCTGTGACCCACCAGACGCACTGATGGACATGGAGCAACATTTACGTTAATTATCACTGAAATTAACTTACAGACTTCTGTCCAAAATAACTTGACAGCAGGGCAGAGGAGCCATAACATACCAATCAGATTTCCCACTTGTCCACATTTATGCCAACCAAGATTTGAGGCACTTGGGTCTATTTTCCTCAAGTCTAGAGGGAGTAATATAAGCTCTGTGTCGATCAGTCATCTTGATTTTATTGTTTCTTTTATTTTAACTATTTCTGGAGTGCATTGGTCTTCTAATCCTTCTTGACATCCTACCTACTGTCATTAACATTACCGTGGAATACTACTTAGTAGAAGGACCTCTGCTAAACATTTATTCGCTCAGTAGTTGTAAGAAAAATGCATAATTATTCGGATTATATATTTTAAATATTTTGTCAACCATTTTTCTGCGTCTATGTAAAGCACTTTGAAATGAAATTCTTATTATTTGCTTTTATCTAAGTCTCAAGAATCTTAACTTCTCTGGCTTTTGTGAATGTCTGCAGCAGCATGACAGTATGGGCCTGGTACATGTTCTACAGCGTTTTCTGAGTGCTCATGGGACGCATTGTATTTCTTGAAAAAATGCCATGTTTACAGAAATATTTTCATCTCATTGTGGACAGGGTCTCTGTGTAAAAACAGTTAACATTAATTAAAGTTATCCCCATTTCCCCATAAGACCTTATACTTTTGTTTGTTTCAGGACTGACCATAGTGCACAGCAAATTCTGCACAGAAAAATGAACACTATCTGAGTTAATATTAACACTTCTTGAATGTCTATATAGGTCCACACCACAGTGTTGTTTTCACACTTCAGTTGTGTTAATGCACTCTTTCAGAGTATATTGCTCACTACTCCAGTGTTAACTCTATATTAACACAGCAAATTGTAACCATTGCTACATTTTTTAAATGTATATTAATGGGAAATTAACTGAAACAAAAAAAAACTTTTTGGTTAAAGTGCTTATATTTGATGAATAACATTTGCACTGCAGTTTTCAAGCCTGTTGGTGCTTGTCCAAAACAGGGACTGACGTGATGATTGACTCTACAAGTGTCACTTACTGTGCAGTACAGATAGAGCTCATAAACTGACACCAATAGGCTTCATTTACTGAAACAACATTTTCACACTTGTCAGCAACTCTTTTTCAACTGAGAGTAAATTTTCAGGGATTTGACTCCATCCAGAATGAAATTAGCTCCGTACCTATTGAAATTTTGTCAACACCAAAATTCTCCATTTTCTATGTGGGATGTACTGATCCTGAGTTAGATAATGAAAATAAAATGTGTGACAATCAACCCTAGTCTCCCCTTTGTGGTTCTGTGGTGTTAAAAAGTTCTCTTTAAGGCTTTTTGTATGAACCAAAGTGCTGCCATTTACTGCAAATGCATTCCCTGATCATAAATTGAGTTAAAGAAGATGGTTTCTTAATGTCTGAGGGTGTTTGATGGGCTCTCCTGATGAAAATAAAGGGGAAAGGGGAAAAAAGGGGAAAGAAAGACGAAATCTTTCAGGAGATCCTCAGAAATGATCTGAATTCCTTCTATTTTTCCTTGAGACAGAAACAATGAAACGCGGGGACGTTGTGCATTTCCACTGTTTCAGTGTAATCCTTGGTTTATAGGCTTAAAAGCCGCATCATATGACCGCTTTCATCTGCTGTTACATAACCACCAACACAGGCAGCAGCCAGAGGGACACCGCTGCCAGGAGATGGCAGCCTCCTCCACATGCTGAAATAAATAAAGAAACCACTCCGGGCTGTAATGTATATTCTGCAATGAGGGCAAAGCAGAAAAATCCCCGGATTGGACCGTAAACAACAAGCATGAGACAGTGTGAGAGACAGATGACAGAGGGAGGTTTGCGTGGATGCTGACGGTAAAAACACGGATCACGGTTCAGTGTGAAGGCGTTCATGTTCAGACGACAAACTGAGAGACAGACATCATCCCACGGTGAGTGCATCCCTCCGTCCTCTGTCCTGTGTCGTGCTTTTGTGTAATGATGTGACATTAACTTCAATACTCGGGTGTCGGTGAGTCTGACCAGAAGCAACTCGAATGTTCTGCGAGGGGTTTAAGACTGACACGCTGAAACATCGAGAACACAGACTGAATGTTCAAGCAGTGATGGAGGAAAAGCAGAACCTGGACGGTGAAACTGTCTCCGGGATGCTGTGCTGTTTTCTGAAGCTCTGCCTTCACAAGGCAGAAACGAGCCAGACTCATCCATCATGGATGTAGGCAGGTAGAAATGAGCGCGAGGTTGCAGCGCGCGGCCAATTCACACGCGCTCTTCAGCTGGCACTAGCACGTGCACACGCACGCACGCACGACGGGCCACCCAACGAGCGGCACGAGTGACTTTTCCTTTGAAACAGGATTCATGAAATCCTGGTTTCCTGCTGTCGATGGTCTGTTGTGGAGACTGACTGTAGCCTAATGCTGTTTTTCTAGCACTTTAGTTTTCACAGTTTTATTTGTAATAACTGCAGAGTTAAAACAAGGGGAGACCGGGGTTTGTTGTCACACGGGTTGGTTGCTAACTACTGCCAGGGGCAGTAGCAGTGATTTTGGCCTCCATAAAAAACCATCAGGTCAGGCCCCATCCCAAAGCAGCTTTGCACAGTCCTTCAAACACAGCATCCGTTAAGCTAATAAATGAACTAGAAAGCACTCATAGGGCGCAAACCTCTACCCAGGTAGCTCACATATTGCTGTTATACCTATAAGCAGTAGTTAAATGCACACTTAATCACTTAATTAAATATCTGCTTCAAATCAAGTTGATATTATTATTAGTTTGACATTTATTGAGCTGAAACAAATGGCACTGATGTCAGATATCTGAATCACAAAATCTAATCATTTTAAAGTTGGGCCATGACCAACATGTCCTGAAAATTTCAGCAAAATTCATCTTGCAGTTTTTCATAATTGTCCTAACAAACAAACAGACAGACAGGCAAAAACACAACCTCCCCGCTGTAAGTAATAAATATCATAAATAAATTAGGAATGGATCACCTGTAATCATTGTGGACATGTTCATTTTAAAGGTACAGATTATCATCAAACAGTGGAGGAAACATTCTGACAATCATTTAATGGTACATTAAATTATGTTCTACTAGTAGCTTTCTGGTATTTGGATCATATCAAGCATTTAACCCATATTTGTTCATCACATAATAAGTTCATGAATCTCTGATCATGTTTAATCATGTTAAATATTAAAAACTCACGCAGATTGTGCGTTTGTCCCACTCCTTAAATGTTTATTTTTAATATTCAGATTTTTTTATGTTATAGAGACAAATGGATATTCACCAAAATACATCAATGAAACTAAAATCCTTTTTAAAAAGTTAATGAGCCTCTCTGAACATATTTAATGGGAGATAAGCCATGCAAACCAGCTTTTTTTCTTTTTTTGCCATGGAAACAAGAACACAAATGTTTACTTCTGTAAGTGAGGAGTCAATCTCAGCTGGCATGGTGGCGCACAAGGTAGTGCACATGCCTCACAGCAAGAAGGATGCTGGTTCAAACCCCAGGTTGGTCGGGACCTTCTGTGTGGAGTTTGAATGTTCTCCCTGTGCATGCTTGGGTTCTCTCCGGGCACTCTGGCTTCCTCTCACAGACCAAACACATGCTCATTAGGTCAGTTGGTGCCCTTAGGTACGAGTGTCAGTGTTTCTACCTCTCTTTGTGGACAGAGGAGTTCACATCGACTGGCACAGGTTCAGAGTGTGCCTCCCCTCTCTCTCTAGGCTCCAGCCCCCCACAGCTCTGAATGGAATGAGTGGTATAGATGATGGATGGATGGATGGATGGAGTTTATTTTAAAACACATGTTGAATTTTAACTTATACTTAGATTTTAGAGAGGTCCATCAGTCATGGGTACCTTAGAGTCTTCCTACCGTTTTCTCACTTTCAAGCCCCTGATTACTGCTGAACTTTAGGGTGCTGTTTTATCAGGTTCTTGTATGTAATGGTGAGGTCAGACTACGTGATTTGCATGATCATGGCCCCACCCGACTGTCCTAAGGTTTGGAGACCGCAGGAGAAATGTTTGCGAGAATTGTTGGTGAGAAAAAGCAGATGCACTTTAGTTCCTTGGCGAATGGCAGCTCATCATCAGCTAATGTTAGCTGTCTCTGCTTGTTATTACCAGGGAATGCTACGTTAGCTTTTTTTTGTTGTGATATTCAGCCAAATCCAAGCCACAATTTACTCCCCTTTGCCTAGCTTACCTAGTTTGGTTCAGATTGCTTTAAAACCCACTGCGAACCAATCTTGCATGGCAAGACCAGAGTTCAGTTCTTTGGTCTGCACCAGAGTTGGTTCAGAGTTTCTGTCAAACTGTATTACTGAATTCAGTTTGTGCTCATGGCTGTCGCTCTCCATTGTGTATTGTTGTTTATTAAGGATTGATAGACATAATTAGATTCTTAGTCACTTTTGTAGACCTTATTTGAAGTTTGGTAACAATTTTCTTTTTAAAGACACAATAATTCTTTAAAATTCAAAAGTGGGGCAATTTCAGATGCAAAGTTCACATCTCGTATGCATGTGTTCGTCAGCTCTTCACTAAGTTATTTGACGTAATGCCTATCCTAAAATCCCTAAGACGCTGGGACATAGGAACCAGAAGTGCCAAATAGCTTACTCATCTCTGTGTTTTTGGATCAGTTCCCACACCATTCTATTGTTGTTACAGCCTCTTTTTCCTCAAAGGATGCCAGTTGCATGGAATTTTTTTTTTTGATCAGGAAAAAATGTGTTAGTCTGAAGCTTTGCATGATTGTTCCACCTGCTGACAGACATGGGATCTGACAAATCCAGTTTCTTTGCAAGCTTAGCAAACAGTTTCCTGTGCTTTAAAAATATAATTATTTCATCCATCGCAGAGTCAGACATCACCCAAGATAAAGCTTTATTAATAAATAAGTGGATGATCTGTTATTAGTGTCTGCTGCTCCTGGTGGTGAGAATCACACATCTTTACAAGCCCATAAACAGAGTGATGATGTACAGAGAGGTGAGCTGAGCACAAATATCATTTCTATTGAGAAGTGCTTTCAGTGCTGTTGATTGTTTTTCATTTAATAAAGAAATTCGGTCCTCATTTGATAAAACTACTACTAAAGCTATAAGCATCTATGCTAAGCTCTGCTTGAACAGTCACTCTGTGCTGTTGTCTTGCTCGTAACTCCCCCCTCTTCCTGCTCTAAAGGATGTTGATTGGACCATGCTGCTCTGGCCCGCTCATAATCGTAAATTGGAGCTTGGCAAGATGGATCTGTCTGATTACAGAAACTGAAGCAGGCGGATCCAGCTGCTGTGCAAGGTTGAGGGAATTGTTAACCACAGAGGAAGAGTAAACGCTGGTTGCCTGACAGCTATGAGGCTCCACAGCTTTCTTAATCATGCAGTTTGTGTTAAATAGAAAAAAATGGGGAAATCATGACTATAAATAGAAATTTTTGTTTTGTTCTGATGGAGGAGGCAATCAGCAGTTCACCAGAGAGTCATCACAATGTGTAGGCAGGCCCAGGACTGTCATAGTTTATTAGGTAACATTTACATTTATTCAATCTTGACTCTCCCTCCCCGTTAAATTTTGTTACACACCCTGAGTCAGGCACGGCTCCCAGCGTTTGTACTTTATGTCACATTCCATGTAGCAGAATCCACGATGCTCATGTGACTGCTTACATGCTGTGTGAACACTGTATCCAGTAGCTTTCATGCCCTCGGACCACTCAGGCTGAAAATGTAAGTTTTATGAAGCGGAAATAGATTCATCTAGAGCCTGGGAGAGGGAGCCTGCTGCTTTTGTAAGCAAAGAGAGGAAATTGTGTCTGATGTTTGCACCAATGTACTTTTGTGATTTGTCTCCCACTGACAGATGGACAGGTGTTCACCTGTAGAGTGAAAACAGGGAGTTGTATCTAAAGGGCAAGAGGGGGACACATGGAAACAAAAACAATGAATAATACAAAAAGATGAGACACAAACAATAGAGTTTTTTTTTGTCTTTTCTTAATAATTAGATTGACCAAAAAGGCTGGTATAAGACTGACTGCTCCTTTAAAGGTCATTTATTCAGATGCCTGTCTACACCTAAAGGTTCACCTTTGCCAGTTTTCTGTTTAAAACCTTTAGGTAAGAAACTTTATCCTCAGCATTATCTAAATACCTCAGAGGACAGTCTTGGTTATGTGAAGCAGGGTTGTGTGAGGTACACATCAAAATTATGTAACCTAACTCTCTGTACCATGTACAGTGTCACAGTCAATGTGGTCCATGTTTCACAAAAGCATGCCGGCAGTCAGTGGTTCGCAGCGGGCAGGCTTGGGCCAAAAAGTGGGTCACAGAACAGTTTTTAGAGAAAAATTGATTATTTATTAAAATTGATATCCTTACTGATACTCCAATCCAAGTCCATATCAATACCATTAAATGAATCTGGTGTACACAGGGTAAAGCTTGTTTTGATAAATAAGAAGATTTTTAAAAGGTTTTGATCGGTTCCTTTTAAAAAAGTTCCCCTTTTATGTGTATCTCATATTCACATTTTTTATATTTTAAACCAACACTATGTAGTTTTTCCACCATAATGTAATATTTCTAGAGTCATTATGATGGTACATCACCTTACAACAGGTTGAATGACACCTCTGTCATGGTCTGAGGGGTCTATATCACCTTCACTGGCACAATGTAACTTCGATGTGGATGGTAGGAACACTTTCACATTAAAAAACTAAAAATTTTTACTGCTTTGACTGCTTTACGGCATACGTCACTTCCCCCTTCAGGCAAAAGCTCAACGTTGGGAAAAGGAGAATATAAAGCAGTTTATGAATTTTTAAAACAGATTTAATGAACAGAATTTAGTTTAAAGTAAATATGCACTTAATTTCCTAATGGAAATAGGGACCTCTGGCTCACACTCCGGCATAGTAGGTGGCGGTAATGCTCCTCAGACGCTGGATGCCACCCGCCATCAACGAAGAAGAAGAAGAAGAAGAAGAAAGCTACATGTAGAGTCGTTATCATGGCAGAAGCAGCGAAAAACCAGAAGATAAGAGAAGTTTTATCAGAGGAGACGAAAAAAGGAAAGCGGGAGAGTAACAAGCTAAATGCCCGGACAGGGATAAACACTGGCCCAGCGTTCAGTCGTTGCCGTGAGCTTAAAGACAAGGAGGGATGTCCGACCAATGCTGATTTGGCCCTGTTATTGTTGGACTTGTAAGGACATGATGATTTATTCAAATAGAAACATGATCAGTCTGTACCTTATCAGTCTACGTGGTTTATTTGTCTCTCGGGATGTCCTGTCGGCTCGCTTCTCCTCCCTTTGTATGTCAACAAATGCACGTTGGTGTGAGGCGCTCTGTTTTACGACAGTGCAGTTACACTCAACGACCATAGAGGCCCCTAGAGAGCTGAAAGCCGGAATCTTACATTGTGCGGCTTTAAAGGCTATATAGAGATATTTAATGTTTTTAATTGCATTTATTTTTCTTATTCATTAATAGAACAAAAATTACTTAAAAACAACTATATTCATTTAGGTCCCTTGCCAAATTCTACATTTTCCTTTCTAGATTCATGATAATAATTCTTACATTTGCATTGTTGTCATTTTTCCAAGCAGACCTTAACCCTCCCAGCTCCTTAGGATCGCCTCAAGCAGTAACATTTATACTGTGTGCTTATATCTCTGAATCTCTAATGGATTCTTATGGGGACAACTGTGTTCGGAAGAAAATGATCTCAGGTCAAATATATCCAAACAAACACGTTTTAATTCACCCATGAAATGCAGTGCTTTTCAGAAATTTTGTGCTTTTGGATCCACAAAACAAAACATTCAACATAATGATGATGAATCATGGTGAATTCTTGTGTGACAGCTTCATGTCAGTCTAATGATCCAATCATATGTGTCTATTTTCCTTTTTTCTTGTTTTATTGACAGTAGTGTCAAATCAGGAGCAGCCAAAGATCAGCAAGAGCAAAGATAGTTACCTGTCACTTTCCAAAACACTTAAAAAGGAAGTGTGCAATGTTATTTGGCCCTTTAAAATATTTGAACCAAGAACTGTGTCCAAGAGTGGCACCAATACCTCTATGAGACAAAGAAGTCTCAGAAGGAATAATTGTAAGTATAAGTCTTAAAGCATGCTATTATTTTTCCCTTAATAGCAAAGGCTTGAGTTAACCATTTTCAGATGTGAAAGGCTTGTTCATAATAAAAACATCTCTGATTTGTGTTAAGTTTTGTGAGATTTAAATTCCAATGAGAATTTTTGTTTGATCTCTATGGTAGCACAGTTTTTAATTCATAAGTCTGACATCAGTGCATTATAAATATTCTGATAGGCCAGGTTCTCCTAAAGGAGAAAGAAGTCTTTAACTTGATTGTGCTTGACAGGGATGAGATTTACATACATTATTAGAAAAAAAAGTCCAGGTGGACCAAAAAAAAAAAAAATCATAAAATGGCTTGGAGTTGTGAGGGTTCATTCTCATTAGGGTTTAACTCATTAAATCATAATCATATGTTCTCTTATTAAACCAGCTAATTGACATATATCCTGTCAAATTTCTGTAGGGGTTTCAACACTGGATTAATGCAGAAACAGGTCTCAATGGACCCAGGTTTTTATTTCCATCCCTATTTCAGAGTTTCAGAATATGTGCCAGGAATAAAAAAATGTTGGAGCAAATTCTGCATGTTTTATGGAAGCACTAAGCTCATATACACCAATGTAATAGATCAGATTTAATTTAACTGTAGTAACAAGTACATTTTACTTGTCTTATTAAACTGTTGACTTATTTCTTTCTTTGTCTTGGTTTAACAAAGCCGGTGTTTCCATGAAAATGTGGTGATTTCTTGAGTTCTTTTGAAAAACAATTAACATTCATACATGCGTTATGGCTGTAAGAACAAACCTGATCTTAATGTAACAGTCCTTTCCCTTGGCTTTATGTCTCCATTTATACAATGGCCTCCTGTTGGCATTTTTATTGTGAGTGTCAGAACATTGGTCATGTTTTTTAAACCACTGCATCTATCAGGGGGCAGATTTCTACCTCTTCAGCGTCCCCATCATATTCATGTAAACCTTGAGAATAAATTATGACTGCATTACTCAGTCCATTGTTCCACGTATACCCTCTGAGTTATCCTCTTCAGCAAAATGATGCAAGAAATGAATAATAATGCCTGACACCCACCTCTGAACCACCCCTCCTGTAGAACAAAGTGCCAGGATAGACAGTGTGCCGTCTGTCCTCAGTATAATATATTTATTCTTAAGTATTTCACTACAAAGACTCCTCTGACAGAGTTTTCAAGTTATTTATTCAAATGCTTGTCAAAGAGCACCATTTTATGTTTAAATGGGTGGGCATTGTAAGAAACAAAAGCACTGTTCATGCTGCCATTTTAGGCTCCAATGTTTACACCCTTTGGCATTCTGCTGTCACTATTAATGTTGAGGAGGGGGAATGGGGGAATAAGCTGATCTCTGATCTGTTCTGTCTCCAGAGGTGTCATAAAGGTGAGACAGGACATACACAAAGCCTGGGGGGTTGCAGAATGTCCCATGAAAATTGGACAGATCAGCGTAGTTGTCTAATGTCTGAGACAAGTCACACTGTCAGTGTCTGTTGTTGTTACTGTAACTGTATACACAGGCAGCTGAAGGCCATCAGTTAACATAGTTAGTATTTACATTGTAACACCTAATAGGATTGATGGTGGAGATGTTCCGATACTATTTTTTCCCTCTCGATACCGATACTGATACTTGTGCTGTGGGTACCGATTCAACAACAGTATGGTATAAAAAAAATCATACTACGCCTGCATGACTGTGGTATGATTATCATTGTGGTAAGGCCTGGCTCAGGTAAAACCTTTTGTAAAACATGAATAAATACAGCAAATTCCAGCCCAGCGCTACTATTTTAAGAGTGGCGAAGAAGAACTGTGCCAGAGTTTAACGGTGCTAAACAGTAAATAGATTACTAATTTAATAAATTACATGGTATCGGATGGTGCCTGGACTCCAGCAGTTGCCGATACGGATACCAGCATTTTCAGCAGTATCAGAGCAATTTCCGATACTGGTGTGGGAATCGGAACAACTTTAATTGATGGCAGAGAAACTCTGACTAAGATTGGCAAAAATAGACACCAGCTTGGTAAGAGTGGAGGTTTAAGTGGTGAAAGGAAAAATTTGCCTGGTTAAATGAGCTGGAATCCTGTTAATTATACACATCGTTGAAGTAATTGACGTTGTAGGTCACTGTGCTCTTCTGCACATTAGAGTGCACATTAGCTTATTAGAGTATGCTAATTATTGCCAGAGCTCAAATATTTTATTATCAGTTATAATTTCTCTTATATTACTGCTGCTGCTCATTTACAACTTCTGCAGTGTGATAAGTCAAGGCCTTATTTGGTGTGGTGATTTTGGGGCCACAGTGAGTGGAAGACAGCCAAGGACATATCTGGCTTAGTTCTGTTCCACATCAAAGTTTAAATGATAAATGAAGGGATGCGCGCAATCAGCCAGAAGTTAAATTTGGATAATGAAAAAGTCAGCATGAGTTTTACAAGATGGCTCGACAAATCCTTTTGATGTTTTACCAGTACAGTCCCTAAATCCTGGTCAAATTCTCTGTCTAATCAATAACACATCTGCCAACCAGTAGCTCATGGTTGCTCCTCGCTGCTAAAATGCCCTCGAACAGAGATATAAGTATAGGATTTAATGAACGCCATGGGACAAACTGATCACATTGGCAGACGCTCGTAGGAACAGTGTGGTATTTTGGTCTGAAAAATGGAGATCAGGTTTTATGTTGGCTGGGTCAGGTTACACTCACGTGTAATCACTCAGTGGAAGCAGCCAGTAGCCACCTCCAGCAAAGACTTAAAGATGTGAAACTAGGACATGAAGACTAGTGGTGCTACAGGACCAGCTTTTGCCACACTTCACCCTGCAAATCAGCTTGTGCTTCTTTACCTGCTAATAGGAGTGTTGAAAAAGCCTTTCATCAAAGCATCACCTAGTGGTGGACCCTGGTCCAAGTCTGGAATGCACTGTTTTCCGATCTTTACCCAGGCTCATTTTATAAATATTTCTGATGTAAATAGTGCTGCTTGCAGTGAAATTTAACCCCACATAAGAGCATCTCTGACATTTTTGGCAGCTACATTCACTGCTCTGCAGGATCACAGACCAATGAATTTGTCTGAAAGCGTCACATGTGACAGTTGGATTGAGGAGTCGTGTGAGTGAGTGAGAGATTTTGTGAGTGGAGAGAAAAAAAAAACAAGGAAGTTTAAGAAACACAGTGGAGATATGAAGAGAAGACAGGAAAAACAGCCACGCTGTGCATTTGAACTTTCTTGTCTGTCTTTAACTGAGAAAAGACTTTGAAGTGTTTATTTTCCCTGCTGCTAGTTCATACTAAACTGCTTCGTGCTTTAACACATCTGGGATAATTAAATGTGGTCATATGAGACAACACACGTCTCTACAGCAGTTTTACTGACTTGCCCCCCCCCCATGCAAGAAAATCAATAAATTTAGAGTCCAGTGTGATCTATAATCAATATATCAATCCTAAATGATACAGCAGAGTCTCCTGAGCTTACATTTAAAATCCTGATCAATTGAAAAGGGGAAACTCAATCTTTTCTTGTAAACAGAAGCCTCTTAATGACCCCTCAAAGAGCTGTATGTATTTATTTATTTATAAATATATAATATTATATTATGTATGCATATATACCAGACTAAATGAAGCAAAGTATTGCGAATTTAAATGATTCTGCATCAATACAGAGTCTAGCTACAATTATTTCATCTTGCAGAGGCTTTTACTAGACTGCAGTATCTGTTTTGTTTTTGACGAGGAAAAAACAACTATTGGTAGACTAGACCATTAAAGTTAATTTTCGTTTACCAAAAAATGCATTTGCACACTTATAGCACTGCTATCCCCCTCTGGGTCTGCATACTTCCCTCTCACTAATAATATACCTTTGGTACTACCCCTGGAGACTGAAGAAACGAGGACTTATCTTGTCTCTATTCAGTTCTCTGATATTCAAATTGGAGGTAAAATGTCATGAAGTGGCAGCTTGAATGGGACTTGTTTGTGTTTGTGAAACATCCACTGTATCAT
This sequence comes from Cetoscarus ocellatus, assembly GCA_037902135.1. Lineage (NCBI taxonomy): Eukaryota > Metazoa > Chordata > Actinopteri > Labriformes > Labridae > Cetoscarus > Cetoscarus ocellatus. Next base: position 13,348 of record JBAMNC010000518.1, on the reverse strand, counting down.
GCCCTCTTGCACTCCCCCAAAGCACCATGTGTTGCACCACGAGTTGACACCAGTATCACATCCTTGCAAAATTAATGTGAATGTTTTGAGCTGTAATGACGGCAGAGCTTTGTTGCAGTGCTTTTGCATAAATGCACAATGAAAAGGGCTAAAAAGAAACCTTTTGGTCAGTGACATAACAGCAATTTCATCAGCAATTCTTGCATTCAGCTCTCCTCTCCTTCTCCGTATTTGTGAGCCGTTTCTCTAAACATGCTGCTTGCATCAGGCATAGATTACATCCTGTCCTCTAAGTATGTTTGTGTTTTTGACAGCTTCTAGGAGACGCAGTGAGGAGTGCACACTGACTCTGCTTAATCAAGAAGAGAGAGAAAATCCCTAAGAACTACACGGAGGAATGTGAAAAGTCTGCAAAAATCAGACCTTCATCATCCAAAGTCCAGACTGCAGTGGACATTTCAAATCTCTGCCTTTTTTTGACCACCCAGGAGAGGCATGAAGGAGTAAATCACATGCTCCATCAGGAGTGAACCTGCAGAGGCCTCTCTCTCCGGTGCTGCAATCTCCGACTGCTTTCTAGGAGCGTACATCAACTCAAAGTTTCCAGGGTAGTTAGCTTATCACAGTCAGAGGAAGCTCTGATAAAAGGAAGGAGCATTAATGCTTTTCCACTGAGAGGCTGAGTAGGAAATAGAGCCCACTGGAGGGTCTCAGAGGACGCTGTCTTGGGACTGTCTTCTTGAAGGGAAGATTGCGGCTGTAACAGAAGTGATGGGCAACAAAAATGCCACCCCGCCGAAGGGCCCTGGTACCGGGACGACGCAGAAAGATGGGGGAGTGTGCATGGACAATGCAGCAGGTACAAGCTTACATCAGAGTGTTTTTGTGCTTTTTATGATTTTACTTGTTCCCTGAGTGATTGGCCAATTTTTAATTAAAAAAAATGTCTGTTAGGTCAAGTTGAATGCTTGTAGTCACCAACCATACCATGTATGCAGTGTTTTGCCATTATATGTTTAAACTGTCAGCCTATGAGTCTTAAGCCCATCAACACTCAACAATCATATATTAGAAAGAAGCACCTTTGACAGTGCTAACTTATCTGCTGCTGCTATGGGTCCGTTATCCTAAATCTACCTGAAGCAGCCATGGTAAAATCATCCGAATTTGGTCGTTGGCACCATTTGCTAGAAATATTATTTTATTTTTGAATCCCCATTTTCAGCAAAATAATAAGAAAGGAAGATAATATGCCATCCAGACATCCAGGTAATACAAAGTTATACTTTGACGTGTTTAAATTCTGACAACTGAACAAAGCAACCATGCAGTATGAAAGAACCCTTTCAATTAAGCATTGATAAAACAGAGACAATGAGACATACACACCTTGAATGTGTTCTGTAAGAAATAAAGTCCCTGCCGGACCTTATTGCAAACAGCCTCAGTGTTGGGTTCAAAACAAAGTGAATTATCAATAATTGATCCCTCATATTTGTATTGTGGAACAATCTCAACATCCCTACTATGTACACTTCATTGACTTTGTGGAGTTTTGATATTTTTTTAAGAAGTTACAGCTAATGCAGATGGTAATGACCCAGTTTAATATAACAAACAAATTTAGTCTTTAAAATGCTTCTCAAAAATGTTTTATCATCCTTGCAAAGACTCTAAGATAACTTTGTTTATTTTATGGCATTATAGAGGCTCATTAAAGGCCCATAAACATGATACTATAGAGCAGTGATTCTCAACTGGTGGGTTGTGACCCAAAAGTGGGTCCTGAGCCTTTGCCTGGGTAAAACATGATGGGAAAAAGACCCACGCTTTTATTTTGAAGGGAGTTTTTATGCAGTAGAGTGCTGTCTATTCACACTCCTAAACAACAGGTGGGGATAATACCCTGCTAATTGACACATGTTTTTATAGAAAGGTGTTTGCTAAATATTCACAAGAAGGCAATTAGTTAAAGCTAAATATTCTTAAGATTTTTTAAAACAACTTCTCAGTTGCTGCACTTTTTTATTTTATGTTATTGCATGACAGTACTGAGTCTGTTAAAACAGCTGAAGTTACTGAAGTTTTTTGTTACTGCTTCATTATTTAGTGCTACTGATTAAGTTAATATAGAGTTGTTCAGTATGTGTCCACTGATGTACGTTTATCACAGCTAAAGTTACATTAAAAGTCTTGAAACCTTGTGTCCCTAGGATGCACGTTGTGGTTTAGATTAAAATGCAGCTACTTTAATGTAAAAGGAAATATTTCCGTCTCTAGCAAGCCCAGATGTTGGTCATTTTGGTTCCTCATTTAACTTGTTTTTGTGTTGGCATACTGTGATATTCTGTATTATATCAGGTTCAAAGTGCATCTTTTCATTAAATACATTTGAGAAGTTGGATATATTTCTTGATTTGGATCACAGCTTGTCATTAAGCGGTGATGGTTGGTCCCAAAGCCAGACCAGTTGAGAACCAGTGCTATAGAGAACTGCTGATTGAGAGCCTTTCAGAACAGCTCACAGCTTATCATCCATCACTTTCCCACAAACTGCTGTAGTGCACCGGAAAAAACACAGCTTAAGATGACCAGGATGATACTAAGCTGAAAGGAAATCTCATCCAATACTCTTGGATATTTGTAATGTACAGTGCACCGGGAGATGATGGGCTGTATTACATAAGCATTGCCCAGAACAGACACAGCTAATAGTGACTAATTGTCACAGTAATGGCTGCAGGCGAGGGCTGACAGGCTGTCACTGTACATCAATACAATGGAGGCTTTCTGTAGCTGAGGCCAGTTTAATGCTACATCATCAGGTTGTTATGACTGACATACATGTTGGCGGTATAAAGTAAAGCACCTCGGATAATGGTAAATGACAGTCTCTGTTAGAAGCCTGCTGAGCTAACAGCCTGTGTGTCAGTTAGCTTTAGCATCTACCACTTCTCCAGGGTCTACGAGAACACACAAACACACACATGAGCCACACACAAGGTGAAAACAAGCAGAGCGACTGTCTGTCAGTGTGTAGTAATGATATCTGCATTTTGTTGTTTTTTGGATTATGACTGAAAATGAAGATTGACGTAATCGGAGACAGTTAGTAGCTTTTATCTTAATCAGATGAAAAGACTGGTGATGCTCTATGTTTAGCGTAAACCTGAAAATTAAAACTACAGCATGAAGGTTTTACGTCCTCACAAGGTTTACATTTCCATACCTTATACAGTAACTCCCAAATTTTGTCACTTCAATGTCAAGTCAAAGAGGAAGTTAGTGCAAAGTTTGACAGATATCCCTCAAAGAATTCTTAACTTATTAAGTTTATTGATAAAAGTATGACCTCTAAAACCTAGTCAGCTCATCCTTGTGTCACGTTGAACATTTGTGCGGTTTGAAGGAAAAGCTAAAGCATTTTTGTGATATCTGGTTTCACAAGGAAACATTGAGGATCAAGAACTTCACCTTTGACCCATTGCCTTGAAAATCAAAAAGTGAGAGTGGACAGTAGTGCAAAGTCTGATGAAAACCCTGTGAAATGTTCATTAAATATTGTATTTTACAAGCAAAAGATGACTGTAAGGGTCCATGGCCTTGACCTTTGTCCTATGATTTCAAAATTAAAATACTCAATGATTGCATTTAAGTGTGCCAAGTTTGATGAACATTTTCTCAAGAAGTCTTGAGATATTGCACTCACAAGCTTAAGATGACTTTAAAGGTGCTTTACATTGACCTTTGACCCCTGACCTACGAACATAACTAGCTCATCCATGACTCAGAGTTGACACCTGTACAAAGTTATAAAGGGGAATACTTAGTATTCTGTAGATACTGTGTTCACAGGACCACTTAAAAAGCAAAGAATGAAAAGGGTCTGTAACCTTGACTTTTTTGACCTTTAACTCTAATCAGTTTATCCTCGTGTCATGGTCGACATCTGTAGACAAAAATCCCCATAGGTTTTGTGATTTCTTGTCCACAAAATTGCTTTCTAAACAAAGAATGATTATGAGATTTATGAGCTTGACTTTTGACTCATGATCTTGAAATGGAATTAGCTGAATCTTAAGATAAAGCGGACAAGTTTGATGAGATTTCTTCAGTCATTCTGTAGATATTATGTGCAGGAGCAATTGTAAACTAGCCTTGCGGTGCAGATGGATCATCCTGATTTAATGTCTGTATTCAGACAGATCCATCTTACAAAGCTCCTATCTACAACAGATTAGAGAAGAAAGAGGTGGGAACTATGAGCATGAGGACAGCAGGAAATGACTGCTCGTACCAAGACAGTCTGGCTGCAGACCTGCACGGTCAGGAACCTTCGATGCAGACCTGCACTGATAGGACCCGCTCCACTGATAGTACCAGAAGTTGATTCAAAGCATTTCAAAATAAAAGCGAATGTACCGGAAGTGCATATTTCTTGGAAGCTAAAATAAAAGTGATTTTACCTGGAAATGATTAGTTTTCGTCTCATGTGAATATACTTTATTATGGGGGCTTTATTTTATGTTTACATTGTGAATATGATTTATTTGTGTATTCATGTGTTCAATTAAAACAATGAAAAAAGAAGTATACGTTTCCCATTCAACAGGATAATAGAAAAAAAAACCAGAAGTAAATATCAAGATAAAAAATACAGAAAATACATAACAGGATGACCACTTCGGGGGTTATTTTACAGATAAATAATACAAACTAAATGTGCATATTTTGATATTATCCCCAAAAACATGAATTGTTTTACACCAGTATTTTTATTTATTCAGCAAAATGGATAGCTGTTAATTTGGTTAGCAATACAAATTCATTTTAAAAAAATATGTTAAAACACCTTATGTGTAATTGGATTATGCTTCTACACTCCAACCAATTACTGATTGTTTTTTGCTTTTATACCAATATTTACCATTGAAAATGAAACGTCACGCACTTTTGGATTAATTTACTTATTGAATGACACAAATCTTGAACACAGGCATACCTTGTGTGTTCGCAATTGTTCCACCTTATCATAATTCATTAATAATTACTTAATATTGCTGTCTATACTGCTATTTTCTTACCTGTCCTGTCGAACCACCTGTATTTCCCAGGAGGGTGTGAGGGATGATGATTTAAAATTAACTTTGCTTTGTCTATTCAAAGTGAATTACTGAGTACTGAGTTATATGAGCCAGACAGCCAATAACATCGGTTGCAGGAGAAAACAAGAGTAGACACAAAGCAAACTTTCAACTGTGACTTTTTATTTTTTCTCCTCTTTGTATTTACAGTACGCCAAGTACCCTCTATTGTCCATTATCTCCTCACAGAACATCCACATGTCTTCAGTATTATAAAAGATAAACTTAAAGGCTCCAGCATGGATTCTTTCTTCATGGGGATCCATGGTGTCGACAAACAGCTTAGCTGTTTCCTGTGCAGCCTCCTCAGTTTGTTTACTGTCCATTTGTTAAATGTCAGGCGTCTCCACTTTGGCTGCAAATGTTTGTTAGCCTGTGTCCATTCTGCTGCTTTTTACAATGATCCACCACTCGGCCCACCGCACTGGTCTAAGGAAAAAAAAAACATTATTTGCATTTGTTTAAATAAGTTGCTTACACCAATCAAGTAGTCTGATCATACAGTGATGATAATGGGTGTTTTCATACATATCAAAATGCTAACGACAGTCAAAGCCTTCTCATGTCAAGCATATCTCACAGATATATCTAAATAATACATCCATTGCTAATCCTAAAGTTAGCCTAGTTAGCGCTAGCCACTGTTACCATATCTACGATAACAGCGCTTAATTTGTTTATACTAATCAAGTAGTTAGTGATCATACAGTGATCATTTTGGGTGTTTTCATACATATCAACAACATTTAAAGCCTTCTCATGTCAAGCTTTTCTCAAAGATATATCCAAATAATACATCCACGGCTAATACCAAAGTTAGCCTACTTAGCACTAGCCACATTACCATAACTACGATAACAGCGCTAAAAAAACACCCAAAGGTCCAAAAGTCATTTCTTTATAAGGTTACGTGGCAATATGTAGTGGTAAACGCAATGTTCAAGTGAATAAAGACTTCTTCTGTTGCTTCAAAAATGATGAAAAGTTGTCACTTGACTTTTACTCACCTTCTCTCCACACTCGCTCTTTACGGAAAAAACTCACAGCACTGCACTTCAGGTCCTCTCAGTGGAGCGGGTCCTATCAGTGCAGGTCTGCAACACAGGGTCCTATCAGTGCAGGTCTGCAGCCAGACCCCTCTCGCTCGTACAGAGATTAGCGTAGATGCTATCAGCTTCAGTAGCAGTGTTATCAGATCTGGACACCATTTCTTGATCAAATGAAAACCAAATAACACTTCAAATTTAGAAAGGATATTTTTGCTCTATTTCTGACATGACTTGCTGAGAGTTTGGTTTATGAAGTAGTTCAGGTTGTGTGCTGTGTATATCACAACAGTAGCGCCAGCCTACTACATTATCTGATTGACCCATAATGAATGTGACTGATGGAACGATTGCCCAATCACCTGGTGTATTTGCTCTTGAAAGGTTCTGCCCATTGACAAACACTTTCTGCTGGCTCTTTCATAGATGGAGTCAGGTTAAAGGTAAGCCACAAGGCTCCTTGACCTTGAACTTGATTTCTGACCTTTCAGATCCTTTCAGGTCATGGTGTGTGGACATTTGTGAAAAGTTTGAATTAAATTCCCTTGAATCTTTCTTGTGATATTGCTTTCACAGAACTGCCTTCAGAAACAATAGGTAAACATGAGGGTCTGTGACTTTGACCTTTGACCCATGACCTCCAAAATCTAACTAGTTCATCCTTGTGTCAGAACACACATTGAGTAAAGCTTGGTGGAAACCCCTTCATGTGTTCTTGAGATACTGCTCTCACAAGTAAAGAATGACTACAAGACTCCCTGATCTTGACCTTTGGTGCATGACCTCCAAAATCTAGTCAATGCATCACTAAGTTTTGTGGGATATGAGATCAGAGTTTAGGGAAAATTCTTTAAAGGCTGTCAAGGGTATTGAGTTCACAAGACAAAATGATGTGCTCAAAGAAAACATAAAGACATAACAATTTCTTTAATGAAACAAAAATATGTAATAGATAAAAGTGAGACTGTGAACAAGGCCAAGGAATTTGCACTATTTAATATTTACAATATGGACAATATGAATATAAATATGACAGCACTGTTTGACAGTTATATGGTATGTAAATGGTAAAATGTTTTTAATAATTGTCTTGTATTAAGTCTCTACCATTGGAATTAATGAAAGAAAAACAGAACCTTCGTTCTAAAATTCAACAATGATACTGCTGATAATGAGCAGAAACAAAGCTGCATACATACTTCGACCAGAATTTGCAAACAAATCCTGTTGTAGTTTATGGTATTGTTACTTAACTGCTAAAATATGAGGTGTTTCTTCATTGTAGTGTTTGTTTGTCTTGTGTTTCCAGGAAGTGTCTCAGGAGATGGACCACCAGGGCCCAGCCCAGAGCTGCTGGCTTCCCTGCAGTCCCTCAGAGACAACAGTGACTACACTCTGCTGCCACAATCCCTGCACCAGGTGTGTTTTAAGTGTGACTGAACAGGTGGAGAAGTTTTTTTTTTTTTTACCAAATCCACAGGGAGTGTCTTTAATTAGACAGACAGAACCACTCTGTGTGTGTGCTTATGCACTGACATGTTTGTGTGCCTTAGTGTGTTTGTCAGTCTGCATCCTGAGTCAAGCTAGAGCTGCTGCTTAGCGTTTCTGTGAGGTTTGGATATTAAAAATGAGACTAATGCTGTAATACAATTATATCAAACATTAACATTTTTCAGTGTCTTTAATTTCTCCTCCCCATCTGCATCAACACACAGCTGCATTCAGGTCTGTCACTGATCAGAGCAGTGACGCAGCTCTTCTTCAGACAGTTGTCTCAGGACCTCTGTTTTTCTTCTCTGAACTCTGTTTGAGCACAGACTTGGTCTTAGGAAAAAGGAGAAAGTCAATGGTGCTGGATCAGGTGAATAAGGGGGCTGATCAAGCACTGTGATTTGTTTTTGGTCCAGAAACTGCTTTACCGAGAGCACAGTGTGAGCCGGTGCATTGTCTTAGATTTGATTACATTATATTAGATTAGAACTTTATTTATCCCTTTGGAAGACTCCCTCAGGGAAATTAAAAATGATGAAGAATGAAACCGCTCTTCCACATTGTGGTTTTTTTCTCTTCCTCAGTTTTTTTTGTTGAACCTGTTTGTAGTATACTTGATTCTGTGATAATCCTGCTGGAACCCACTCCTCTAAAATGAAACCCTTAATGTCAAAGAAAACAATCAACAAGGCCTTTAATTTGGACTCACTTTGTCAAGCTTTCTTCATCCTTGGTGATGATGCTGACTGCTGATTTGTCTTCAGATCATATAGGAAGAAACAAGCTTTATCACTCCTTAGAAAACATTTGGGCTCCTTCAGCTTATTCTAAAATGTCTCCATAAATTTTCTTGCATTTTTCCTTTTGATTGTTAGTTAGAAGTTTTGGGACAACTTTGGCACACGCTTTTGTCATATTCAAATTTGAATGCAAAATTTGTCAAATTGTGTATTTATCAATGGAGAACATTTCTATTATCATTTTTGCACTGAGTCATTGATCATTTTGATCAATTTGTTTAACTTGTTAAATGTTTTCAGAAGTTTTTGATGTGCATGGGCACTCGGGATGTTCATTGTTTTTGACATCCTCTCTGCCTTCACAAAAAATTTTGTGCTATTTAAACACGTGCAAGGGACATGCAGTTTTTCTCATACACTTGAGTTTTTGTGCAATAATATTCAGATGCTGTTTTGTTCAGTTTCACCCAAAATTTCAAGTTAATGTTCAACTATTAAGTTAATCCTTTTCTGAAGCCTGAGAAAAACACATGCACTTCAGTCAGTAGCTAGCAGTGATAGAAAGACGTCACTTATTATAAACTTACAGCAGTGGCGCGTGAATCCCCAGCTCAAGAGTGCTGTCTCATTATTTAACCGCCATACCCCGTATGTCTTTGCAAAGTTCACTGTTGCTGGATATTGAAAAGACAAAGATGAGTCAAGATGCAAAGTTTGAAATGAAGTTTGAGATGCTTGCTACTCAAAGGGCAGTTATTTCCACACAGATAATCCACACGAATCAATATAGAATTGTCTTGATAAGCAGAGTCGACAAGGGGATTTGTATCAACAAAACTGTACAAATTCACATCCTTAGCTTTTAGCTCATGTGAACACTTGTGCAAAGTTTGAAAAGCACACTTAAAGTGTTAAACCAAAGAATGAAATCACCCCAGCCCGGTTATTTCTGGTGTGATGACATTAAAAAACAATTTGACTTCATTTGCTGATGACAACAACAGCAAACCCCCAAACTGTTTTCTCTTAATGGCTCATAATGGCTCCTTCATGCATAAACAAGCGCACATAAAGATTGATTTGTTGTTTTTAGAAGAATAAGAAGGGTTAGCCGCCTCTTAATCTGGATTGTTTCTCTATAGATCAAGCTGCTCATTGTTGAGAAAATACATCAACAAAGATACTGAAATTATGCAACACATCTGCACTGCAGGTGTTGGGACTGAAACTGACAACCCGCTTCTCTTTTGTTTGTCTCCTGCCCCCCCGCCTTAGATCACATGTACAGTATTCAGACAGACTAATGAGAGGTGTGATAAACATAGTTTGTTTCAGTCTCCGTGGTGTTGAAAGGCATCGCAGCGGGGTTTCATGTTCCAGGTGCAGATGACAGTTTCTAACAAGACAGAGAATACTATCATTTGTTTCAGCTCTTCTCTTATGTTGATGAAGTAATACTTAATAACACAAACACACTATTAAGTATTGGTAATACATCAGTAAATAATCACTCTTTATCTGCAAAGCATTATCAACATAATATTTTTATTGATTTTTAGATTAACAAAGTGGCAAATCAGTGACATTATACAAAAAATGAACAAGAATCATAACATAAACATATCTTTACAGTATTTATAAACACAGTAATAAATGTTTTATTAAGGCATAAATAAAGCACAAGTGAATGTAGTATGTACTGTAATCTGTAAAGCCTTGTTGATTTATTTAAATGTAGTTTAACACAGTTATGAAAGATTTGTTAACACATTTGGTTCACATATGCTGTCATCTACAAAGCATTATTAATTTATTTAAATATTATCCAACACAGTTATAAAGCAGGACAAGTTGTAAAGATGTATGACGTGTAGGGATATCTTTTTCTGTGAGAGTTTCACTTGACTATGTCTGGCATGTACAGGACTCTGACTCTAAGCAGAAACATGTTCAGTGTCTTCATAAAGAGTCCGTATTTGGTTATATCTGCAAGCGCTTGCTCTCTCTATCGTAAAACATATTTTATGGTTTGACTTAATGTGTATAGCACAAACATACGCAACAGAAGGAACCAGAAAATTATAATACTTTGATTTATCGTAGCAGCACCAGAGAGGTGAAGAGTTCGACTTAATGTCACTCCATTTTTGCTGGTCCGAGTGAAAAGGGACGACATACAGCTAAACCACGTAAATGAAGACTGCAGAATTAATTATTTTCATTTTTTTACACCATGATGGTATATTTTGTAGGTAGGGATACACTCACTGGCCTCTATATTAGATACGCCTGTTCAACTTCTTGATAACACAAATAGCTAATCAGCCAATTATAAGGCAGCAACTTAATTCGATTAGGCATGTAGACTTAGTCAAGACGACTTGCTGAAGGTCAAACTGAGCATCAGAGTGGGGTGGAAAGGGGATTGAAGTGACTTTGAATGTGTTTTGGTTGTACTGCTACATAGGCTGGTCTGAGTATTTCAGAAAATGCTGATCTACGAGGATTTTTACACACAACCATCTCTGGTGTTTACAGAGAATAGAATAAAGAGTACATATACAGTGAGTGTCAGTTCTCTGGGTGAAAATGCCAAAGGTCAGAGGAGAGTGGCCAGAGTGGTTTGAGAAGATAGAAAAAGCAGCAGAAACTCAAAATACACTCATAACAACCAAGGTCCGCCTTTTCTGAATGCACAACACATCAATTGTTGTAGCAGAGGGCCATACCAGGGACCACTAGGTCTGTCACTTTTCACAAAAATCAAACTCAATTGGTTTTCGGGCATACACATTTACAACCATATATCTTCGGTTATGAACATGTAGCAAGACAAGACAAGAAAAGATATTCCTTTATTAGGGGGAAATAAAGGGGGAAATTCCAAGATATACAGCAGCTGCAGGATACAAGAGAAATATAAGAAAGAAGCATTACACTGAAAATAAGGTAATTACAAATCAAATACAGTAATGTAAAAATAGAAATAAAAATTTAAAAAGTATAAAAAAGTATATACTATATAGTGAGTGGCATATTTACAGTCCTTATGTACATGTTTGTTGTTTAGTAGATGGTTATGTACATGTTGATATTTTACAGGTTGAGATTTGAGATTTTATAAATATAAATATGGTGGCTATGTACATGTTAGCCAACACATCTGCAGCAACTGTGTGATGCTTTTATGTCAATATGGACCAAAATCTCTAAAGAATGTTTCCAGCATCTACTTCATCAAGACTTTTGGTGGTTCTGAAGGAGAAAGGGGGCCCAGCTTGGTACTTGGTACCTAATAAATTTACTGGTGAGCTTATAAGCAGTATGTGTTAAGCAACAAGTTCTCTCAGTCAATAAGCCTTTCACATTGCCTTTATGCAAAAGCACTGTAATGAGGCTCCGTTATATTTACACCCTGAGACATTCACATTCCTCCACATACACACAAAGGCAGAGACGCTCACTTGCGGCGCTCCTGTCTCCCACTGCATCCTCGAGCCTCCCTCTCTCCAATATCACACCTCTGTCACTGCCTCTGGAGATGAAGCGGGTCAACTCTTCCCTCCCACTCCATCTCCAGGACGTTCACAGTGAATGCCAAACGTCACAGAGGGGTAAATATTACGCCCTGATATAACAGTGTGAATAGGGCCAGTGATCACTTCAAATACATACAAATAGTTTAACAAATTAAAATGGGGGCCTTACATTGGGGATTTAAAGTAGGTGTTGCCAAACTTATAATAAAAAAGAAACAGCAAAGTGTGTTCACTGCATTTTATCTCGGACATGACCAAAACAATGTCTGTTTTTGCATCTTACTGAACTTTCACATGAACCAAGAATCTGCCAAAACTCTAAATTTGGAATAAGGCTTTTTAAACACAGAATGAAAGAGGAAACAGGAAAAGAAAACGTGACAGGTACATCCATTTTTAACTAAGAACAAGTTTTGAACACAAGTGAGAAATGTTCTCAGACAAGATACAAAACAGCTAAGACCACAGAGCACATGTGCTGCTGATGCAGCAGGGACTCGCTGCAGGCAAAAAGGAAAAACCCTTTCACATGTCTGTGCTCAAAGGTTTTATGTCACATCATCTGTTGATGCCCTCTGTGTAACTGCAATGAAAAACAGATCGGTTAGTATTTTTCATCATTGAATTTGTAAAATCAAGAGACATGGTGTGTTGCCTAAAGAAGGGAAAAAAACAAATTACTGAAAAGTCTGAGTGAGTAAACAGATAAGTGGTTTATATCAGGGCCTCTGTTTGGCTCCAGAGTACATTATGACATCCGTAAATTCATCAGAGGCCAGGACAGAGAGCCGGTCTGCAGTTTATTTCAAAGATAATGAGTGTTGGATCAATTCTTATGTCTCTGCACTAGTGACAGCCAGAGGGGTTATGTTTATGGACCATCCATCCATGCCACCGTCTGTCTAGTTGATTCTTGTGAATGTATATTTCAGAAACTCTTTAATGGATTTTCTTTATTCTTTGATAAAATGTCACATGGGAAACATGGATAAACTGAGTAAATTTTGAAAATTAAAGGTCATGGCCACTGAGCTATGGGTTTTGACTTTGCTTGTTAACGTGATCTCATGAACTCAATATTTTAATTTCCCTCTGACAGATTTCCTTAAACTTTCTAGAAATGTCTCCTCTGGATCAAGAATGATGTATGTACGTTTTGGAAGTCATGATTAAGGAGCCTTTTGGTCATCAGCTGCTTGGAAATGTGATACCTGTATAATCAAACTTTGTGCAAATATCAAATCATTTCCTCAAAGTCAAAGTCATGGGTCTTGACATCATCCTTTGCTTGTTAATGTGATCATGTGAACAGTATTTTAAGATCAAATTGAAAGTTTTCTGTCAGTAGCTTTGTTTACATGTGCATTTCTTTCTGTAATCTGATTGAA